>JAPPVO010000016.1:43547936-43594202 GCA_030407325.1 Camellia japonica | reverse complement strand
CCAATCTGGTTGAAAGTCTCCCAATAGCGACTGTTGTAAGACCTCAATGTCTCCTTTTTCGCCCATGTCAATGGAGAGTAGCTGGTCAATCTCCACTGGTGTCTTGGTATTTGTTCTGAATCTAGTTATGAATGCTTCTGCAACTGTGCCATGAGGTTATGCTACCTTCTGGCAGTCTTTCGAACCAGGTTAAACCTAGGTCACCAAGGCTGGATGGAAACAGGATACACATTAGGGCCTCGTTTCGCCAGTATACTGCCATAACCTGGTGAAAGTGGCTTAAGTGCATGTAGGGGTCTAACTTCCCTTCATAAGTGGTGAATTTAGACTGGTGGAAGCCTGAGGGTAGTGGTGCATTCTCAATTGCCGAAATGAATAGCGAGCTTTGTAATCTTGCTAATACCTTATCTGCTGGTTCGTAAGCAAGGCGCGACATTGGCATCCCTACCTCGACACTCTCGTGTGTCCTAGGGGCCAATCGCTGTTGGGCTGAAACTCTACAAGGGTCGCGAGCCCTGGTGTCCTCCTTCTATCGGGCCCTCTCCTCGAGCATTGTTCGCAGGTCCGCTGACCTAGGCAACTCCATGTGCTAGATGTCGTTTGGTGGATGTGCGAGGGCCGATAGCTGCTCCCCTCAATATACGACCATTTAGTCCTTGTTCTCTCAAACCTGGAGTAATGAGTCCTGGAAGTCCTTGATTGTGTGTCGCCTTTTTTAAGGCTCCCACTTTTTCCTTGTGATGGCGTGACATGTTTGTCACGATCTTCTAAGTGGTAAGAGGGCGTGTTGCCTTTGCGCCCCTCTTCTATCGCCACGCCTTTTTCCTTTATCTGGCCCTTCATTGTCTCCATGTCTGCCGCCATCCTCCTTATTAATTCGTCTTGCTCTCTCACGTGATCCTCCAGAACTTGAGGATCCAACCTCTGCCTCTATCTTTCAGGACTTTGAGAGCGACGGGGACTAGTACCCCGTCTCTCCCGTGTGTCCCTCCGGGAGTTTCGTCGTTGGGGTTCTAATTCTGCCATGGGTGGGATAGAAGGTAAACCTTCGCGCCTCCCACCCCCTCCGGGTTTGCCCATCAATAGCAGATTGCGGCAAGTCCTCATTGTGCGCCATCGATTTTAACTAGAGAGGAAAACTCGTTCAAAAGGTTTTGTTCTTTGTGCAATTCCCATAGACGGCGCCAATTGAAAAGCACGAAATAATCTTCTCGTATAATCCTGTTGATCAAGTTTGCGCTCTTCCAAACGTCGTCGTTTTACTCCCTGAAAACACAAACATGAGCTAGCCGGCGAGTGTGTGTCGGATGCCTCTCCGATGCCTCAGTCAACAAATAGGCAATAGACAAAAGCTCCGTGTGTTTGAGAGTCAAAATTGTGATACCTGTACATAGGTCCTGTTATGAGTTTTTATAGATTCCGCGTGGCACAATCCTAGTAGGACTCTTATTCTCCAATGTTGAGTCCTCCTAGGAATCACAAAGATAATGCTTATCCTTTAACACCCTTCTCACTGTTTATCAAAATGAGATAACAGCAACTTTTACTTCGGTTGGTACAAAGCATTGCCGTGCTTACACAGCTCGGTGCTGAACAAGCTAACCTCAGTCAACTAGGTCTTTGGAGTTGCTCTGCCGAGCTATCTTTAGCTCGGTTTAACTCAAGCAAGTACCTTAGCCGCGACCACTACACCGGACTCTAATAGCCAAGCCCGGACCGAACTACAATGACCAAAGCTTTCGAAATAATTACTTTAGTCCATGGCTTGGCCCCTGAATACACCTATCTCGGCTCAATCCCATGGGCTTACTTATCTCGGCCTAATTTGTGCACAAATTACCCTATCAGTTGCTATAATATTTGATGGTAATCTTGTGTTGTTATTAGAAAATATAGCTTGCCATGATTCATCAGCTAATGTGCCATGCCCATTATGTGGATTAGCCATAAGGACTAGTAGTAATACTGAAAAAAGGAAAAAAAGAAAACAACTAGAAGAAGTGAGCTTGTCTCAAAATAATAATCTTAATGCCCGTATCTATAAGTTTACTGAAGAAGACGGAGGTGATTTGAGGTTGTATGATGATCTTTAACTTTTCAAGGTTTTGTGTGATCCTCCATTGTGTGATCCCTTATTTGAAATTTTTATTTAATAAAATTAATAGAAAAAAAACAAATTTTTGGGCGAATTATACTAACAGTCCCTATAATTCAAGGGTAAAGTCATCAATTTGATAAAATATAAACTAATTGACAAAAATAAATGTCAAAAAAATATTTTTGAATTTTTAAAAATAATTTGTACTCACCAAAGATAAAATTATGTAAAATTGATAAATCTTTTAGACATTTATTTATTTACCAAATTAATTTTTATTATGTGTTTGGATGATGATCATGTAATGAGTGGTTGTTAGACTTTTAATGTAATCGATATATTTAATATATGAAATATTTTTAGTTTTGGATTTTTTGATTTAATGGATTGGTTTAATAATGATATCAAAGTTGTTGCCATATTTGTCTTTTGGAAAAATAGAAACTAATTTAACTAAAAGTCAAATATGAAAAAATGGGAGTATCAATTCACGCATAAAATCCATTACGACACACATGAAAATCAGGAGAAAATCATAGTATAGGCAAACATGAAAAAATGCATTACGGCACACAAGTAAAATCCACGCGTGAAATCCATTACGCCACACAAGGAAATACAGTACGACCCACATGTAAATATCGATTCACGCGTGAAATCCATTACTCTCCTATGAGACCAAAGTGACACAAGACTCAAACTATGGGGACCGTTAGTATAATTCGTCCTAAATTTTTATAAATAACAATAAAATTATTTGAATTGTTTTTAAGTACCTAGTTTCTATGCCAAGGGATAACATGGTCAAAGGAACTTTACTAACAGAGCTTTTGACCTTGGAAGGTTAGATTTTTAGTACCTTTGATTGTTAATTGTTAATTAAAATACATTTTTGATATTTTAAAAATTAATTGATTTGATGATACATTGATAAAAAGAGTTATTTATTGTATGATTAGAAACTTGAAGGAGTAAGATCTAATTTTCAAAATCATAAGGAACAATATGTAAGGTGATGTTTTTGTGACAAGATAAACATAGTCCGTTATGTTCACGTAATAGTGAACGTGAACGAGGTTGCTATTGTGTGAACCGAGTAAAATGGGATGGATAATTTGATGGCGGAGTTGGGATAGACTATGGTTGTTGCGGCGTTCTGTGGGAGGTTGTCACACATAAAATCCATAACGGCACAAGGAAATCCATTACACATATGGAAATCCATTATGACAAACATGGAAGGAAGAAATGCATTACAGTACACAAGTAAAATCTGTGTGTGAAATTCATTAAGCCACACAAGGAAATGCAGTAAAATCTAAGCGTGAAATCCATTACGCCACACGAGGAAATGCAGTACGACCCATATTTAAATATCGATTCACGCATAAATCTGTTACGACACACATGAAAATCAAGGAAAATCATCGCATAGGAAAACATGAAAAAATGCATTACGGCACACAAGTAAAATCCACGCGTGAAATCCATTACACCACACAAGGAAATACAGTTCGACCTACATGTAAATATCGATTCACGTGTGAAATCCATTACTCTCCTATGGGACCAAAGTGGCACAAGGCTCAAACTATAGGGACCGCTAGTCTAATTTGCCCTAAATTTTTATTTATTCTCCTGTATAACAATAAAATTATTTGAATTGTTTTTTAGTACCTAGTTTCTATGCCAAGGGATAACATGGCCAGAGGAACTTTACTAACAGAGCTTTTGACCATGGAAGGTTCAGATTTTTAGTACCTTTGAATTGTTAATTGTTAAATGAAATACATTTCGAATTTTTTTAAAAACTATTAATTGATTTGATGATACATTAATAAAAAGAGTTATTTATTATATGATTAGAAACTTGAAGGAGTAGGATGTAATTTTCAAAATCACAAAGAACAATATGTAAATTAAATAAATTTTAGAGATATATTTGTAGCTTACCCTAAATAAAATATATTTTAAAATACATTTATATTAAGTATTGGTTTTTATTCATTAGCTGGTCGAATTTAATCTTGTCTGACTAACACTTTTATCAATATCGTTTATACGAGAGTTTTGGTTGATTTAATTGAGACATCTTACTGAATGTTACAAATTGTTTGAGAATGGCTATTAAGCTTATCGGGAACACATTTATGGCATGTTTGTTTAGGATTGGACTATTAATGAGGTATACCTATAATGGACGAATTGTTTTGTTAGAATGATTGAAAGAAATATGGAAAATATGTAGCTGTATTATATTGAATGAATTAAATACAATAGGAGAGCTTGTATTTATAGGATGTCTACAAACCTAGATAAGTATAGAAGGGGATAGAGATGGAGAGAGATAGAGATACAAGAAGATAGAGATAGAGATAGAGATAGAGATAGAGATAGAGATGGAGAGAGATAGAGTTACAAAGAGATAGAATTAAATCTATAAATCTAAATCTAATATATACATTAACAGCCCCCTCAAACTCAAGGTGGATAGGCATCAACCAACTTAAGTTTGGAAACTAGATCACTGAAATGACCAGGAGGATAAGTTTTAGTGAAGATGTCGGCTGTCTAACTGGCAGAGATAACAAAGATAAGACGAACAGTGCCACTGGTAACATGCTGTCGTATGAAGTGACAATCAATCTCAATATGCTTTGTGCGATCATGGAAAACATCATTATGGGCAATTTGAATAGCACTCTGACTATCACAATAGAGGTTAATCGCAGTAGAATGAGAAACCCCCATATCAGAAAGAAGCCGGCGAAGCCACATAAGCTCCTGAGCAGTGTCAGCAAGAGCACGATACTCAGTCTCAGTACTAGAACGAGCAACAAGAGTTTGCTTCTTGCTACGCCAGGTAATGAGAGAGTTACCCAAGAAGAAACAGAATGCTATAGTAGAACGACGATCAGTAGGGTCCCCTGCCCAATCAGCATCAGAAAATGCATGTAACTGTATAGAAGAGTGAGCGGAGTAGTGAAGACCATAAAACATAGTGCCTTTGAGATATCGTAAAATGCGAACTAGAGCATCATAGTATGGAGAGCGAGGAGTAGCCATGAACTGACTAACAATTTGAATAGCATAAGCAATGTCTGGACGAGTAACCATGAGATAGACAAGACTGCCAACTAGTTGACGATATAAAGTAGCATCAGACAACAGGTGACCATCAAGAGGTGTGAGACGAGTCTGAGGATCAACGGGAGTAGAGGCAGTCTTGCAATCAGTAAGACCAGCACGAGCCAAGAGATCAGAAGTATACTTGGCTTGGGAGAGAAAGTAACCAGATGGATCATGAGAGATTTCCAAGCCGAGAAAATAATTGAGAAGACCCAAATCCTTCATCTCAAACTGGCGACTGAGAAACTATTTGAGACTAGAGATACCCACTGTGTCATCGCCAGTGATGATAATATCATCCACATAGAGAAGAAGAAGAATAGTACCACGCTTTGTCTTACGAATAAAAAAGGCAGAATCATAGGCACTGGAGGAGAATCCAAAATCATGAATGATGGAGCTAAACTTGGCAAACCAGGCACGGGGAGCTTGCTTCAAACCATACAAAGCACGGCGAAGTTTACAGACTTTGGAGGGCGGCACAGAGGAACTAGGTGGAGGTTGCATATAAACTTCCTCAGTGAGATTGCTATTGAGAAATGCATTCTTCACATCCATCTGACAAAGTTTCTAGTGGCGAGCAGCAGTAATGGCAAGTAAGCTACGAACAGAAGTCAGATGGGCAACAGGAGCAAAGGTTTCTTCATAGTCAATCCCATATTCTTGAGTAAACCCCTGAGCAACAAGACGCGCTTTATAACGCTCAATAAAACCATCAGAATGAATCTTAAGCTTGTAAACCATTTGCAACTAACAATACTTTTGCCAGGAGGAAGATAACCACATCCCAAGTATGAGTTTTAAAAGCTGTAGTTATCAGTCATAGCTTATTGCCAAAGAGGGTTAGAACAAGCCTCTCGATAGAAGTAGGTTCATGAGGAAAATACAGTAGAACCAATAATGAAATCACGAAGAAGGACAAAAGTTGTATTACTAGTAGAATGACGAAGAGGTACTTCAGAAGCAGAACCAGGAGGTGGAGCAGGAGCCGCATGATGGGCTGGAGGCAGCATGGCAGGACTAGGAGTAGGACTAGGGAGAGGAGCATCAGCAGGACTAGGAGATGGAGCAGGATCCTCAGGATGGGCCAGAGGCAGTAGGGCAAAAGTAGTGTCTGTATCAAGCTCATCAAACGATAGAGAGGGATCTGTGAAGAATGATGTAGTGGGAGGAGTAGATAGATGAAACTTAGATATAGAAGAGAACATCTTATCTTCCCAAAATGCCACATGATGAGAGACACGAAGACGTTGAGAAATAGGATCCCGACAATGATAGCCTTTATGTTTAATGCCATACCCCAAGAAACAACATAGACGGGCTCGAGGTTCTAATTTGGAACGCTCATGTGGTGGTAGAAGAACAAAAGAAGCACATCCAAACACACGGAGACGAGAATAGACAGGAGGTTGGCCATATAAGCGCTCATATGGGGTATGATTGTTGATGGTAGGAGAAGGAACACGGTTGATAGTATAGGCAGCTGTGAGAGCGGCTTCCCCCCAGAAGCGCTCAGGACAAGAAGAGGAAATTAAAAGAGCACGGACAATATCTAAAAGATGACGATGTTTACGCTCAGCACGACCATTTTGTTGGGAGGTACCAGGACAAGAATAGTGAGAAAGTGTGCCATTTTGACGAAGGAATCTCAAAAAATTTGTTTCTTTGTATTCTTGGGCATTATCAGCACGGAAAACTTTGATGGTGGAAGAAAACTGAGTTTTGACCATTTGTGAGAAATCATAGCATATTTGTGGGAACTCAAAGCGAGACTTCATAAGAAATAACTAGGTAAACGAGTGAAATCATCTACAAAAATGACAAAGTATTTAGATCCCCCCATAGTGGTATTAGGTGTCGGTCCCCAAACATCAGAGTGTATGAGATCAAAGGTGCATGAGACATAGAGGTACTGGATGGAAATGGTAAAGCAGATTGTTTTGCTAGTTGACAAGATAGACAATCTACTTTATCACTTGGAACAGGACCTAACTGACCACTAGAAACTAGAGAGCGTAAATGACCAAAGGACACATGACCTAACCAAGAATGCCATAAGGCAAGAGGAGAACTAGGAGTAGTAGGAGCAGCAGTCTGGACAGTGGAAGGACTGGGGGAGGGAATGCGAAGGTGGATGAGCTCATACAGACGGCCATGTCTACGACCGATCCCAAGAGTCTGTCCCGTCTTCGGATCTTGCACAACACAACCAGTTGGAGAAAAGAGAACAGTGAGGCCAAGATCACAGAGTTAACCAATTAAAATAAGATTAAGTGTAAGATTGGGGATCAAATAAGTGTGTGGTAGAGAAATAGTAGAGAGAGAAATAGTAGAGGTGGAAATATGACCGATATGACTAACATGCATGGGAGAGCCATCAGCAGTGCGAATAACAGGTAACATAGAACAAGATGTAATAGAGGAGAAAAGTGTAGGGTCAGAGGTCATATGGTTGCAACAAGCGGAATCAAAATACCAAGAAGAGGTACCTGGAGTAACTAAGAGGATAGTAGAGGGTGTACCAGAGGTAGAAATAACCTTTTTGACAATAGCTTCGATGTCCTGAAGAATGTAGGGTGGTGATGGGGTAACAACGGATGATGAACCAGAGGCAACTGTAGTAGATGCAAGATGTACTGAAGACTGATCTTGGCTGTATATTGTAGAGGGTCTAGAATAGCAACTGTGTTGAAGATAACTGTCTGAATGAGCCATGAGGTGATTAAAGAATGAATCACAAAGGAGAACCAGTGATGGCAGAGTAGAACTGGATAAAACAGAGTGCACCAGTGAATCCGGAACGTCGAAAATAGTGGGGAAGGGTTGAATGGTGCAGAGATGACGTCAGCAGGAGGCTAGATGATGTCAGCAGAGGTACGGTGCACAATAGCAGAGGAAGGCGCGACTTACAATAGCAGCACGAGGCGCGCGGTGCATGTTAGCAAAAATGGCACACGCAGGTACACCGTAGCAGGTGCGGTGCATGCGAGTGCACGGTAGTAGGTGAGGCGCACGTAGGTGCACGGTAGTAAGAGTGGCGCACGCGGGTGCACGGTTATGGCGCGTGTATGCGTGTGGGAGAGTGGATGCGGAAGGCTGAACGCACCAAGAAGAAAAGTGGCACGTGAGGGCGCATTCAGAGGTTTCGGAGACAATCCTGGTGCAATTGGAACCAAAAAAAAATTCCGAGCACAGTGGGGCAAATAATTTTTTTAAAAATTTTGGTTAATGATGATGACGGAATAGTGACGAAGCAGTGTTGTGAAATAAAGAATTGTGTATGGATGAAAAAGAAGAGAGATGCTATAATGCCACTGTGTACGGGCAATAAGCAAAAGCAATGAGGAGCTAGGATTCAAGACCTGCGCTCTAATACCATGTTAGAATGATTGAAAGAAATATGAAAAACATGTATCTGCATTATATTGAATGAATTGAATACAATAGGAGAGCCTGTATTTATAGGCTGTCTACAAACCTAGATAAGTATAGAAGAAGATAGAGATGGAGAGAGATAGAGATACAAGGAGATATAATTAAATCTATAAATCTAAATCTAATATATACATTAACAGGACGGCAAATAATGGACCAATTGATAGTCTAGAAAGATTAATAATCAATTACAACATTCGGATTAACGTATGGGATTTAAGAATTTGTCCACGGATTGTTGGCAGAGAAGATATGAAATTGCATAAATGCCGACTTCACTTTACACTCTATCAAATCATCATCAGCATGAAATGAAAAAATGTAAGGCGCAAGACACAAGACACCCCATGTGGTTGTCTCCCATATCCATTTTTTATTATATATATATATATTGTAATTATTCTAACATTGGTTAGGTTGAGGGTATTTATGTAATTGCATAATTATATACAAATAAACACTATTTATCCTCCCCAAATTAATATCACCACATTATTAATCTTCTTATTTACTCACACCATATTTATAATCTCATCCAACATAATTCGCCAAACAAACATTGCCTTATATATTAGCACTTATATTTTAGACGGAGATTGTAACGCCTTGAAAATAAACCCATAAATCATACATTCATGATACATGAAAGAGACATAATATTCCATACATTAGAGTATTCTTACAAGAAGTATTACATGTTGACAACAAAAGTAAATGCCCTATGGGCTAACAACTTTCCAAGTCAACACTTGGTTACAACAAAAGAAGAGTTCTAACTCTTTTACATAATAAGCCCTTGGCTTGATTTACATGTGATACAAAATGATAACAACAAAAATGATCTTTCAGCCTCTAAGCTTCCCAAGCTACGTCCTTGGAGGTGGCATATCACCTATACCTGAAAAATGATGTCTCATATAGGGTGAGCCAAAGCCCAGTAGAGATATTCTAAACATAATATGAGAAGTAACTAAAACATTAGCATTTGATGAATGTTTAACAATTTGAGAATATCTCAACCCTCAGTCCATGATCAATCAACATAGAGTTTCATATAACCATTTACTTCCTTTATCTGTATCAATTTATCAACATGGTACATTATTCATCCAAACAATTCAAATGAGTCTACAGCTCATATTATCAACACTTCCATCACCAACAATTTCAAATGAGACTACAACTCATAACTAAAATAACACTTCAGTTCATCAACATCATTCATATGGATAAAAGGTTTCGGGACTTTCACCCTGGACACTCCGGCCAACTTAATTATCAATGGAGTCCGTCCCCTATCTCCTCCCAAACAGTGGAGTACATCCCCTATCTCCTCCCACACATTGGAGTACATCCCCTATCTCCTCCCATACAAATATACATATGCAATGTATTTAAACACTTCATCATATTCAATGATCAATTTAAACACATATTCAATGTGTTATTCCAACTGTCATATTCAATGACATATTCCAATTGATTAGTTTCAATTTTTCCTAATTAACATGCAGTGTCTACAACAATCAAGACTATCCTCTACCGATAGCCCAAAGTAGTTATTTCTAAACAGATAATTAAACTTATCAAACAGATAAATTAATACACTTTCCATAGGTAAGCGATTTTCAAATTCAACTATACTAATAATCACATTTGTTTCCCAATTTCATCATTTCCACTCAATTATGCATTCCCATAATTAATTTCATTATTTTGATAAACATTTCATTTAATCCCAAATTAGGGCATTTTTCCCCTTTCTCAAATATTGCTCCTAAGGCCAAATCCACCCATTTTATACACAGTGAGTACATTAACAAGGTCTCAAGACACATAGAGTCTCATAAACATAAAACCCCTCTTTTATAATTTTAAACCAAACCCTAACTTTCCAAAATTTCCATAATTTCATCATTTAATCAAAATGACTAAAACTTATGTTAAAACTCATAACTAGGAGTATTTTATCCCTACCTCAAATGGAGAGACTCAAAGGAGAAAGAGAGAAAACTCGAAGATGCTCCAAACACCGACTTTTTCGGATCAAAGTGAAGCCCACACCAAGCTCTACCTTTCTTACAAAGAGATTAGGGTAGGAGACCACTAGAACTAGGTGTATTTGTAGAGAGAAGGTGTATGTAGAGAGAGAGAGAGAGAGAGAGTGTCGGATCTAGGGTTTGAGAAGAGAAAGAAATCAAAAAATGGGAAAGAAGACTGCTGCTGCGATCTGATATATTCGAGCCTCGCTCAAGCGAAGAAGTGGTCACTCGAGCGACCAAGCAAAAAGAGACCTCGCTCGAGCGCAAAAAGCCTCGCTCGAGCGAACAATGCAAAGTTTCAGGTCTGCAATCCAGAAGCACGCTCGAGCGCAAGACTTCTCGCTCGAGCGAAGAGACACAAGACACAAGGCTCGCTGGAGTGACAAAGTCCTTGCTCGAGTGAAGAGACCAAAAACTGGACAGCAACCATTTGTTTCAAAACACACCCAACCTGTTCCAAACTTGCCCAATACATCCTAAAACTCAAACACAAGGAATTAAAGGACGAAAAGAGACATATAGAACAATACTCAACCAAGGAACCCAAATTCGGAATATAGTACATAAAAGGGAAAACCCGGGATCGCTATAACCTCCCCCCCTTAAAGAATTCCATCCCCGAAATTAGATATAAGTTTCAAAATCAAGAGTATTTCAATTTTCAACATGTTTTCAATTCAATACCCACCATCTCGACCCATTACCGGTCATTCCATCTCTCCTTAAGAGAACAATCACAACATAATTCAACATGCATTATCAACATGCATTCCTTTGAAATTCAACAAGTTTCAATACACATATTCCATAATTCCATAACATATTCAATGTTAATGATATATTTGCATTTCTACAACACTTTCAACATATACAATGTTAAATTAAATTCATAGTCCTGAAATGTATTTAACAATTTCAATATTCTCATAATCCAAACATATACAATGTTTTTTTGAGTTTATCAACGAAACAAAATTCTCAACATAAGCTTAAACATTAACAAACAAGTCCAGATATTTCTCTTGGACCTCCAATTCCCGTTCCCAAGTGGCTTCCTCAATTCCGTGATGATTCCACAAGACTTTTACCAAGGGTATCGTCTTGCCTCGCAAGACTTGATCCCTTCTATCCAAGACCCGTACCGGTCTCTTCTCATACAAGGCATCCTCACCAACCTCTAAGTCAGTCCAATCTAATACATGCGACGGATCTGGCTTATACTTCCGAAGCATACTAATATGAAACACGTCATGCACTCCGGACAACTGTGGCGGCAAAGCTAAATGGTAGGCAACCTCTCCAATCCGCTGAAGGATCTCAAAAGGGCCAATAAACCGAGGAGACAACTTCCTACTCTTCCCAAACCTCATCAAACCCCGCCTAGGTGATATTTTCAGAAAGACGTGATCACCCACCTCAAATGCCAAAGGCCTCCTCCGACGGTCGGCATAACTCTCTTGGCGACTCTAGGCTGTAACTAACCTCTTACGGATAAGCTTAACTTTCTCTGTCATTTCTCACACCAACTCCGGGCCCAAAAGAGGTGCATCACCCACCTCGGCCCAACACACAGGGGATCTACACGGTTGTCCATACAAGGCCTCAAATGGTGCCATGCCAATGCTCAATTGGAAACTATTGTTGTAGGCAAACTGCACCAGGGGCAAGTGCCTTTCCCACGACCCCCTAAAGTCAAGGACACAGCCTCGAAGCATATCCTCAAGGATCTGAATGGTACGCTCAGACTGCTCGTCAGTCTGAGGATGGTAAGCCGTGCTAAAGGTCAATCTAGTGCCCAAGGCACTATGCAAACTCTGCCACAACCTAGCATAAAGCGCGGTTCTCTATCTGAGATGATCGACACCGGGACCCCGTACAACCTCACTATGTCTCGAATATACAAATCGGCAAGATGATCTACCGAGTCTCTCACGTGCATAGGAATGAAGTGCGCTGACTTAGTCAACCGATCAACTACCACCCAAATGGCATCACTACTCCGTTGAGTCCTCGGAAGACCCACGAAAAAATCCGTCATGATGTGCTCCCATTTCCACTCGGCTATAGGCAAGGGCTGTAACAAACCCGCTGGCCTTTGATGCTCGGCCTTCACTTGCTGGCAAGTAAGGCACTTGGACACAAACACTACCATATCCTTCTTCATACCCTTCCACCAAAACTGGCAGCTCAGATCACGATGCATCTTAATGCCTCCCGGATGCACCGCAAGGTGCGAATGGTGAAACTCTCGGAGTACTTCCTCTCGGCAAGACTCCGGCACAAACAAACGGTCTCGGTACCTCACACTCAGGTTAGGATACACAGTCAAACCCTTCTCTACCTTCCCACTAGCAATCTTCTCTCGGAGAGATTCTATCTCCAAGTCACCCCTCTGTGCCTCTAACACTCGATTCACAAGTGCAGGTTGTGTAACTACAGAAAACAAGGCCGCAGACTCAACAAATTCGCCCAGATGCAAGTCGAACTCGCCAAGAGTACCCAACATCTCCCATTCTCAGATGGCAATACAAGCCACATTACTAATGGACTTTCTACTAAGGGCATCGGCCACAACATTGGCCTTCCCGGGATGATAGTGTAACTCAAAATCGTAATCCTTAACAAATTCCATCCACCTTCTTTGCCTCAAGTTCAAGTCTTTCTGTGTGAATAGATATTTCAGACATTATGATCCGAGAACACCTCGAATCTCTCACCATACAGATAGTGTCTCCAAATCTTTAAGGCAAAAATCGCTGCTGCTAACTCTAGGTCATGAGTAGGGTAGTTCCTCTCGTGTGTTTTCAACTGACGTGAGCCATAGGCTACTACTTTCCCTTCTTGCATCAACACACAACCCAAACCCTCTCGTGAGGCATCACAGTAAACTGCATAACCCAAACCTCTCTTCGGAATAATCAAGACTGGAGCGGTAGTAAGTCTAACTTTAAGCTCTTAGAACGACTTTTCACAAGTCTCACTCCACACAAATTTGGCCTCTTTCCACGTCAATCTAGTCAAAGGCGAGGCTAGCCTGGAGAAATCTTTCACAAACCGACAGTAATAACTGGCCAATCCCAGAAAACTGCGGATCTCAAAAACACTCTTAGGCTGTGCCCAATCTGGCACTGCCGTTATCTTGGATGAATCAACAGGCACCCCTTCCTCGGATACTACATGGCCTAAGAATTTAACCTCTCTTAGCCAGAACCCACACTTCCCAAACTTAGCATACAGCTTATGGGCTTTAAGCAACTCAAGCACCCCTCGCAAGTGCTTCTCGTGCTCCTCATCAGAAGGTGAATAAATCAGAATGTCGTCCACAAAGACGACCACAAAACGATCTAAGAACTCTCGGAAGATCCGGTTCATCAAATCCATAAACACTGTCGGTGCGTTGGTGAGTCCAAAAGGCATCACCAGAAACTCATAATGGCCATATTGCGTACGGAATGCCGTCTTCGAGATAGCCTCCTCCCTGACCCTCAACTGATGGTAACCCGATCTCAAGTCTATCTTAGAGAAACAACGGGACCCCTTCAATTGGTCAAACAGATCATCTATACGAGGCATAGGGTATTTGTTCTTAACCGTAGCCCGATTTAATTTTTGGTAATCAATGCAAAGTCTCAAAGCCCCGTCTTTCTTTTTAGCAAAGAGGGCTGGTGCTCCCCATGGTGAAGTACTAGGGAGGATGAAGCCCTTATCTACCAACTCTTGGAGTTGAATCTTCAAGTCACTCAACTCGGCTGGGGCAAAATGGTACGGTGCCATGGAAATCGGTGCCGTGCCAGGCACTAAGTCAATAGAGAACTCGATCTCTCGGTGAGGTGGTAAACTAACAAGATCCTCGGGAAAAACATCTGAGTACTCACAAACCACTCTCGGTAACTGAGCTAGGGTCTCATCACACTCACTACTCATACAGCTAGCGAGAAGACAACTAGGGTCACTCTGCCCTCGCAGAATCATACATTGGTGGCAAAACTCTACCAACCCGATCTCCCAAGAAATGAAAAAAATCCCTGTTCAAGGTACATACAGTAACCCTCTGATGGTAACAATTAATAACAGCTCGGTATGACGATAACTAGTCCATACCCAAAATCACATCAAAACCCGACATAGCCATTACTACAAATGAAAATGGAAGCCGACGATCAGTGACCTCTATATCACAGCCCCGACATCCCTATTTCAAAATCAACTCATCCGTGATATAACACAAATAGGAGAAGCTAACTGCGCCAACTCCAACCCCAAAACAGATGCAAATGCAGCAGATATAAAGGAATGTGATGCACCCGTATCAATCAATACATTAGCAACCGAGTTGCAAAACAAAAGGATACCTCTCACTACAGATGGAGTCGGTACAAGATCCTGCGCTGTAACAGCATACACGCGCCCTGAAGGTCTTTGATCTACCTACTCACCCCTTGGAGCATAAGATTGCTGCATAGGCTGAGCCGAAGAGGCTTCCTGATTGGCCCTCGAGGCCTGAACTGATTGAGCTGGCTAAAAACTCTGTGTCTACCTCGAACCAGACGCACCAGATGTGCCACTCAACTGTGGGCAAAACCTCTTCAGGTGCCCCGTCTGCCCACATTAATAACAAGCGAGCGGTTGGTCTCTGCCCTGACTCTAGCTCTGAGGACGAGCCGAAGATGAAGCTGCTCTCTACCCTCCTCCCCTCTGCGGGCAAGCTAGAGACTTGTGGCCCAGCTGACCACATTTGTAACAAGTGATGTCTGCCTGACCGCCTCTCCCAGAACCGGAACTCGGTACTAGAAAGGTAGACCTCGACTGTACTTCCTGGGACTGCTGAGGGTTAGAACCCCTCTGCATCTTGCTGTCCCCCTGACCATCTTGACTCCTCTTGAAGCCCCTCATCCTCTCCTCCTCGGCCTGCATAATGGTCTCAAGATGGGCTGTGGCCTGCACCAGGCACCCATACTCCCTAGTCATGGACCTGGCCACTCGAAACATGAGTCCGGTCCTCAATTTCTTCTCAAACTCCAAGCATCTATGCTCCTCGGTCACCACTAACTCTGGTGCAAACCTCGATAAGTTGGTAAAGGTGGCCTCAAACTCTGCCACTGGCGTATTCAGCAACTTGAGTTGACAGAATTGATCTCTCAACTTCTCTCTAACAGTGGGAGGAAAGAACTTCTCCTGAAAGGCATCAACAAAAGCCTCCCAAGTCCCTCCAATACGCCCTCGCACAAACTTCCACCACTGACCCTCATCTCCCTTCAACTGGAAGGACGCCAAGGTCACTCTTAAGCCTCCGTCTTCGATGCCTAGCATCTCAAACGTCTTCATCATCTGTTCAAGCCACTCATCAGCCTTCAGTGGCTCCTTTGGATCACCCAAAAACTCGTCCAGATTCGACCGAAAAAACTCCCTCTTTAGAAAAGAAGACCCTGCCTCAACTACATGGGCCTGGGCTTGATTCTCAGCTCTGAGAATGCCCATAGACTCCCTCAATGCTCCCGCCATTTCACGGGCTAAAGCACCCATGGCTTGTTGACCTATTGGCTCGGCCACGTTGGCTTGACCAATACCCTCCTCATGCGCCGGAATATCATCTGGTATAGGCATCTCCTGCCTTCTAGGCCTACCACGCCTACCATCACGTCTTCGTCCTGACATCCTATTAAAAGTAACAAGAACATTAACACATTCACAAATGTGCCGAAGCTATTCACTCGCGTCCTAATATGATGGGCAACTGTAATTCACTCCACATAATCACATAAGCACTTACGAATTTCATTTCTGGATAATGACCGTCCCGTGGCGTTTCTAGAGTTCTAGTGAGAAACGACAGTGATCAAGTGCCTTTCCAACAGGACTCCCAGAAACCCAAGGATCCAATCAACATCCTAGAAACTAAATCCCACACTCACATAGTCACACAAACATGCTATCACATAAGCACATAACACTACACTTAAGTCTCTAACAAGTGAGACAAATCCACTGTAGTACTAACCACTTCCCACATACCCAAAGTAGTCAAACCCGGTACGCTCTTATACCAAGTTGTAACGCCCTCAAAATAAACCCATAAAATCATACATTCATGATACATGAAAGAGACATAATATTCCATACATTAGAGTATTCTTACAAGAAGTATTACATGTTGACAACAAAAGTAAATGCCCTATGGGCTAACAACTTTCCAAGTCAACACTTGGTTACAACAAAAGAAGAGTTCTAACTTTTTTACATAATAAGCCCTTGGCTTGATTTACATGTAATACAAAATGATAACAACAAAAATGATCTTTCAGCCTCTAAGCCTGCCAAGCTACGTCCTTGGAGGTGGCATATCACCTTTACCTGAAAAATGATGTCCCATATAGGGTGAGCCAAAGCCCAGTAGAGATATTCTAAACATAATATGAGAAGTAACTAAAACATTAGCATTTGATGAATGTTTAACAATTTGAGAATATCTCAACCTTTAGTCTATGATCAATCAACATAGATTTTCATATAACCATTTACTTCCTTTATCTGTATCAATTTATCAACATGGTACATTATTCATCCAAACAATTCAAATGAGTCTACCGCTCATATTATCAACACTTCCATCACCAACAATTTCAAATAAGACTACAACTCATAACTAAAATAACACTTCAGTTCATCAACATCATTTAGATGGATAAAAGGTTTCGGGACTTTCACCCTGGACACTCCGGCCAACTTAATTATCAATGGAGTCCATCCCCTATATGTAGACACCCCATTTTCGACTGACCTTAAGACTCAGATGTCATCGATTGAGCGCTTGGTGATGGTGCATGTTGTGCTCGTTCTGAAGTTTCGGAGTTTTGGCTGAGAACCTTACCTTCCGAGCCTCGAAACTTTTTGTGCCTTGACTCGGTCTGTGGACCAGGTCTTGTTTTCTCTTCCCGAAGGGAGGGAAAGGTCTTGTAGACCATCTCTCAGTGGTCGTAGGCTACTTTTCGTGGTCGTAGGCCATTGTTCCCGTTTGGAGACTTGTTTCCGATTTTCAGAGTCGTCGGCCGCGCGCCTCGTTTTGGGACCGCTTAACATTCTCCGTTTGGCACGGTTTTTGGAGCACACCTTTTTTCCTCTGTCTAGAGGGACACTGTGGTCCGGGAGACCACTTTTGTGGCCGTACACCACTTTTGGTGCTCAACAGCCAGTTTTCGAGACACCTAGCTGCGCGCTTTGCCCCCCGAACTCTCGTTTTGCATCCGTGTTGGTTTTTTTTTTGGCATGAACCTTGTTTTCCTTGTTTGGGAGGTGGTACAAGGGTGGGAGACTACCTTTTCTCCTTGGAGACGCCAGCCAGTTTTCTTGTCAGGAAGCTAGTTTTCTTGGTCTTTGGGCCACATTTGTTGCTCTCCCACTACACTACTAGCTTGCTTTCAAAATGGAGACCACCAAATGGAGCCACCGACCACTTTTTTGTGTGGGGGACCACCTACCCTGGTCGGTCAACCAGGGAAAGTGGTCGACTGACCACCTTTTCTGGTCGGCTAGCTCCCTCCTGTTTTGTCTGTTTGAGTGGGTGCCAGCTGTGCCAGCTGGAAGGCACAGACTGTATCCTCCATACACGTGTATGGAGGATCTTGAGCCTTGTTTTAGCTTCTTGAAGAAGCTTTGGCCTTGTTTTTCTATAAGAGAGGCCCTCCCCCTCTTTGAACCAAGTTCAGAATTTTTATCTAAGGCAAAACAATACATATCTCTCTATATCTCTATATTTTGGCTCATAAGGTGCATTGTTCTTGACCCTTTTGCACTACACCTCATAGCCATACACTTCCACCACTGGTTTGAGGTTCTTGGAGGTTGTTTTCAAAGGTTAAAGAGCTGGTTTTTGGTCCCAAAGATGATTCTGGTTTGCTGAGCTTCAAGGGTAATCACTTTTCTCTCTTTTAAGCATTATTTTGATCCTTCTCTTAGCCTCATTTCATGCTTATTTGAGCTTTGTTGTCAACTGAAAAAAGGTTCATATTTAAGTGATTTTCATGTTTGTTTAAGGCTTTTTTGGTGTTGGGGGTCATCTACCCTCTTGCATGCTCTATTTAGCCTTGTTTTGAGCCATGCCATGAGACCTTTGTATTGAGTTTTTCTTGGCCCTTTAACCACTGAAATCCAGCGGATTTTCAATAGTTGGTATGTGGTTTCGAGGGCCAAAATCAGAGAGGGGTGGCCCTCTCTCTTTTGACCTTGTTTGCTTGCATTTTTGGCTTTCCAAGGCAGCATATATTTTCACACTTCCTAGCCTCGGTTCAGGCCATTTTTAGTGACTTTTAGGACCTGCCTAGACTCTTTCTATGGTTGGTTTGGTCACCTTTTGTTTGCCTCTTGCTGTGTAGAACAATCCCTCGCATAACCTATCAAAGTAACACCTCATTCTTGCATGTATTGGTCATGTTTCAGTGGGTTTTTGGCCATCTTTTGGCATGCCATGATTTTGTTTTTGGCTGGTTTGGTAGGCTCTCATATGCTTCACATGCTTGTAGTGTAAATCATGTTCACTAGCTTATAATGCATGTTGTTTTGGCCCTCTATGCTAGCATATTTTAGCCATGCTCCAAACTGATTTTGTTCATATTTTAGGCTTCCTTAGCTTTGTTTTGAGGTCTCGTAATCAAATGATGCTTTCCATATATGGTTGTAGTGTAATAGCCTTGCTTAGCCTTGAGTTTTGAATCCCCTTGCATGCTTAACTTGAGGTGTTTGCATGTTTTAGCATCATTAAGCACGATATTTCAGAGTTTATTTCTTGGCCATATTCTCATGTTTGTCATTCTTTCAATGTGTTTGAGAGTTGCATCATTATACCACATTTATGAGCCTTTGCATTGAGCTTCATTCTTATGTCTTTCAAGTCATCATCTTGGCTCATTTTGCCACTGTTTTGGGCCTGCTTAAGGTCTGTTTGGAGTTGGTTTTGTCATTTGAGCATCGCCTTGCATGCCTCTAGTGTAATGTGCTTCACTAGCTTCGGTACTTGAGCCTTTCAACATGCCTTGTGTGAGTTGTTTGCATGATTCGGAGCCATTTTTGTATGTCATTTCAGAGCTGGAACATGTGTCATTGTATGCCATATTTCATCCTTTCAATGCTTTTGTAGAGTCGCATTTTGTGCAATTGGGCTTGGGTTCTTGCATTGTGTATGCTAGCATGAGTTTTAGAGTCTTGTTTTCATCATATTTGGCCACTGATTTGGGTGTGGCTGAGGCCCAATCATTTTGGTTTAAGTCCATTTTTGCATTGAGTATGTCATTGTATTCCATAGCATTGAGTGTGCCACATTGTCGCATGATTGATCATTGCATTGTGCATGCCTTGTTCATCTCATTGTGTACGTTAGTTCTTAGGTGCATTGTATATGTTAAGTACCTCGTGCATTGAGTATGCCATTGTTAGTTCAGAGCATTGTGTATGCTAGTTGCATGTTTTCACTTCGTTGCATAGCATTTAGGTTACATACTTAAAGTCGCATTGTGCATGCCATTGTTTGTTGCATTGTGTTCGGAATAGGGGTTTGTTCGAAGATCGGAAATGGGGGACGTTTCGTACTCAAAGTGACGAAACGTGCCTCGATTCTCGGTCGCCGACACTCTTGACTACCCATGACGGAGTTGTTGGCTTTAGGTGCTTGTATGTGCATTCATTTCACATTGAGTCGTGCAATTCGACTCCTCTGCCATCATGCATCGAGATGCGCAGCCGGTGGCCCGAGGCTCGAGGACTACACTCTCTAGAGCTTATGCAATGACGGGGAGAGTGGTCATGCACACATGTGTTGCAAATACCTTGTCGTGCCTCTCTCTTTCCCTTTGTTGCAGAAAAACAGAATCCAGGAGAAGAAACTGGTCGGCCGACCAGGTTTTCTAGCAGGTCGACCACCTTCTTTGGTTTCCACCACAAAAGGTGGTCGGTAGTTGGTCTCCCATGCCTATAAGCTGGTCGACAGCCTTCCCACAGTTTCCCGGAGTGTAGTTTCATCTCTCTGGAGCTTTGTGCAAATTTCTGAAATCAATTGCAAGCAAATACAAGCCGGGGCATCGCGATGGATTTCCCGACAAGGCGACTCGAGCATGCATGCATCCTTTATCATTCAAGGCAGAGCTGAGGCAGTCCACATTCATGTAGCATGCATGCTAGTTTAATTGCTTACTTAGTTAGTTTGTTAATTAATTAGAGTTGTGTAATAATTAGCTGTAATTTATTATTCTTTTTGGTTATGTAATAACTAGCTTAATTAGATTAGCTTAGATTAGCTAGTTGGTGTTGTATTATTTATTCAGACCCTCCGTCGAGAGGGCAAATTTTGTAGTAAGTGTACATGAGTGTGTGAATGTCTTCCAACCCCACGTCTTTCTTCCTTTTACTTACCTGCTTTTGACGGTTAGTTTAGGGCATATTTCAATTAAACACCCATATGATAGCATGCGTGCATCATTCATTCGTCTTGCATGCACCGGGCTCAGCGCATCATACTAATTGCATTGTATTTCAATACCAAGTTGAATACATGTATCAATTGTTGCATTCCACATGCCATTTTAGAATAGCCGAGCCTATCTTAGTTGCATTTTGCATGTGTTGCATTAGCCATCTTAACATGAACTAGGATCATGCATTGATTACTAACTAGTTTCTGTTTTGGCTCGGAGTACTCGGTGAGTGTTTATGCTTTAGCATCCTTGCATGCGTGTGAGTGACTGCCATGATAGCATGCTTGCCATGAGGCTATTTGCTTATGTGATATAACTGCTTGAATGCCTGTGGGTGAAGGTTAGATTGTTTGAATTGGGACAAGTCATCAAATGCGAGTTTTAAGTCCACTTGTGAGTGGCAAAATCATATTTTTCTAAGCCCACCTGAGGGTGGCAAATCCACGTCTTAGCCTACTTGCGAGTAGCACCTTCGAACCATTTTTCAAACAAACAAACATGAGATGTTTTGTTCCAATTTAGGCGATCTAGTCTATACTTGTATGCTGTGTGCATCACATAGCAATTCTAGGCTAATAACCGGAATAAGAACGCATGTGTTTTCAAAAATAAGGTATCATGTTAGTAAAGGCGAGCGGGGGTGCTCATTGCCTGACCTTCCCCTCTTGTACCCAAGTTCCCGAGCCGAGGCAACTTTGGTGATGACGGACACGTGGCCTTAGGCACGAGTTAGGGTTTCCTAAATTCCTCTAAAATAAAATGTTTAGGTGGCGACTCTGTATCTGGCAAAGCAGTCCGTGTTTGGCACTTCTTTCTAAAAATCAGTTTTTCAAAATGATTTGCCAGATTCGGTCTCTTTGGTGATTTATCGGTCTTGCATTGCACTTTACGAGATTAGATTCAGAACTGTGACATTTGAGTCCGAACTGTAGTGAGACCAAATGAACAAAACGGGATTTTCCCCAGGACGTTTGGGCGCGTCTACAGTTTCTGGCGACTCTGCTGGGGAGTTAGAGAACTTGACTCGAACTCATGATATCTTGTTTTGACTACACTTATGTGTCTCTTTGCATTGCATTTGCATTGGTACGCCTAGGACACCCTGTTTGCCATCTGCTATTCCTGAACAGTTTGCCGGAGGCTCGCTTTGAGAAGCATGCCATAAGGCTGACCGGTTACAGGCTCTGCCACGATGGGAACACAAACCCTAGTTTTTACCGGGGCACCCTTTTTGTCCATTCGACGTAGTGCATGTCGGAATCCATAGTGACCATTCCAAACTAGGACAGGTTGCTTACTCGATCATAGGTTGTTTAAAACCGCTGTGTGCGTAATGAAACCCTAGTTCTTGACGAAACTAGGACAGGAAAACCCTACCCCTCCATGGGGGTGTTTTGGCTCTAACTTGCTTGCTATGTGCTTTTAGAGTGTGCCTCTACAAGTTGCATGTATCAGTTTGCAAGTCTGGGTATCAGGCCTGCGGGCATCAGTGTTTTAAGAATCAGTAATATCCGCGAGTATCAGATTCAGATTTGGGGCAGTGGTCTGGAAACAATGATCAGTAGTTGAGAACAGCATATTCAGCTTACGAATGCCAACTGTGTGTTGTTATACCGACTGTGTGTTGTGTTTATTTAAGCCGTTATGCTGTCCGTTTTCTGGTTGTTTATTTCCTTATTATGCTTTATTTATCTTTTGCTAGGTAGTTTAGCACAATTGCTTCCGACCAAGCAGATATTCCCCAAGCACTCTGGACTAGAGGTCGCGACTCCATCGATCTGAGGATCTGATAGACGGACAACCAGTGTTCCACTCTTTACCTCCGGTTGCAAGACGAAGACCAGTAAGGCACAGTGTATCGGTACAACGTTACCAGATCAGTGGTCCTTGGGTAGTCAGGTTGAGGTTTTCGAGTTTACCACAGAGACAGATACACAGATAGTTCAGTCAGATCAAGGCAGTATGGCGGGAATAGAAGAAATGATGCGTCAACTCCAGGAAACTATGTGGGTCATGCAGCAAGATGCTGCCCACCAGGCAGAAGTGGCTGTATGTCAAGCAGAAGTAGTGGCCCACCAGGCGAAGTTAATTTGCCAGGCTGCAGCAGCAAACCGGGGCATCTGCGTCACATCAAGCTCCTCCCCCACCAAGAGTTCCAATACCCGGGGAGACACTAAATGTCCAGGGAGATATGGACGTTCCAATCGGGCCGGCTCCGCCCCTGATCCTACCCCAGTTATCCAAAACACCTGCCAACCTACCGGATTTTCCATTTGAGTTCGAAGTGGACCCTACAGTGTTGAAAGTAAGCAAGCTTGAAAAGATGTTCAAGAAATCTCAGGGTGTGAAGTCCATTCCAGATATCGAGGACGGGTACACCGACTCGGCCGTGACGCTGCCAGACCGGTTTAAGATGCTACATATTGACCGCTTTGGCGGATCTGGGGATCCCATGGTGCATTTGTGGCTGTTTTCGGACATACTAGGCCAATGGGCCTCACCAGATTACAGAAGCTTTCTTTGTTCGGCCGGACCCTGTCGGGTGTAGCGGCCATTTGGTATGCAAAATTGGAAGATGCTGTCAAGAGAAACTGGGATGAGATAGTCGGGGCTTTCGTAGCTCAATACTCCTACAATACACAAATCGAGATCACAACTCGTGATCTTGAGACGACTAGGCAGGAGCCGAAGGAGAGCTTTTCTGACTTCGTAACCCGCTGGAGGGCCAAAGCCTCAATGATGACCATTAGACTGACTGACAAAGATCAAATACGAATGGTTGTGCGCAACCTCCAGCCCAAGCTCATGCAGAAAATGATCGTCCTCCCTCTCCCCACCTTTGCAGATCTACATGAGATTGGGGTGCAGATTGAGGACGCCTTGAAGCAGGGTCTGATTGACAATGATAGAGAGCAGCCCAGAAGGACTTTCAACCGCAATACGAATGCAGGCACAGGTAGTGCTGCAACTGCCAGAGCTTCAGATGTGAGTATGGTCACCATTACCACCCCAAGAACCCTTATAGCTACACCATTCACCAGTGCATCCGGAACTAACTCACAAACAACCAAGTACCTACTTTGAGGCTAAAGAACCTTCACCCCACTATACATGTCTTTGTCCAAGGCTTTGGGGGTTTTGATTAGGAAAGGGCACTTGAAGCCCCTAGAGTCGCGGCCGTTGCCAGAAAAACTTCCCCCCTCCCACAACGCAGCTAAATACTGCGCGTTTCACCAACAGCATGGTCATGACACTGACCAGTGCTATAGACTGTGTCATGAGATTCAGGATCTCGTTGACAACAGGGTGATCATGCCTCCAGAGAGACCGAATGTCATAACCAACCCTCTACCACCACACAACCAAGCTACACCTCCCAAACACATCAACTCAATCCAAACTGGGGTTATGTCATACAACCCTAGCATATACATCACCCCGTCTCACCTACCGAAGCCAGGGGTATTCATTACTGACAGCACTGACTTGTTCATGTTGGACATCCCCCGAACCCAGCCTGAACCAATGGTGGTGACTATCAAAGATAGAACAGCGATGACTTCGGAGGAAAGTAGGACTAGTGATTCAGGGTCTGAGGAATTTGGGAGCTCTGTTGAGGAGGTATACAATCCGGTTGGCTACATTGCGTCAGTGGGCCAGGTTAGGCCAAATGTGGAATTACCAGTAGGGGTAGAGATTTGTGTAGTATGGGAAGATGGATTTGATCAAAGGTTAGATGACTTGTCGGATCTGGAAGAGGACATTGCTAACCTTCAGTTTTTCAACGAACAAGATCCAGGAGACATGACAGTCAACTGGTTTGATTTTGATGGGTCAGCAGAGGCTACAGGGTGGCTTGATGACCAACCAGATATTATCGAAGAATCTCAACCAGAACAGGGTTAGTCAGAGACAAGGACATCAGCTGTGGCCGGAAGGGCCGGGAATGAAAATGCATCACCGGAGAGTGCTGGTGCGAAGAATTTCGCTCAGGATCTGGGCATTTTGGATACAGGAGTTGTTGAACAGCAAGCTGCACTGAAGCAGTTTGAACGAGAAAGGATCAAAGGTTCTGAGAGGACTAGAAAGGCCAAAGCCCCCGTGGGGACGGAACGTGCTATATGTGTAGGAACAGAACATACCGCGAGCATAAGAACGGAAGGTGCTACAGGTACAAGAGTAGTTGTAACGGAGCCGGACAGGTGTTTGTCGGCGGCTGATGGCATGTGGTGGGAAGACGATGACCTATGTCTTGCCCACACCGATGAGAACTGGGGGAATAATCAGCAGGATGATACTTGGTATATTGGCGAAGTTGACCACATGACCAGGAGCGGGCGGTATTTCAAACCCCCACACTTAGATCAACCAGAGGCGTCCGGAAAGGACAAGGAGGCGGAAAAGCAGAAGGATAAATTGCTCGAAGAAGAGGCTGTGCTGAAACAGCTAAAGAAGATACAAGCAGACATCTCCATCTGGGGGCTGCTTATGGCTTCAAGAGTACATAGGCATGCTGTCCTCTCTGCTATGGATAAGGCCAAACTTTCAATAGATACCACGCCTGAGCAGCTGGTAGGATTGGTTTTTGCGGGAGGAGCTTCCCCGACGTTGACCTTTGCTGACAAGGAACTGCTGCCTGAGGGTGCAAATCACAACAAACCCCTCTATATCTCTGTCGAGTGTAGAGAAAAATGGATACCAGTAGTTCTTGTCGACACCGGATCGGCCATTAATGTGTGCCCATCAAGGATAGCATATGCAATAGGGTTGAAGCCCATAGACTTTGCGCCAACAGCCTAGGTGATAAGGGCATATGATAACACAAGCAGAGAGGTGATGGGGACTGTGAAAATTCAGACTCAGGTTGGTCCAGGACGACACGAAATTGACTTTCATGTCTTGAACGTTCCCGCAACCTTCAATCTACTCCTGGGGCGGCCGTGGCTGCACCAGGTAAAGGCAGTCTTTTCCACCCTACATCAAATGTTGAAATACCAACACGGGAAGGGGGTGGCTATAGTTTTTGGAAATTCGTCAATCCATCCGCCGCCAGAAGTATCTACACCAGTTTTAGAAATCGAGCATGGCACGGAGGTGTGTTCCTATCGGGTTTTACCCTAGCCGAGGCCCGGGTCGTACAGGACATCTTAGCTGTTGATGAAGGGTTGTATGTTGGCGCTCAGTCAGTATACCTCATGAACAAACTCCAACACATCCCTGGGATGGGACTAGGAAGAAGTGGCCAGAAGGGCATTGCAGTATCAGCCGAAGTGCCGCACAACCCACATACCTTTGGTTTGGGTTATCTGCCTACCAAAGAGGACTGGGTGAGGAAAGACAAGGAGATGGCTAGGAGAGCCAGAGCAAAGCAGGTGGGGAAGCCTTATGAGTTAATGCATCGACCCATCCAGGGTACCCTAAACGGACGCTTTGTTCGGGAGAGGGAGGACTTTCCATTCTGCGGCTTCCCAGAACCATGGTTGAATGCAGAGAAGTGTCGCTTGCCAGGGTTTGAGCTCTTCTTTGACCTACAGTTATCCGGGGATGATGTTGCTGAGGAGCAGACAGACCTATCAGCTGAAGTTGAGCAGTGTGGGAAAGCGGATTCTGAGAATACCGAGATTGAAATGGGGGTAGCATTGGCTTGTTTACTTTCAGATCCTCCGATCGTACAGAAGTGCTTGGGGGATAACTTCTCGGTGTCCATGATTGGGAATGAAACGGCTGCGAACCCACCTTCAAACATTTTGGGTGCATCCATCGCACCCTCCCTCATCTAGCAGTACGAGGAGGGATTTTTATCAAGCAGCATCGGGTCAGGTAGTGAGCCGGAATCTGATTCCACCGAGTCAGTGGAGTCGGAATCAGGTTCCAGCTTGTCTAAGTCTGAGTTCGGTATTCCTGGGGGTGACAACCCGGATGCCACAGTCTTGTCTAGGTCGTCTTTTTCTTTCTCTTTTGAGTCTGTTGTAATAGAGGAATCAGACGATTTGGAAGTGATTAATGAGAATGGAATAGCTGTGGCTTCTAAGTACTTTTCTGTGCCTTTGATTTATTGTATTAATCAGAACTTTCAAAATTTTGATGAAAACGATGAGGAAGAAATTCCTCCGGTTTTACAACGTTTAATTGATCAAGAGCAGGAGATATTTGTTAAACCTTTGGTTGATGAAATCACTACAGTTAATGTCGGTACTGAGAAGGACCCGCGGCTGGTCCAGATCGGGTCCACGTTGGCTTCGGAGGAACGCGAATGCTTAGTCGCTTTATTAAAAGATTTCAAAGATGTTTTCGCGTGGTCCTACGAAGACATGCTTGGAATCGATCCTGAGATTGTACAGCATCAGATCCCTCTTAACCCAGAGGCTCAACCCATTAAGCAGAAACTCAGAAGGATTCGCCCAGACTGGGCTCTCAAGATTGAAGAAGCGGTCACCAAGCAAATTGACGCAGGGTTCCTGTTGGTATCTGAGTACCCGACTTGGCTGGCCAACATAGTTCCGGTGCCGAAGAAGGATGGCAGGATTCAGGTATGTATGGATTTCAGGGATCTGAACAAAGCCAGTCCGAAGGACGACTTTCCTTTGCCACATATCGATGAATTAGTGGATTTCACTGCCAGGCATGCGCTGCTTTCGTTCATGGATGGATTCTCAGGCTACAATCAGATATTAATGGCACTCGAAGATCGAGAGAAGACTGCTTTCACCACCCCGTGGGGGACATACTGTTATAGGGTGATGCCATTTGGGTTAAAGAATGCTGGAGCTACATATCAATGGGCCGCGACCACGATATTACACGACATGATCCACAAAGAGGTTGAGGTGTATATGGACGACATGATTGTCAAGTCCAAAGAAAGAGAGGGCCACTACACCACCTTGCGAAAGTTTTTCCAAAGGATCAGAGAATTTCGGTTGCGGCTGAATCCTCAGAAGTGTACGTTCGGTGTTACAGCAGGAAAAATGCTGGGGTTCTTGATTACACAGAGAGGTATCGAAGTCGACCCTTCCAAAATCAAGGCCATCTTAGAAATGCCACCATCGAGGAATGAAAATGAGGTGAGAGGCTTTCTGGGTAAAGTGCAATTCATAAGACGGTTTATCTCAAAACTAACCTTGACTTGTGAACCACTTTTTGGTCTCCTGAAGAAAGGATAAAAGTTCTAATCGGACGGCCGATGCCAAGCTGCTTTTGAACAGATCAAGGAATACTTACAGAACTCACCTGTGTTGTCACCGCCTGAGCCGGGGAAACCGTTGATTTTGTACCTTTCAGTGACTGAAGCTACAATGGGCTGCATGCTTGTGCAAGAGTCTGAGGACAAGGTGGAGAGAGCTATCTACTACCTGAGCAAAAAGATGTTGGATTACGAGACCCGCTACACTCCACTCGAGAAGGCTTGTTTGGCCTTGGTATGGGCTACCAGGAAGCTGCGGCACTACCTGTTAGCTCACTCTGTAATGTTGGTTTCAAGATTAGATCCCATCAAATATCTCTTTGAGAAACCGGCACTTACGGGTAGGCTAGCTCGTTGGCTGCTTATGCTTTCCGAATTTGATTTGAAATATGTGACGCGCAAGTCAGTAAAGGGAAGTGCAGTAGCAGAGTTCTTAGCCGATCACCCGGTGGACAGGGACGAAGCAATTGAGTACTTATTCCCAAATGAGGCCATTCTACATGTCGAAGAAGAATTTTGGACGATGTACTTTGACGGAGCGTCAAACCAATATGGGTATGGGATAGGAGTGTTGTTGATAGCACCCGACAATTCCCGTATCCCTCAAGCATTCAAAATCCGGTTCAAAGTCTCGAACAACGAAGCAGAGTATGAGGCATGCATTATCGGTCTAGAAGCAGCCCTAGAACTAGGGGCAAAACGGTTGGATGTCATTGGGGACTCGAACCTTGTCGTGTCTCAAGCAAAAGGAGATTGGAAAGTCAAAGAAGAAAAGATGAGAATCTACCACCAGACCTTGGACTCGCTGATTCCTCGATTTAAGAAGCTAAACTTCATTCATCTACTAAGAGAGAACAACAGGTTCGCAGATTCACTAGCAACTCTATCTTCCATGATAGACATCCCTTTCGGAGTCTAGATGCGTCCGATCATCATCGACCAGAAATTTGCGCAGGCCTATGAGCTGATTGCTGCCATAGACGAAGCACAAGATGAAAACCCCTGGTATTACGATGTCTAGAACTTCTTGGATAAAGAGGCGTACCCACCAGGGGCAAATGCCAAGGATAAAAGGGCAATCAGAAGAATGGTTGCTCAGTTCATCATCTGTGGAGGTAAATTGTACAAGAGAGGTCATCTGGGAATGCATAAGCTGTGTGTTGATGATGAAGAGTCCAAGCGCCTAATGGAGGCCATCATGGAGGACAGTACAGAGCACACGTAAACGGGGTGATGCTAGCCTGAAAAATTCTCAGACAAGGTTACTACTGGTCCACCATGGAGGAGGATTGTATCGGCTTTGTGCGGCAATGCCACAAGTGTCAAGTCCATGCAAACCGCATGAATATCCCGCCGTCGAAGCTGTACAATATGACTTCGCCATGGCCATTTTCAATTTGGGGAATCGATGTGATCGGGGCTGTCACTCCAAAAGGGTCTAATGGGCATGAGTTCATTCTGGTCGCGATAGATTATTTCATAAAGTGGGTTGAGGCCCAATCTTATGCGGTGTTGAAGGCTTCGCATGTTGCAAAGTTCATCAGGAACAATATCATCTGTCGCTATGGGGTCCTAAATTAGATTATTTCAGATAACGGTTCCCACTTCAAGAAGGAAGTGATTGACTTGTTGGAAAAATACGACGTGGCTTTTCATAAGTCATCCACATATCGGCCACAGACCAACAAAGCAGTTGAGGCCGCCAACAAGAATATCAAACACATACTGCAAAAGATAGTGGAAACCTACCGGGACTGGCCAGATAAGTTGCCATTTGCTCTGTGGGGCTACCAGACTTCAATTAGAATGTCTACTGGGGCGACTCCGTATTCATTAGTCTATGGGATGGAGGCCGTTCTACCTATCGAAATTGAGTTTCCATCATTGCGGGTATTGGTTGAGTGTCAAATAGCCGAAGCAGATTGGCAGCAGAGTAGATTCGAAGAACTCATGCTTTTTGATGAGAGAAGGCTGAAAGCACTGTACTATGTTCAAGGTTATCAACGACGAATTGCCAGGGCTTTCAAGAAGAAGGTTAAGTCTAGGAATTTGAAGGAAGGGGATCTTGTGCTCAAAGACAACCGAGCTCCCATCCACAACCTTAGGGGCAAGTTCAGACCCAATTGGACTAGTCCCTACATTATTAAGTCTATCTGGTCAAGTGGAGCTGTCGTTTTGATGGACCTAGATGGCCTAGAGTTCTCGCAGCTGATCAATATGGACAAGTTGTAGAAATATTATCCCTGAGTGGCTCGCTAGGCCGAAAACCCGAAAGGGCAACCTAGGCAAAAGTTAGAGCATGAAAATTTTGAAATTATAAAAACTTGAGCTCGCAAGGTTGAAAACCCACAAAGGGTGGCCTTGGCAAAAGTTAGAGCGCAAAAGGAGAGCGTAAATACTCGAGTGAACCCGAGCCGAACTACGTAAGGCTTGATTCCCATCTTTGGGATGCGTAGGCAACTTCATCTTGAAGTCCAGCCATAAACTCTTCCCCGATCAACTTTGTCCATTTGATCCTCTCAGCTATCTTTGTCTATTCAGTATTCAAAAAGCTCGGTTGAGATCTCTAGTGCAGTGCTATTCAGACTAGGGGCAACTTTCCAAGTTGCTAGAATCCGGGGTTGTGCATCTCAGGGACAGATCCTAGGCATGTCCAGTTTTGATCCATATCGAAAATGGTTTTGAAAAGTTTTGATAAAAGTTGATTTTGCTCAAATTAATCTTTTTACAACTTAGACCATTTTTGGACCAATTGGAAAATTTTCAGTACCACAACCTTCAATTTTATTGATTTCAATACAGAGTTCTCCTACTTTTGAATACAAATTGAAGTTGCTTTTTCATTACATTCATAGATAAAAACTTGAAAGTTCTGATTAAAAGCAAATAAATCCGGGGCATAGTCAGGTGTTCCTGCGTCCCCTCCCAGAGCTGGTTGAAGCCTCTGATGCTAAACTGGGCCCTACATGTGCCTCTTTATTGAGCCAATCTATGCACTCATCAGAAAGGGTGTAATTGAAAGTGGAAGCGGGGGCCAGAAGCCCTCTCGTCCTCCATGTCGTGGCATACTGAGCTAGCTGTGCGCCTCGAACCAGAAATGTAGCTGGGTACTCTATCCCCTCTGCCGGGCAAACCTGATCATGGCCAAACTGGCGCTGGAACCGAAAAGGGAAGTAGAACACGCAGTGTGTCAGGCCAATCAACTGAATCCCGGTCTGCCAGGATATGCTGTAACTCATTGCCGGTAGATTGAGCCAAGGACAACGCCAAGCAATACGGTTTGCGGACAGACAGCACATCCAGTCGAACCACCATCCCTCATCAAGGGCATCGACTAGTTGTCGCCGGAAGAAGTAGTTGCAAGCTGAGTATGCTGGGCAAGAGTCCACAACCTGCAACTTGTCCATCAGCCACACCTGGGGAGGGATGGAAAACGAGAGATTAAAGAATAGAGAGATGTACGATGAGAGAAAAGTGAGAAAAGGGTTTTGAGAAAAAATCGAGCCTGAGGGCCGAGTGATCTGAGCAATATATATATGCGAGATAGGGTGGGAAACATTACCTGCAGCAGCAGTGGACTCCCTGCGAATCTGGTCGTTTCCCGGCGATGGAAAGCGTCCAAGCCCATCAATGTCTTGGCCAGTGTCATGGAAATGAAGCTCTTGCCCTCTTTTAAGCCTTGGGTAACTTTGATTAAATGAGTGCTAAACCCTCTCGAGCCTAGGGCAAGCAAGAAGTGGGACAACATGCACAAGCAAAGCGCATGTCGCCGAAACCCTTGCCAGCGGTGATCACCACGGTCATCGGCATTAGAAAAATGATGAATCAAGCTAAGGATGTCCAATTCTCCGTTGCGGATCAAAGACCGAGCATCATGCATAGTGAGCCCACACATTCGTCCTAAGGCCTGGATGTGGTCGAAGCAAAGCTGGGGTAAGATTTCTTCGTTGTGCTCGGATTCCATCAAAGCTTGGAAGTCTTCAAAGGTAGGACAAATGTCTTGCCTGCCAAAACTAAAGACATGTGTTACCGGGTTTCAAAACCTTGCCGCCGGATGGAGAAACGAAAGGTGCAGCGGAGTGCGACTTAGTGTGAATAGTGCATTTATGCCGAAGCCTCGGAAGTTTAACTTTTCCGAGCCGTCTAAGGTAGCAATCCAAGTTGTGAGATTTTGGACAAGAAATGCCTCCATTTTGATGTAAAACTGAGATGGAATGAGAGAACCACGAAGTTGGAACTTTTATGGAGGATAAGGCACTGTTTGGAGGACAAGTGTCAAAAATCTGGAGGTCACCATGCCACCTGGTCGGCCGACCACTTTTCCTGGTCGGCCCGCCAGTTTTTCTGGTCGGCCGACCACATACCTGGCTTACTGAGCAAAAAACTGGTCAGCCAGCCACTTTTGCTGGTCGGCCATGGAGAAAAACTGGTTTTTGGCCTTTTCCTAGTCTCTAGAAGAGAGCTCCTGGCCTTTCTATGTGTTGGGAGTGTTGAAGGTCTGAGTTTACCTCTGTTTCGGATGCGTTACGTCGCTCTGTTTGTCCAAAGTGCGTTTGTTTATCAAGTTGTCACTATTTGTTTATCGAGTTGTCGCTCTTTATTTACCGAGTTGTTAAGTGTTGCTTGTCAAGTTGTTGAGTTTGCTTATCGAGTTGTTACTCCCTGTTTATCATTTTTGTCAAGTTTTGCTTATCGAGTTGTAAACTTGCTAAGGTTCTGTTGTTTCTTAGTGAGTTAAGTTGTCTAGTTTGTTATGTCGGTTCACTACCTGACTTGGCAATACAGGAATGATCAATTTCCATTCAATCTCATTTTTGTGCAAAATGATGCGGTGCGATGCTAAGAATACAAAATACAACACTTTTTGAGCAAAAGCTGTTTCATTCCACCATAGCTTCCTTTTACAACATTTTTTACAAACAAGGTACAAGTTTTGAAAGAAAAAATAAAACTGCCTAACACTGTACAATGTGCTACAACTACATGCAGAAAGGAAAATAAAGCAGGAACATCTGCATCAGCGCTGTCAAGCTCAAGATCGGGAGGCTCTCTTCATCCTCTTTGGCTGAATAGCCTCTGCACCACCCCCACCAGCACCACCATCCGAATCGGAGCTGCTGCCCTCAGAACCCTCCCCGGCATCACCTCCACTCTCAGAACCAGAGCCGGAGTCCTCCTCTCTACCTGCGGATGTCTCTGACTGAGAATGTGTAGACTCCTCCTCCTCGCTAGACTCCTCATCATCTCTGATAGGCGCTCTACGCCTGCCTCGGCTGCGAGTCGAGTCCCCTCTCCCAGTCCCTCGAGAAGGCCTGGATGGCTCGGCCGGTAGTGGTGGGACCTGGAAAGAACAGTTTGAGTGCATTAGCCAATCCATATATCAGATGCAGATGGAAAAATGTTACATAGAGTGTGTGCATGCAGATACAGTATATGAATGTGGTGTGTGTCAGATGTACTCTACACATGCAGTCAACCAATGTAGTGAAATGTTCAATTTCAGTATGTCATCAAAAGTATGATAAATGCAAGAAAATTGAAAAGTACCGGAACGCCGGCGATAAACAACAATGTCTCCCTCCGCAGGACCATGCCATCGAGCGAGGCCACCACTCCGAGCAACCCGTCAGTGTACTCTCTGGGAGGTTGCAGATGCAAGTTCAAGTCATCAGCGAATGAATGAATGTCTAAGTATATATCTGAATGACGAATGCAAACTGTGAAGCATACTGGTGGTGAGTCAGGGTCACTGACATATTGGTGATCTAGCCGCGGAGGCTCTAGCGGGATCTGGTATGGTGTCCCATACTCCCAACCTGTCAGCCTGGTCGGAAGATCTGGCCATCCGGCATACTGGCAAGTAGAGGGCATCGATCCAGCCCCACCTCTCGATGTGCCAGCTCTGCTGGTCGAAGGAATGTCTCTAGCTCGGGCGCGACTCGAGGAAGGTACGTCAGCAGCCCTCCTCCTGGGGGCACGGACATCTGACAGCGGAGGCATCAAGTATGTACGGCGGTAGGTCGCGTACTCTCCCTCCTCCAGCAACAGAACTGCATCAGTGCCCAACATAAGCTCCTCGACCTCCTGGGGAGTGAGTCTCTCAGTGGATCGCATGTCCTCTGGAGGTGCTGAGGGGATATCCTGATCAGGGCTTCCCATCGTCTGACGCATGAAGTGATCCCCCAGGAGCCAGACTCTGCCAACTGGCCCCTCAAATAAAATCCTGTATCGAGAAGCGGCCCACGCCCCAGAGAATCAGTACCGGCATCTCCTAACAAGGGTACCCAAGGCCGCCAAGCGATCTGCGGACAACAAGTGCATAAATTGATTAGATGTCGTGAATATACAAGATGAACCAAAGCTGAAAACATGACGAACTGAGAGTTTTGGATTACCTCCGTCAGCAGTACAGTGTCGAAGAACTATCGGAGATAAGGTAAAGTCTCCAAGGCCTGGGCCGGCATCGACCCTCAAATCTGCGCGAGAAAGGGATCTCCAGAGGTACCTCAACCTCGAGCTCCGGGGCCAGCGTCGAGAAGTATGCATAAACCCACAGCTGAAAAGGCAGAACAGTGGTCGTCAGAATGCCATGTGCAATATATACAATGTATAGAGAATACAGAATGCTGAGTGCAGAATGCTGTGTGCAGCATACAATATACAGAAAGTATGAAAAATACAGAATGCTGAGTGCAGAATGCAGAGTACAAAAAGTAATGTGTGTCGTGTGCAGCGTACAGATAATGAAAAGTGAAAATGTAAATCAAGAGCGTAGAATGTACCTTCCAGCTCTCCAGTAGCCGCCTACTATGTTCCCTCGCCGCAGGAGGTCGTGCTCATATAACAATAAAGGGTAGCAAGGCTGGCGCCACCCCAATCATACTGGCTGACCTGTGATAGGTCTACCAAAGCGCTGAGCAGATAAAGTCCAACTGTGTTCCCCCTGTCGGAGAACAGAGTGGTCCCGATGAGGAACATAAAAAAACCCCAGGCATACTGCTTTATCTCCTGGACAGTCTCAGGCAGAGTCCCTCTGAACCGCTCGGAGAACCAGGTGTACCTGACTCTACCTGATGATCTGTCTATCGGCGGGCGGGCTTCCAGCAAATAAATCCAAGCCGTCTTCCACTCGCCCATGTCTGCGTCATAAGGGACTGGTCGGCCAGCCACGTCAAGGCTCGTCAACATAGAGAAGTCATACGGGATCATCATCATGTCCCCAGTAGCTGAAAAGTGGAACGAGTTGGTGGTGTCCCACCATCTCTCCACAAGTGCCCCCATGAGGGTCCTACTCGCTGGATAACGTGATATCCCTGTGCAAAAAGGTCTAAATCCTGCCTCATCTACAATGTGACGTACAGCATCGGGGAGCTCCGTATACCACTCCCTAGCATGGATCGATCCATAGCCCCGTGTGGAATGAGAAGATACCTGCATTCAGAATGAACAGATGTATTCAGTTACAGAATGAAATGTATGAGCTGCGTGCAAATGAAGTAAATGAACTGTGTGTTTAGAAATGAAGTAAATGAACTGTGTGTTTAGAAATGAAGTGAATGAGCAGTGTGTTCATAAATGAAAATTTATAAGTTGCGTGTTCAACATTGAAATGTGTAAGCTGCGTGCAAATGAAGTGAATGAGTTGTGTGTTCAAAAATGAAAATTTATAAGCTGCGTGCCCGAAAAATGAGCTGTGTGCCCAAGAATGAGCTGTGTGCCTGATAATGCGCTGCGTGCGAAATGAAAAAAATGAGCCGTGTGCCCAAAAATGAGTTGTGTGCTCGAAAAGCGAGCTGTGTGCCCAAGAATGAGCTGTGCGCTCGAAAACGAGCTCTGTGCCCGAGAATGAGCTATGTGCCTGAAAATGCGCTGCGTGCGAAATGAAAAAAAAAAAACGAGTTGTGTGCCCAAAAATGAGCTGTGTCCCGAAAAGCGAGCTGTGTGCCCGAGAATGAGATGTGTGCCCGAAAAACGAGCTATGTGCCCAAGAATGAGTTGTGTGCCTAAAAATGCGCTGCGTACGAAATGAAAAAAAAAAAAAAAAAAAACGAGCTATGTGCCCGAAAAGCGAGCTGTGTTCTCGAGAATGAGTTGTGCGCCCGAAAATGAGCTGCGTGCAAATGAAAAATGAGTTGTGTGCCCGAAAAGCGAGCTGTGTGCCCGAGAATGAGTTATGCGCTTGAAAATGAGCTGTGTCCCCAAAAATGAGATGTGTGCCCGAAATGAGCTGTGTGCCAAAATGTGCTGTGTGCCAAAATGAGCTGTGTGCCAAAATGTGCTGTGTGCCCCAAATGTGCTGTATGCCCCAAATGTGCTGTGTACCCAAATGTGTCGTGTGCCCAAGTGAGCTGTGTGCCAAATTAACAGAATATTGTGCTGTAAGTTGTGTGCCAAGTCAGCATCGTATTCTAAATAAGCTGTGTGCCAAATCAGTATTGTGCTATGTGCGAACCGTATGCTAGAATGAGCAAAAGTACTGTGCATATGAATGTGTTCAGAACGAGTAGTTATAATACATAGCAAAAGCATGAAGTGTGCAAGAAATGCAAAATGCATCATTATGCACACCTTTCTCGCATTGTTATGCGTCACACTTAGGTTACATTGTTATGCACCCCTTCTCGCATTGTTATCCGTCACACTTAGGTTGCATTGTTATACACCCCTTCCAGCATTGTTATGCGTCACACTTAGGTTGAATTATAATGCACCCCTTCCCGCATTGTTATGCGTCACACTTAGGTTGCATTGTCATGCACCCCTTCTCACGTTGTTATGCGTCACACTTAGGTTGCATTGTCATGCACCCCTTCTCGCGTTGTTATGCGTCACACTTAGGTTGCATTGTCATGCACCCTTTCCTGCATTGTTATGCGTCACACTTAGGTTGCATTGTTTTGCACCCTTTCCCGCATTGTTATGCGCCACACTTAGGTTGCATTGTCATGCACCCCTTCCCGCATTGTTATGCGTCACACTTAGGTTGCATTGTTTTGCACCCCTTCCCACATTGTTATGCATCACACTTAGGTTGCATTATTTTGCACCCCTTCCGCATTGTTGTGCGTCACACTTAGGTTGCATTGTCATGCACCCCTCCACTTGCGTTGTTACGCACTTTTCACTTGCATTGCTATGCATGTTTCTAACGATATTGTACTAGTTGAGTTTCTTTCTTTTGCAGGCATGATATTGTATGTACGGTTCATTTGAAGCTGGCGCAACCAGACGAACCGGACGGTATTTTATGTACTCCGTGTGAGACGTAGCGAGAATTGTATAATTCTCTTACATCCTTTCTGCATGTAATGCAGTTTGTTTTGTATACGCTTGCTTAAACCGTTGCATTTATTGTGTATATTTGCTTCGTTACAATTTTCTTTGCACGATCTTAAGTTCTGTTCGGCCTCGTGCATGTCCTTTACATTTTACCCCTGCCTACGGGCAGTTCTCGTTGATTATCTCGCCTGTTTGTCTAAGTCTTCGGCCTTGTCAAAAATGGGTCGTCTCTGAGTTTTGACATTCACTCCCGTCACTTACGACTTTCGAGTTTTGTCAAAGAGGGGCAACTGTAGACACCCCATTTTCGACCGACCTTAAGACTCTGACGTCATCGATTGAGCGCTCGGTGATGGTGCATGTTGTGTTCGTTCTGAAGTTTCGGAGTTTTGGTTGAGAACCTTACCCTCCGAGCATCGAAACTTTTTGTGCCTTGACTCGGTCTGCGGACCAGGTCTTGTTTTCTCTTCCCGAAGAGGGGGAAAGGTCTTGTAGACCATCTCTCAGTGGTCGTAGGCTACTTTCGTGGTCGTAGGCTATTGTTCTCGTTTGGAGACTTGTTTCCGATTTTCGGAGCTATCGGCCGCGCGCCTCGGTTCGGGACCGCTTAACATTCTCCGTTTGGCACGATTTTTGGAGCACACCTTTTTTCCTCTGTCTAGAGGGACACTATGGTCCGGGAGACCACTTTTGTGGCCGTACGCCACTTTTGGTGCTCAACAGCCAGTTTTCGGGGCACCCGGCCACGCGCTATGCCCCCCGAACTCTCGTTTTGCATCCTTGTTAGTTCTTTTTTTTGGCATGAACCTTGTTTTCCTTGTTTGGGAGGTGGTACAAGGGTGGGAGACCACCTTTTCTCCTTGGAGACCACTTTCTCCCCGCTAGCCAGTTTTCTTGTCGGGACGCTGGTTTTCTTGGTCTTTGGGCCACATTTGCTGGTCTCCCACCACACCACTAGGTTGCTTTCAAAGTGGTGACCACCAAATGGAGCCCCTGACCACTTTTTTGTGTGGGAGACCACCTACCCTGGTCGGCCGGCTAGGGAAAGTGGTCGGCCGACCACCTTTTCTGGTCGGCCAGCTCCCTCCTGTTTTGTCTGTTTGAGTGGGTGCCAGCTATGCTAGCTGGAAGGCACAGACTGTATCCTCCATACACATGTATGGAGGATCTTGAGCCTTGTTTTGAAGAAGCTTTGGCCTTGTTTTTCTATAAGAGAGGCCCTCCACCTCTTTGAACCAGGTTCAGAATTTTATCTAAGGCAAAACAATACATATCTCTCTATATCTCTATATTTTGGCTCATAAGGTGCATTGTTCTTGACCCTTTTACACTACACCTCATAGCGATACACTTCCACCATTGGTTTGAGGTTCTTGGAGGTTGTTTTCAGAGGTTAAAGAGCTGGTTTTTGGTCCCAAAGTTTGCTGGTTTTGCTGAGCTTCAAGAGTAATCACTTTTCCCTCTTTTAAGCATTAGTTTGATCCTTCTCTTAGCCTCATTTTCATGCTTATTTGAGCTTTGTTTTCAACTGAAAAAAGGTTCATATGTAAGTGATTTTCATGTTTGTTTAAGGGTTTTTTGGTGTTGGGGGTCATCTACCCTCTTGCATGCTCTATTTAGCCTTGTTTTGAGCCATGCCATGAGACCTTTGTATTGAGTTTTTCTTGGCCCTTTAACCACTGAAATCCAGCGGATTTTCAGTGGTTGGTATGTGGTTGTGAGGGCCAAAATCAGAGAGGGGTGGCCCTCTCTCTTTTGACCTTGTTTGCTTGTATTTTTGGCTTTCCAAGGGAGCATATATTTCCACACTTCCTAGCCTCGGTTCAGGCCCTTTTTAGTGACTTTTAGGACCTGCCTAGACTCTGTCTATGGTTGGTTTGGTCACCTTTTCTTTGCCTCTTGCATGTGTAGAACAATCCCTCGCATAGCCTATCAAAGTAACACCTCATTCTTCCATGTATTGGTCATGTTTCAGTGGGTTTTTGGCCATCTTTTGGCATGCCATGATTCTGTTTTTGGCTGGTTTGGTAGGCTCTCATATGCTTCACATGCTTGTAGTGTAAATAATGTTCACTAGCTTATAATGCATGTTGTTTTGGCCCTCTATGCTAGCATATTTTGGCCATGCTCCAAACTGATTTTGTTCATATTTTGGGCTGCCTTAGCTCTATTTTGAGGTCCCTTAGTAGAATGATGCTTGCCATGTATGGTTGTAGTGTAATAGCGTTGCTTAGCCTTGAGTTTTGAATCCCCTTGCATGCTTAACTTGAGGTGTTTGCATGTTTTAGCATCATTGAGCATGATATTTCAGAGTTTATTTCTTGGCCATATTCTCATGTTTGTCATTCTTTCAATATGTTTGAGAGTTGCATCATTATACCCCATTTATGAGCCTTTGCATTGAGCTTCATTCTTATGCCTTTCAAGTCATCATCTTGGCTCATTTTGCCACTGTTTTGGGCCTGCTTAAGGTCTGTTTGGATTTGGTTTTGTCATTTGAGCATCGCCTTGCATGCCTCTAGTGTAATGTGCTTCACTAGCTTCGATACTTGAGCCTTTCAACATGCATTGTGTGAGTTGTTTGCGTGATTCAGAGCCATTTTTGTATGTCATTTCAGAGCTAGAACATGTGTCATTGTATGCCACATTTCATCCTTTCAATGCTTTTGTAGAGTCGCATTTTGTGCCATTGGGCTTGGGTCCTTGCATTGTGTATACTAGCATGAGTTTTAGAGTCTTGTTTTCATCATGTTTGGCCACTGATTTGGGTGTGGCTGAGGCCCAGTCATTTTGGTTTAAGTCCATTTTTACATTAAGTATGCCATTGTATTCCATAGCATTGAGTGTGCCACATTGTCGCATGATTGATCATTGCATTGTGCATGCCTTGTTCATCTCATTGTGTATGTTAGTTCTTAGGTGTATTGTATATGTTAAGTACCACGTGCATTGAGTATGCCATTGTTAGTTCATAGCATTGTGTATGCTAGTTGCACGTTTGCTTCACTTCGTTGCATAGCATTTAGGTTACATACTTAAAGTCGCATTGTGCATGCCATCATTTGTTGCATTGTGTTCGGAATAGGGGTTAGTCCGAACATTGGAAACGAGGGATGTTTCGTACTCAAAGTGACGAAACGTGCCTCGATTCTCGGTCGCCGACACTCTTGACTACCCATGACGGAGTTGTTGGCTTTAGGTGCTTGTATGTGCATTCATTTCACATTGAGTCGTGCAATTTGACTCCTCGGCCATCATGCATCGAGATGCGCAGCCAGTGGCCCAATGGTCGAGGACTACACTTCCTAGAGCTTATGCAATGACGGGGAGAGTGGTCATGCACACATGTGTTGCAAATACCTTGTCGTGCCTCTCTCTTTCCCTTTGTTGCAGAAAAATAGAATCCAGGAGAAGAAACTGGTCGACTGGCCAGGTTTTCTGGCAGACCGACCACCTTCTTCGGTTTCCACCACAAAAGGTGGTTGGTAGTTGGTCTCCCATGCCTATAAGCTGGTCGGCAGCCTTCCCACAGTTTCCCGGAGTGGAGTTTCATCTCTCTGGAGCTTTGTGCAAATTTCTGAATCAATTGCAAGCAAAGGCAAGTCGGGGCATCGCGATGGATTTCCCGACAAGGCGACTCGAGCATGCATGCATCCTTTATCATTCAAGGCACATCTGAGGCAGTCCACATTCATGTAGCTTGCATGCTAGTTTAATTGCTTACTTAGTTAGTTTGTTAATTAATTAGAGTTGTGTAATAATTAGCTGTAATTTATTATTCATTTTTATTGTGTAATAACTAGCTTAATTAGATTAGCTTAGATTAGCTAGTTCGTGTTGTATTATTTATTCGGACCCTCCGTCGAGAGGGCAAATTTTGTAATAAGTGTGCGTGAGTGTGTGAATGTCTTCCAACCCAACGTCTTTCTCCCTTTTACTTACCTGCTTTTAATGGTTAGTTTAGGGCATATTTCAATTAAACACCCATATGATAGCATGCATGCATCATTCATTCGTCTTGCATGCACCGGGCTCGGCGCATCATACTAACTGCATTGTATTTCAATACCAAGTTGAATACATGTATCAATTGTTGCATTCCACATGCCATTTTAGAATAGCCGATCCTATCTTAGTTGCATTTTGCATGTGTTGCATTAGCCATCTTAACATGAACTAGGATCATGCATTGATTACTTACTAGTTTCTGTTTTGGCTCGAAGTACTCGGTGAGTGTAGACATCCCCGAACCCCCCGGGAGGGTGAGTCCCGTTCTGTTCTTTTTGGGGTTACTATAGTTCAGGACTCAAATGTCACGGTTCTTAATCTGAACCAAAGAGTCCAAATCCGGCAAATCGTTTTGAGAAAAACAGATTTTTTAGAAAGAAGTGCCAAACATGGACTACTTCGCCAGATACAGAGTCACCACCTAAATATTTTATTTTTGGGAAATTTAGGAAACCTTGACTCGTTGCCTAAGGCCACGTGTCTGTCATCACCAAAGTTGCCTCGACTCGGGAACTTGGGTACGATTGGGGAAGGTCAGCTATGAGCACCCCCTCTCGCCCGATCAAAGATCGGCCTCTACTAACCATGATATCAAGTTTTGAAAACATTGCGTGTTCTTATTCCGGTTATTAGCCTAGAATTACTATGTGATGCGCGCAGCATACAAGTATAGACTGGATCGCCTGAATTGGAACAAAACATTTCATGTTTGTTTTTAAAAGATGGTTTGCTACTCGCAAGTAGGCTAAAATGTAGATTTTGCCACCCTCGGGTGGGCTTAGAAAAAGATGGTTTTGCCACTATCTAGTGGGCTTAAAACTCACAGTCGATGATTTGTTCCAATCCAAATAACCCAACCTTCACCCACAGGCATTCAAGCAGTTATATCACATAAGCAATTAGCCTCATGGTAAGCATGCCATCATGGTAGTCACTCACACACATGCAAGGATGCTAAAGCATAAAAACTCACCGAGTACTCCAAGCCAAAACAGAAGCTAATTAGAAATCATGCAGGATCCTAACTATACAGAAATGCCTAATGCAACACATGCAAAAATGCAATTATAGCAGACTCGGCTATTCTAAACATGGCATATGAAATGCTACAGATAACAAGTATTTAATTTGAAATTGAAATACAATGCAGTTAGTATGATGCGCCGAGCCCGGTGCATGCAAAACAGATGAATGAATGCAAACATGCTATCATACTGCATGCTAATTGAAACATGTCCTAATCTAACCATCGTAAGCTGGTAAATAAAAGGGAGAAAGACGTGGGGTTGGAAGACATACATCACACACACGCACACTTATTACAACATTGCCCTCGCTCGGAGGGTCCGAATAAATAGTACAGTCCCAAATAAGTAATACAGTCCGAATAAAGTACAAAATACTAATTAATTAACAAATTAATCTAGGAAAGCAGTAAATTGGCATGCAAGCCAGGGACTGCCTCAACTCTGCTCCGGATGATGAATGATGCATGGTCGGGTTGCCTTGCGCGGAAATCCATTGCGATGCCCTAATTAGCCTCTGTTTACAGTTTATGCTCGGAATATTGTGCAAAGCTCTAAAAGGCCGTTGATTCTTGATTTGCTGCAACAGAGAGCAAGAAAGGGGCATGGCAATGTATTTTCACATATGTATGCTTGACTACTCTTCAGGGAGTGTAGTCCTCAATCCTCGTACCACCAATCACGCATATCGATGCATGATGGCCGAGGAGTCGATTTGCACAACTCGATATTAAATGAATGCACATGAAAATATAACAATACCTAAACTCCATCATGGATAATCCGGAGTGTCGGTGACTGGGAATTGAGACACGTTCCGTCACTTGGAGTACGAAACGCCCCTCGTTTCCCGTGCTCGGGCTAACTCCTACCCCCAAACACAATGCAAGATGCATGACATGCATGAATGCAACTAAGATATAACCTAACATGCACAATGCTATGAAATGGCATACACGATGCACGAGGTAACATGGCATACACAATGCGCTAACATACAACCTAGCATACACAATGCTATGAAATGAAATGGCATACACAATGCATAATGGACTTACACCAACATGAGTGGACCTCAGCCACACTCACAAAAGTGGCCATTAGATGAAAATGAGGCACTCGAAATGCGTGCACGCGTGCACGCAAACTGAGGACCGAACCTAAGGCACGAATGCCACTCTACCAAAGCATGGTAAGGCATGGAACATGGTATGCAAACATGCAAATTTCAGCACTGAAATATGATGCTAAACAGCCCCGAATCATGAAAACATGGCACCCGATGCATGAGGTGAGACCCGAAACTCAAAACTAGGCACATGAATGATTTACAGCTATACAAAGCATGCATTATTTGAACATGAAGCATGAAGACAGAGTCAAGGCAGTCCTAAAACATTGACTTTTCCAGTTTAAAGCAAGGCCAAAAAGTGCTAGCAAGATGGACTAAAGTAGCATGCGATTTTGACTAGCAAACATGGTTTACATGGAAAGTATATGATGCACATGGAATTTCACCAAACCGTCGAAAATCAGTGAATAAAACATGTGAAAATAGGCCCAAATAACCACTGATATGCAACCATGGCATGCAAAAATGATGAGCTCCTTTAGATGGCCATACAAGGAGTTATTAGGCATATACAAGATAGACAAGTGACATGGCATACAACTCTGAAAATCAAATATGATAGTCCCAAAACTCACCAAATTGGCCCCAAAATCAGTCAACAAAGCATGCAAGATAGGGCCTCTTTGGAAGGCCAAAATGACTACCAACAAGTCAAGGAGAGATGGGGTCACCCCCCTCTGATTTGGAAGCTCAAAACAATGGCCAAGCTAGTGAAAATCCACTGGATTTCAGTGGCTAGAAAGCCAAAGAAAGCATGCAACAAGGGCTAGGATATAAGGCTCAGAATGGGAGGCAACCAAGCATACAAGATAGCATGTGATCTTAAAAAAAATGAAATATTAATAAAATATGAAGATGATGTCAAAACAAGCCTCTTTCCAGTTTTCAACATGCCTAAAAAATGAATACAAATAGGGCTAATCTATCATGCAAAAATGGCCCTAAAAGTGAGAATAGAGGCAATGGACAGCAGCTGGCCCCAAATGGTGAAGAGCCCTTCAATAAAGTTAAAGAGGGGCTCAAAATAAGGCACTTTACAGTTTACATCAAGTCACGAAAATAAACACAAGTAAGGTTAAACTAGCATGCAAGAAATGGGCCTAAAAGAGGGGTAAAGAGACAAGTGGTAGTTTCTGTCCTCAAACAGAGGAGAGCCCTTCAACAAAGTTGAAGAGGGACTCAAAACAAGCCTCTTTCCATTTTATGGCCAAATCCAAAACAGCTCACAAATAAGCTTAAAATACTATGCAAAAAAAAAAAAAAAAAAAGCCTAAAAGAGAGTTAAAGAGGCAAGTAATAGAAGGAAGCCTCAAACAAAGAAAGACCCTTGATCAAACATGAAAAGGGGCTCAAAATATGATCATTTCTAGTTTGGGTCAGAGCCCAAAAATGCTTGAAAGCAAAGCTTATAAATGAAGCAAGAAAAGACCAGTTTAGGGGAAAAGTGTGCTTACCCTTGAAGAACAATCTTTCCAGCAGCTTTTGGTCCAAAAATTTGAGCTTCCAACCTCTGAGAGACAGCCTCAAGGTGTTTGAATGAGTGATGGAGGTCTTGTGCTATGAGGTATAGTGCAAAAATGCAAAGAAATCCAACTTCCAGCTCTAACCACAAGCAATATAGAGAGAGAGAAAGCTTTTTGCCCTTCAAAAACTCAGAACCCTCTGAAATGAAGGAGCTCCTTGCTTATATAGAGGAATGCAAGCTAAAGCTTCTTGAACAAGCTTGGCAAGAGCTTCATCCCTCCATACACGTGTATGGAGGGCAGATATGAGGAATCCAGCTGGTACAAAAGATCTTCCCGGAAACCAGCTGAAATAGGGGCGGTGCCGGCCATCAGCAATGGCCGGCAGTGCCACACTGATGGCCGGCAGGTGTTCACCAGTAGCCGGCAGGGGCCAAGCCATGGCCGGTAGTGCCATGCCATGGCCAGCAGTGCACCACAGGGGCCACCCTGAAAGGACCAGGTCAGGGTCCAAAAATGAGACAAAAAGGATACAAGGTTCGGGAAACCCGAACCAGTGACGTCCCGCCGCGACAGTCGAATGCTGGGCGAGCAATTGAACTAGCCGTTGGGTGTACCTACAAGCACAACCAAGTCTTGAGGACGGTCAAAAATGGGGTGTCTACAGTTGCCCCTCTTTGACAGAACTCAGAAGTCATAACAATGATGAGAGTGATTGTCAAAGCCCAGAGACGACCCACTTTTGACAAGGCCGAAGACTCAGATAATCAATTAGCAAAAGCATGCAGGGATGCGCCCGAAGGCTGGGGCAAAATGTAAATGATATACAGATGCAAGGGCATGATTAACAATCATGCCACGGATGGTGTAATGAAGCAAACATGCGACAGTTTTAAGCAGATGAGCACGAATCCAACTACACTACAATGCAGAAAGGATGTAAAAGAATTATGCAATCTTACCCCATTTCACACGAAGGATACAATACCTGCGCGGCTAGTCTGGCCATGCC
>JAPPVO010000016.1:43179592-43547836 GCA_030407325.1 Camellia japonica | reverse complement strand
GCTTTCTGGGTAAAGTGCAATTCATAAGGCGTTTATTTCAAAATTAACCTTAACTTGTGAACCACTTTTTGGTCTCCTGAAGAAAGGAAAGAAATTCCAATGGGACGGCCGATGTCAAGCAGCTTTTGAACAGATCAAAGAATATTTACAAAACCCACCCGTGTTGTCACCACCGGAGCCAGGGAAACCGTTGATATTGTACCTTTCAGTAACTGAGACTACGATGGGCTGTATGCTCGCACAAGAATCAGAGGATAAAGTGGAGAAGCCATCTACTATCTGAGCAAGAAGATGTTGGATTACGAGACCCGCTACACTCCGCTGGAGAAAGCTTGCTTAGCTTTGGTATGGGCTACCAGGAAGCTGCGGCACTACCTGTTAGCTCACTCTGTAATGTTGGTTTCACGACTCGATCCCATCAAATATCTTTTCGAGAAACCGGCACTTACGGGTAGGCTAGCTCGTTGGCTGCTGTTGCTTTCTGAATTTGATCTAAAGTATGTGACGCGCAAGTCTGTAAAAGGGAGAGCAGTAGCGGAGTTCCTTGCCGACCACCCGGTTGAAGGGGATGAAGCAGTTGAGTACCTATTCCCGGATGAAGCCATTTTGCACGTCGAAGATGAAACTTGGACGATGTACTTTGACGGAGCGTCAAACCAGTATGGGTATGGGATAGGGGTGTTGTTGATAGCGCCCGACAATTCCCGTATCCCTTTAGCATTCAAGCTCCGGTTCAAAGTCTCAAACAACGAAGCGGAATACGAGGCATGTATTGCCGGCTTAGAAGCGGCTCTAGAACTAGGGGCAAAACGATTGGACGTCATTGGGGACTCGAACCTTGTTGTGTCTCAAGCAAAAGGAGATTGGAAGGTCAAAGAAAGAAAGATGATAATTTACCACCAGACCTTGGATTTGTTAATTCCTCGGTTTGAAAAGCTAAACTTCACTCATCTAGTAAGAGAAAACAACAGGTTCACAGATTCACTAGCAACTCTATCTCCATGATAGACATCCCGTCCGGAGTCCGGATGCGTCCAGTCATCATTGACCAGAAGTTTGTGCCAGCGTATGAGTCAATTTCTGCCATAGATGAGGTTCAGGATGAGAACCCCTGGTATTACGACATTTGGAACTTCTTGGAGAAGGAGGTGTATCCACCAGGGGCAAATGCCAAAGATAAAAGGGCAATCAGAGAATGGCTGTTCAGTTCATCATCTGCGGGGTAAGCTGTACAAGAGAGGTCATCTGGGAATGCATAAGCTGTGTGTAGAAGCTGAGGAGTCGAAGCGCCTGATGGAGGCCATCCATGGAGGAGAATGTGGTGCACATATGAATGGGGTAATGCTGGCACGGAAGATCCTCAGACAGGGTTACTATTGGTCCACCATGGAGGAGGATTGTATTGGCTTTGTTCGACGATGCCACAAATGCCAGATCCATGCAAACCGCATGAACATCCCGCCGTCAAGCTATACAACATGACTTCGCCATGGCCATTTCAGTATGGGGAATCGATGTGATCGGGGCTGTTACTCCAAAGGGGTCGAATGGGCATGAGTTTATCCTGGTCGCGATAGATTATTTTTACAAAGTGGGTTGAGGCCCAATCTTATGCGGTGTTGAAGGCTTCACATGTCGCGAAGTTTATCAGGAACAACATCATCTGTCGCTATGGAGTCCCGAACGAGATTATTTCGGATAATGGTTCCCACTTCAAGAAGGAGGTGATTGATTTGTTGGAGAAATACAATGTGGCTTTTCATAAGTCGTCCACATACCGGCCGCAGACCAACGGAGCAGTTGAGGCCGCCAACAAGAACATCAAACACATATTGCAGAAGATGGTGGAAACCTACCGGGATTGGCCAGATAAGTTGCCGTTCGCTCTGTGGGGCTACCGGACTTCAATTAGAACTTCTACTGGGGCGACTCCGTATTCATTAGTTTATGGGATAGAGGCCGTTCTATCTATTGAGATTGAGGTTCCGTCATTACGAGTATTGGCTGAGTGTCAAATAGCCGAAGCAGATTGGCAGCAGAGCAGGTTTGAGGAACTCATGCTCTTCGATGAGAGAAGACTGAAAGCACTGTACCATGTTCAGGGTTATCAGCGCAGAATTGCCCGGGCTTTCAACAAGAAGGTTAAGTCCAGGAATCTAAAGGAAGGAGATTTGGTGCTCAAAGACAACCGAGCTCCCATCCATGACCCAAGGGGCAAGTTCAGACCCAATTGGACGGGTCCCTACATCATCAAAGCTATCTGGTCGGGTGGGGCTGTGGTTCTGATGGACCTAGATGGCCTGGAGTTCTCACAACCGATCAACATGGACAAGTTGAAGAAATATTACCCTTGAGAGGCTCGCTAGGCCGAAAACCCGAAAGGGCGACCTAGGCAAAAGTTAGAGCACAGAAAATTAGAAAATAGAAAAACTGAGCTCGCAAGGTTGAAAACCCGCAAAGGGCGGCCTTGGCAAAAGTTAGAGCGTAAAAGGAGAGTGAAAATACTCGAGTGAACCTAAGCCGAACTACGTAAGGCTTGATTCCCATCTTTGGGATACGTAGGCAGCTTCATCCTGAAGTTCAGCCATAACTTTTCCCCGATCAACTTTGTCCATTTGATCATCTCAGTCATCTTTGTCTATCAGCATTCATCGTGATCTCCGGTGCAGTGCTTTTCAGACTAGGGGCAACTTTCCGTTGCCGTGCAGTGCTGCGGTGCTATTCAGACTAGGGGCAACTTTCCAGTTGCTGGGATTCGGGATTGTACATCTCAGTGACAAATTTCAGGCATGTCCAGTTCTGATCCATATCGAAAATGGTTTTGAAAAGTTTTAATAAAAGTTGACTTTGTTCAAATTAATCTTTTTACAACTAAGACCATTTTTGGACCAAAGCGGAAAATTTTCAGTACCACAATCTTCAATTTCATTGATTTCAATACAGAGTTCTCCTGCTCTTGCATACAACATTGAAGTTGCTTTTTATTACAATCATAAAGAAAACTTGAAAGTTCTAATAAAGCAATAAATCCGGGGCATAGTCAAGTCAGGTGTCCCTGCGCCCCCTCCCAGAGCTAGTCGAAGTCTCTGATGCCAAGCTAGGCCCATTCTGTGCCTCTTCATTGAGCCAATCCCAGCACTCATCAGACAAAGTGCAATTGAAAATGGGAGCGGGGCCAGGAGCTCTCTAGTTCTCCATGCTATCGCATACCGGGCAAGTTGTGCGCCTCGTATCGGGAATGCAACTGGGTATTCTATCTCTTCTGGTGGACAAGTCTGGTCATGACCGAATTGACGTCGGATCCGGAACGGAAAATAGAAGACGCAGTGAGTCAAGCCAATCAGCTGAATCCCAGGTTGACGAGTCATACTGTAACTCATTGCCGGAGATTGAGCCAAGGGCATCGCCAAGCAATGCGATCCGCGGACAAGCTACACATCCAGTCAAACCACCAACCCTCATCAAGGGCGTCGACTAGGCGTTGCCTGAAGAAGTAACCACGGCTGAGTATGTTGGGCAAGAGTCCACAACCTGCAACTTGTCCATCAACCACCCTGGGGAGGGATGAAAAATGAGAGAATAAAGAATAGAGAGTGTACGATGAGAGAAAAGTAAGAGAAGGGTGTTGTGAGAAAAACGAGCTTGAGGCCGAGTGATGTGAGCAATATATATGTGAGATTGGGTGGGAAACATTACCTGCAGTAATAGTGGACTCCCCGCAAATCTGGCTGTCTCCTGACGATAGAAAGCGTCCAAGCCCATCAGCGTTCGGCCAACGCCATGGCAATACAGCTCTTTCCCTCTTCAAACCTTGGGCAACTTCAATCAATCGGACGCTAAATCCTCCAGAACCCGAGGCAAGTAAGAAATGAGATAGCATACACAAACAAAGTGCGTGTTGCCGAAAACCTTGCCAATGACGGTCGCCGCGGTCACCAGTCTCAGAAAAACGGCAAACCAAACTCGGAATATCTAGCATTCCGTCACAAATCAGAGATCGAGCATCAGGTACGAGAACCCGCACATTTGTCCTAAGGCTTGGGCATGGCCAAAACGGGGTTGGGGCAGGATCTCTTCATTGCGCTCAGACTCCATTAAAACTTGAAAATCTTCAAAGGTGGGACATACCTCTTGCCCGCCAAAGCTAAAAACATGTGTCACCGGATTCCAAAACCTTGCCGCGGCATGAAGAAACGGAAAGTGCAGCGGGGTACGACCCAAAGTGAATAGTGCATTTATGCCGAAACCCCGGAAATTCAGCTTTTCCAACCATCCAAGTTGTTAATCCAAGACAAGAGATTTTGGGCAAGAAATTCTTCCATTTGGAGCAATCAGTGTTGAAATGAGAAAAACTACGAAGCTGGGGCCTTTTGTAGGGGATAAGGTTGAATGAAGGACAGGTGTCAGCATTCTGCTGTTTCTTCCATTTTTGGCCGGCCGGCCAAGTATGGTGCCGACCGGCCATTACTGTTGGCCGGTGGAGTCTTCTCATGGCCGGTGGCTTTTCCCTGGGGCCGGTGGTCTTCCCCTTGGTTCCCTGAGTTGTTTATGCTCAGAAGTTGGGGAATCCCACCATTTCCAATGCCCTCCAGTGATCAATTCTTGCGGGGCCGCGCCCATTTGCTTATCGACATTTGTTTATTATCGAGTTGTATTTCACTCTCTTTAAGTCTTCGTGTTGCTTATCGAGTTGTACTCGCACTTGGTTAGCTTGTCGAGTTTTCTCGTTTTGCTTATCGAGTTGTAATTGGTTCACTACCTGATTATTACGATACAGTGCTTAATTTTCAAATGAATTTCAATTTCATTCACATTGTTATGTGATGCCTTGCGATGCGATGCATAGAAGCACAAATATAACATCTTTTGAACAAAATAGCAGTTTCATTTCCATCATGTGTTTTGCAAAAATGCGCAGTTTTGAAAAATGACAACAAACCTGCCTGAGGCAGTGCAATGTGCTTGAACTACCAGTAAAAAAAGGAAAGTAAACAAAAGAAGAGTAGGGCAGCAGAGTATCGGGATTGCTACTGATAACCCCCATCCTTTTCCTTGAGGTCGATGCACCGCCTGCGCCCTCATTCAGGGTCAACTATATGATTTGGCACCTTCATTATTCAAGATATCGCAAGAAAGCGCACTTTTAAAACATTAGTAGGCTTTCGAGTTGACCTCAGGCCGTATCTCTTTGAGCGACGCTCCGTATAGTGCGAGGAACATCCCTTCCCGTACCCTTTTGCACTTGCGAGCTCCACAACATGCTTCAATTGTATTGTGTTGTAGTGCTTTGCATTACACGCCTCAGGTTTTTATACACATTGCCTGCGTAGACCGCATGCTTTACTTGCATGTGTTCAGGTTTCTTTTTATACACATTGCTTGCGTAGACCGCACGCTTTACTTACATGTATTCAATTTCTTTTCTTATATCCACTGCTTGCGTAGACCGCATGTTTGTAATCAATTTCATTGCTTACGTAGACCGCATGTTTTGCTTGCGTAGACCGCATGCATTACTTGCGTAGACCGCATGTTTTATCATTACTTGCGTAGACCGCATGCTTTGCTTGCGTAGACCGCATGTTTTATCATTGCTTGCATAGACTGCATGTTTTACTTGCGTAGACCGCATGCTTTACTTGCGTAGACCGCATGCATTGCTTGCGTAGACCGCATGTTTTATCATTACTTGCGTAGACCGCATGCTTTGCTTGCGTAGACCGCATGTTTTATCATTGCTTGCGTAGACTGCATGTTTTACTTGCGTAGACCGCATGCTTTGCTTGCGTAGACTGCATGTTTTATCATTACTTGCGTAGACCGCATGCTTTACTTACGTAGACCGCATGTTTTATCATTACTTGCGTAGACCGCATGTTTTATCATTACTTGCGTAGACCGCATGCTTTACTTGCGTATACCGCATGTTCGTAATCAATAGCATTACTTGCGTAGACCGCATGTCTCGTTTGCATAGACCGCATATTTGTAATCAAATCCATTACTTGCGTAGACCGCATGTTTTTGCTTGCGTAGACGCATGCTTGTGTTCAACTTCATTGCTTGCGAAGACCGCATACTTATTTCAAATCCATCGATTGTGTGGACCGCATACTTCACTTACCGTGTTCAATATTCATTGCTTGCGTAGACCGCATCCTTTACGTACATGTGATTGTACCTTACGGCATGGTCATACCTCCCACTTAGTTTGTGTTGTCACACATTGTCAATTGCATTATGTGCATGTTACTAATAAAATCATACCTGTTAAGTTTGTTTCCTTTGCAGGCACGATATTGTATGTACGGTTCATTTGCGGCTGGTGGAACCAGGCAAACGAACAGGTATTGTATCCTCCGGGTGAGACGTATTGAGAATTGCATAATTCTCTTACATCCTTTCTGCATTGTAGTGTAGTTTGGTGTATGCTAGCTTAAAACTGTGCATGTGTGCTTCGTTACAGCTTTCTGTGCATGATCATCAGTTATGCTCGGCTTCTTGTATTGTCTTGCATTCTGCCCCTACCTTCGGGCGCATATCTTTGTCTGTGGTTGTTCCTTGTCAAGTCTTCGCCTTGTCAAAAATGGGTCGTCTCTGGGCTTTGACATTCACTCCCGTCATTGTTTGACTTCCGAGTTCTGTCAAAGAGGGGACTGTAGACACCCCATTTTTGACCGTCCTCAAGGCTTGGACGTCACCGCTTGAACACTCAGTGATCCTTTTTGTTTGTGTTCGTCTCGAGTTCCCGAAGGTCTTGGCTGCGTACCTTGCCTCAGGATCTCTCGACTCGGCTGTTCCGTGTTTGGTTTTGGCACCAAACACTTGTGTTTTTTGCCTTGAAGGGTAGGGAATGGCTTGTTGGCCATCCCCATATCCCACCGGCCTTCCCCTAGCATCACCGGCTGTTTATGGGTGCCACCGGCCATGGTTTCTTAAAGCCAATGGCCGGTCGGCACTATATTTGGCCGACCGGCACTTTATTTTGCCGGCGACCTCTTTTGCTAGCCGATGTGACTCCTTTGCACCCTTGAGGCATGGTTCATGCCAGCTGTGCCAGCTGGAATGCACATCACTCCTCCCCGTGCAGTTTTTGGCTGGTGTGAACCTTTGAACCCCCTTTCCTTCTAGAAGCTTGAACCCTTTGGCCAAGCTTCTTGGGGAAGCTTGGCCAGCTGTATTAGCTTCTCCAAGAAGCCAAGAACCTTTGCACCCTTTGCCCCTTTCATCTAGCTTCTTGGAGAAGCCTAGAACCTTGGCTTTGCCTATATAAACACCCCTCCTCTCCCATTGTTAGAGGGTTAGAGCTTTTAAACCAAAAAAAAGAGCTTCTATATCTATATATCTGTATTATACCTTCTCTCTCTATATCTCCCTCTCTCTCATCCTTTGTGTGTGTTTCTAGGCCTAGAAAGTGCATTTTGACCTTACTTTTGCACTAATACACACACCATTACACCTTACTTCGAGTTTGAGAGGCATTGAGGGTTGATTCTTGAGGTTTTGGACTGATTTTGGTTAGAGGGTGGCTGGAGCTTCTGTTCTTGAAGTGTTCTTCAAGGGTGAGATTCTTACTTTATTTTCCGCAATCTTGCACTAGTTTTCTACCTGTCTTGCATGCTGATTTGAACTTTGTGTATAACACAAAAAAGTCTTGTATTTTCATGCTTAACATCTTTCATTAAGGGTGTTTTGGCATTGGGGTTCGAATTCCCCTCTTAGGCCTCTTTTGGCCTATTTTGGTGCCTTTTCTTTAAGCCTTATTTACTTTGTTGTGTTGGTTCTCACCACTGAAATCCAGTGGATTTTCAGTGGTGATGAAGTGATTTTGAGGTCTTGTGTAGGGGAGGGACACCCTCTCCCTTTATGTCTCATTTGTGCATGTTTTTGGCTCATAGGGATAGCATGAATGAGTAGTTGCATTTGGTTCCATTTCAGAGTTTTTTGGGTGTTTTGGGTCATATTATATCCCTGTCCAATGGTGGTTTGTTGGCCCTTAGCATGCATTTTATACTTGCTTTGTAATTCTCTATCTTGCCTAGAAATGTGCCATGTGTTTAGCCTAGTATATCCTCATGTTTTAGCTTAGATTATTGAAGCTTTTGGTCATGATTTGTCATGCTTTAGGTCTGTTGGCCACTGATTTTGCATGTTTGACATGCTTGGTATAGTTGCTTTGCATCTTGGCTTGTAAGCCTTAGTTATGTGGGTCACTAACATGTTTAGCATAAGCTTATTATCATCATTTGGCATCATTTGATATCATGTTTCAGTCCATATAATGTGGTCTTACATTGTCCTTTGTGTCTCTTTTAATGCTTGGAAGTGTTGTGATTCCATGCCTTGAAATGTGCATTGTGTATGCCTATGTGTTTGGATCATTCAGGATGCCATGTGTGTGAGTTTTGGAGCTCATTTTGCATGCTGAAATTCTGTCGTTGGTTGCTTAGTTCATGCCATGAGTGGCCTTGTTAGTGGTAGCAAAGTGCTCCATTTTGTGCCTTAGTCCTTGGGCTTATTGGCATGCTTGTTTGCATGAATATTTGTCCACTGTTTTGGGCATTTTTGGTCACTGTTTCGGGTGGGCTGAGGTCTGCCTTTTGTGATTTAGAACCACCATTGCATGATCATGTTGCATTGGATTCATGCTTGCATGGTATCATACTTGCATGTTTGCATATTATTGACTAGTTGCATTTCATGTCTCGACTCACATGTTAGAGTGTATTGCATTGCATCTTGCATGCCTAGCATTGTGCATTTGCATGTTTAGTTTACATCACATTTTGGCATGTTTGTTTACTTAGCCTCATTTGCATATTTGAGCCATGTTGCATAACTTGAGCCATATTGCATACATGCATTACATTGCTTGGTTTGGGGTGTCAAACCTAGTGTGGGGGTTGAGGGGTGTTTGTACTTCCAAGTGACAAAACACATCTCAACCCTTGGTCACCGAGGCCCTTGACTTTGACATGATAGGGTCTTAGTCCTCATTTGTGTGTTGCATGCATTTTACATTGAATGGCAAGCTTGGTCCCTTAGGCTATCATGCACAATTGATGGCCCAAGGATCGAGGGCCATGCTCCCCTGAGTTCAATACATGATAGGGAACATGACCATGCTTACATGTGCTTGAAATTCTATGCCATACACTGCCTGTCCTCTGTTGCTGTCAAAACTGTTTTCTGCAGGAAGTTTTTGCCGACCGACAACATTTAGTGCCGACCGGCCATTGGTGAATGGCCGATAACTTCATCAGCAGCCGATGGAATTTTACCATGGCCGGTGGTCATTTCCCTTAGCCGATGGTGTTCTTAAGTGTTCATAGAAGATATCCTGGGACTTTGGCAGTCTTCAGAGAAGCAAGGCAGTGAAAACAGAGGCAGCAGTGGTATGGTACGGGCTTTCCGGGCAAGACGGATCGAGCATGCATCATTCACGCATTCCGAGGCAGGGCTGAGGCCACCTTCTTTTTACATTTAATTTGTTAATTAATTTAGTATTATTTATTTGGACTGTAATATTTATTCGGACCCTCCGAGCGAGGGCAATTGTGTAATAAGTGTGGGTGCGTGTGTGTATGTCTTCCAACCCACGTCTTTCTTCCCTTTTATTTACCTGCTTTCAATGGTTAGTATTAGGGCATATTTAAATTAGCATACCTTATGCTATGCATGCGTGCATCCATACATTTGCTTTACATACATCGGGTTCGGCACATCATGCTAATTGCACTTGTATTTCAATTCCAATTTGAGTACTTGTTAGTTGCAGCATTTCACATGCCATCTTTAGGATAGCCGAGCCTATATAGTTGCATTTTGCATGTGTTGCATTAGCCATCTTAACATGAACTAGGATCATGCATATGATTACTAACTAGTTTCGTTTTGGCTTGGAGTACTAGGTAAGCTTTTATGCTTTAGCATATCGCATGCGTGTGAATGTTGCCATAAATAGCATGATTACCATGAGGCTAGCTGCTTATGTGATATAACTGCTTGAATGCCTGTGGATGGAGGTCAAATTACCTAAATTGGAATAATGCATTAAAACTGAGAGTTTTAAACCCACTAGTTAGTGGCAAAACCATCTTTTCTAAACCCACCGAGGGTGGCAAATCCACGTTTAGCCTACTTGCGAGTAGCACCATCAAACCATTTTCAAAAACAAACATGAAATGTTTTGTTCCAATTCAGGCGATCCGGTCTATACTTGTTTGCTGTGCGCATAACATAGTAAATCTAGGCTAATAACCGGAATAAGAACACATAATGTTTTCAAAACTTGATATCATGGTTAGTAGAGGCCGATCTTTGATCGGGCGAGAGGGGTGCTCATAGCTGACCTTCCCCAATCGTACCCAAGTTCCCGAGCCGAGGCAACTTTGGTGATGACGGACACGTGGCCTTTGGCAACGAGTCAGGGTTTCCTAAATTCCCAAAATAAAATATTTAGGTGGCGACTCTGTATCTGGCAAAGCAGTCCATGTTTGGCACTTCTTTCAAAAATCTGTTTTCTCAAAACGATTTGCCGGATTTGGACTCTTTGGTTCAGATTAAGAACCGTGACAAAAATCGAGTCCGAACTGTAGCGAGGTCCCCGCGGGCGTTGTTACAATAATAGACATTATCCATTAACCATCCTTAAATACACTATACTAAAAAATTCATGTCTTCAAAAAAAAAAAAAAATGGCTCCTAACATCAATTGCTCGTCATATCAACTATTCCCTCAACAAAACTCTGCAAAAACATATATCAAACTTGACTTGAAAAATTTAATGCACTCAATGTATTAGTTTAGCTTGAAACTATCCAAATAAAACTACGTCAGTGACCTCTCTCTATGGCAGATCAGTGATTTGCAACAAGACTTTCAATTACCTTGAAAGCAACTTCAGGCTTAACTATGGGATCACTTAATCTGGCAATTTTGATCTCAGATATATACTCCCTTAGAGCATCTCCAACGGTGAACCAAATTTTTCACCAAATTTGAGTAAAAACAAAAGCCAATTGTCTCAATCTGATATGGTTTCCTCCAACCGTGCATCAAAAGGGAAGGGTCGACCGGTAAGAGTATTTTTTTTTTTTTAGCTATTTGAACCTTTTTTACCGGTTTGAACCCACCTATTTGAAAGGGAACCGGTCGACCGATTGGTCAACCGGCTGGTCAACCGACTGGTTGACTGGTTGTTCTCCTCCAACGGTCACGCACAGTAAAGTAGTGAAATCTGTACCCTGTTCTCACTTTGATGAATTTTTTGTTGAATTCTCATTTTGATACCAATTTGCTGAAACCATTGGAGCGCCAAAAAGTGACTTTTTCACCAAAATTCAAATCTGATGCCAAGTTTGATGAAGCGTTGGAGATGGTCTTAGAGAACCATAAGCTTCACTGGTACTCAGGTTGCATTTCATTTGTCTTGTTTCAACTAGTGTATCTCCTAAAGTTTTTAGTGCATTAGCTTGCTGAGAATCAAAATAGTCTCGAGGATCCTGATCCAATGAACAAATCAAAACATACCTATTTGCAATCAAAACTAACATGTGCCATTTTTTTAAAGAAGAAAGGCATACCTTAATGAAAAGTGGTGCCAATGGAAGGTCACGATGTGACTGAAGATCCTCAATCTCAGCCAACTGAGAAATCCTATCTAAGCGTTCCTGGTTTGCATTTCCATCAGATGCTTCATTAGCTAACTCAACTACATAGAAACTCAACGATTTAGTGTTCAAACAGAAAGAATAAAAAAAGAAAGAGTGAATTGCACAAGGAAAAGTGAACTATGCTAACCCTGTTTTGACCTGGCTAGAGTTTTAGCTATAGACCTCATGTCTCCCAAGTTTAAATTGGACCCTAAAGTCATGGTGTTCAGAATTATATAACATCTACCCGTATGCATAATCATGTGCCTATATTCCAAATAGCAAAAAAATCAAGAGAAAACTAAGATAACCTTCCATATTGTGAATACAAATGGTCCTAAATTTCAAGGACTAGAAATATAAAAGAAAAACTAAGACAACTGTCAATCAACTTTATTTATTTATTTTTTATTTTTATTTTTTGGGCATAGTTTGAGATCATAAAGCATTTGTTAAGTAACATTCTGAAAATAAGACAATGTTGACAGTTGTGCATAAGAAAATTTACTAAGTGATTATTTCAAGGAATCAATACTTCAAACTTTTGATGAATAGGTATCAAAAGAATAGTCCATCAAATAATTCATTAAAAAGATTCAGAAAGCCCTTGCCTGGGCTTCAAAAAGGTACACATAATTAGATTTGCCTCCACCTAAATAAAAAGCACTGTAACAAAGGAAAATAAATAGGAAAAAGGAAAACAGGTAGAAAGTTTGAATTACAAGCATACCAACAGGGTCTAATGAATTAACAATAATTGCATCACACTTTCCTTTAGGTACATTCTGTAAAAATTCAACAGTTGCCACAATAATGAAAGGAAGATCACCAGGAAAGTCTAGCTATATAATCAGCTGTGCAATTAGAGGCGTTAATTACATAAAATTATTAATAACCTACATTAATGGACCCATATAAAATGGGTAATAAGATTTCAGATGCACATATTCACTAAACTGCATGTAAAAAATAATCAAAGAGAGAATATATTTTTTTCACCATAACAATCATGTGTAGTTGGACATTTAACTTCAAATGTATCTCTAAGTACATATGCCTATTAAAGTTCAACTAGAATAAAAGAAAAGAAAAAAAGAAGCTGCTATGGATTCAAAAGGTTCTTCACACTTAATTGCATTATAATTTCAATAATCTAAGTATGCCTATATGTCATTTGAAATTAAATTTGAATAAAAATAGAAACAATAAACTCATCATGAACTATGGAACCCATGATTTATGAAAATTACAGTTTTGGGGGATTGAATTGAACAAAGGGGAAGATGAGTTATCGTCTCCTGATAGACACATTCATCTTTCTCAGTCAACTGAACAATGCCATCAAGCACAAGAACTTTCCCATATGGTGAGGATTGCAAATAAAAGAACCAGTATCAGTAGGAAATTCATAAATAAGACAATAAATGGCAGAAAAACAGAAAGCAAGTCATCACTGCAAAGATAGTCTACTACTAGGAGATGAAAATGCTGAACCTCAAAAACTAGGATTTCTTGGTACTCTGATATATCCTTGTACAAAATCTTCTCTACTTTCATTCAGTGTGCTTCTCCTACAAGTGAAAACTCAAATTGACTAAACCATGGCCGTCGAATAATAAATCCGGAAAAACACTGACAATAAAAAGGGACAATTTTAATTTTATTTTTATTTTTCTTCATTTAGAAGGAACACCAAAACACTCCACTCAAGCCCTTTAATATAAACATAGGTAATTATGAACAATCAAAATTTCAATTACAATTTATCATATTGCAAGCATGCCTTACATTACATCTAATAAAAAAGTACATTCCAGCATGACTCTTTGCCCTCAAGGATATATTGATGAATGAATTATAAGTTTTCTGGCCTCTAATATGTTCCAAAGCTAAAATGATTTATATATGTCAGATAAAAAAATGCAACAAAAATAACATATACTTGGCCACATTGGGTTATTGAAATAAGTTCGCTTGCTAGCTTTACCTGTAAAAATCGAACAAAGAAGAAAAGGAGTCAACAAACACCACCCTTCGACTATCATCAAGCAAATTAAAAAAAACCTGTACTACAAGGAAAATAAGGATGTTGGAAAAAATGTCCAACGGAAAAAACAGAAGCAAAGAAGTATAAAAAATAATGACCAGAGCATGATTCAGGTTCGAAGAACCATCCAGAAACAACTGTTGAATGGCATTTAGCCTCAAGCTTAGTGTTTGAAGCCCTAGCCTTCAAGCAACAGGAAGGGATAATAGCCTTATCCAAATCATTCACATTGTCATTCGCCTTCCTATTCATAATCTTTTGGCATTCCAAATCTTTTCTTACGTCGTCCTCCATATATTATCTTATCTGTATTCAAATTGATAAAACAGAACTTAAGAAACCAAAAGGGCAAATTTGTAAAGTTGGTTTTAAGGCTAAAGATTACATGTGGCCAAACCATGTTGTAGACACCCCATTTTTTACCGTCCTCAAGACTTGGTTGTGCTTGTAGGTACATCCAGCCACAAGTTCAATTGCTAGTCAGGTACTCGACTTTCACGGGTGGAACGTCACAGGTTTGAGCTTTCCAAACCCTGTATCCTTTCTGCCCTATTTTTGGACCATATGTTCATCCTTTCAGCATGCTCCTTTTGGTGCACTGCCGGCCATGCATTTGTCCCTGCCTGCCATTGATGAAGCCTGCCGACCGTCAATGAGGCACTGCCGGCCACAACTGATGGCCGGCAGAACACTTTGTCTCAGCAGATTTCACGCCAGATCTTTTGAGCCAGCTGGTTTCCACTCATCTCTCCTCCGTTCACGTGTATGGAGGGATGAAGCTCTTTTCAAGCTTGTTTAACAAGCTTTGCATTACCTTTCTTCCATATAAGGAGAGGCTCCTGCATCATTTCAGAGGTTCAGAAAAATGGGCTGAGAGTTATAGATATAGCTTTGTATCTATATCTCTCTTTGTTCTTGTTTTGTGCTTCAAAAGTGCAGTTTTGTCTTAGTTTAACACACAAACACACACTCAAACACCTTGCTTGTGTTGCTGAGGCTTCTTGAAGTTGTTTTTGGTGTTCTTAGGTTGATTTAAGCTTGAAAAGCTTGCTGGAGCTGCATTTTTAAAGAAGGTCTTTAAGGGTGCGCTTCTATCTCTTAAAACCCCCATTCTTGCTTAAGCTTTTAGCCTTTCTTGCATGTTTTTTTAAGCTTAGATTTGTACTGGAAAAAGTTATGCTTTTGCATTCTTAAAAAGTTTGTTTAAGGTCACTTTTTCGTTTAGGGTGATCTACCCCCCTCTTAGGCCTTGTTAGGCCTTGTTTTGAGCCATCCCTTTAGGCTCTTGTTGCAACCTTTGCATGATCTTTCTACCACTGAAATCTAGAAGATTTTCAGTGGTGGAAAGGTGGTTTTGGAGTCTTAAATAGGAGAGGGCCATCCCCTCTTCTTGTGTCTTGTTTACTTGCTTTGAATGCCTCATGTGTGAGCATGTTTGTTAAGTTTATGTTGGTCATATCTTAGGATTTATTTGTGGTTATTTTTCTATGGCATGCCACTTTTTTTGCTTGGTTTTGTCACTCCATGCGTGCCTAATGCACTTGTAGTGTAAATCACACAAACTAGTCTAGTGTGCTTCATGAAGTAGCATGTCATTCTAGCCTGATTTGTGTCCATTTCTGCATGTTCTTGGTGTTTTTTTAACATGTCATATGTCATGACCCGAACCCGCCCCTATGGGTTAAGGACATAATCGGCCAGTAATCCTGAGATTGCCTACGGCCTCAAACCAAAACAGACGTAACTCAACAGAGTAAAGGGGCCAAATGGAAGCAATAATTAAAAACTTTGTCCATAGAGCCGTGCTTATATGCACTATAAAACAAACCATGCGCATATACGTTAATAACCCACGACAAAATACAGTACCATAAAATCCTTTTCAGACAGGATCATCTAAACTGAGTCAACCCATATCAAAACTACATACCGATATACACAAGGTCCTTGCCAACAAGACAAAATGTAAATATATAAAGAAAATGACAAGGTTGGGTCTCGTGCGTGAGACACAAGGCTGACTCTCCAAAACTCATGTTGTTCCTAGCAGACTTCACTGGGGTTGGGTTTGGACTTCTCTTGGCTCACCTACAAACACATGAATGAGCGTAAGCGATAGCCCAGTGAATAATATCAAATACAGAAATTACTTAACAATGTAGAACAACATGTTCCAAATGGCATTGGGCCCAATTCATATTTCCATTTAACAAATATATATATATAACTATACGAAATACAAATCAAGTGATTGTAATTCCAAACATTCTGGCCTTTGGCCCATTCAGATTTCCATTCTTCTCAAAACGGCCTTCGGCCCATTCGATTATGTCAAAACGGCCTTCGGCCCATTCGTTTATGTCAAAACGGCCTTCAGCCCATACATTCATATCAAAACAGCCTTTGGCCCATTCATTTGTGTCAAAACGGCCTTCGGCCCATTCATTCGTATCAAAACGGCCTTTGGCCCATTCATTTATGTCAGAACGGCCTTCGGCACATTCATTCATTTCAAAACGGCCTTTGGCCCATTCATTTATGTCAGAACGGCCTTCGGCCCATTCATTCATTTTAAAACGGCCTTTGGCCCATTCATTTATGTCAGAACGGCCTTCGGCCCATTCATTCATTTTCAAAACGGCCTTCGGCCCATCATTCATGTCAAAACGACCTTGGGTCCATTTATGTTTATCAAAACGACCTTGGTCCATTTATGTTTATCAAAACGACCTTTGGTCCATTCATGTTTAACAAAACGACCTTGGGTCCATTTATGTTTATCAAAACGACCTTTGGTCCATTCATGTTTATCCATGTCAGACTTACGTCCACAATCCCAATTAGCAATTCATAAAGCTTATAAGGGAACAAACAATTGGACATTCACGAGCATTCAAATATCGATATTACTCACAGTGATTGGCTTGTGGATTTGCCCTGGAACTTGACCCTACATATTTCATGAACACAAAAGGGTCACTAACAGTTCAATCCGTTCTTTAATTCACATATTCCTCTTTAGGCTTTATTCTTATCTCATTAACTCATTTACAATGCTTAACATATGCCTAAGAGTGCTTACAAGTGAAAGAGAACGGAAAATATATCACAGAATGCATTTTCAGAATTTCAGAAAACAGGGTCCCCGCTCGAGCGTGGACTTCCCGCTCGAGCGGACCCCCTTAAGGCCTGCAAAGTGCTGGTTACCTCAAATTCCCGCTCGAGCGTGAACTCGGCCGCTCGAGCGGTTGTTTCCCCGCTCGAGCGGGAACCAAACTTTCTGGGTTTTCCAGAGCTGTTCTTGAGCTTCAAACACACATTCAAACTGATATTTCTTGCATTTCACAGCCCATAGCACTCATATACATATACCAACATGATATAACCACCAAATTACAACATATTGAAGCTCAATTCCCATGAATCAATCACATGCAAACCCAAATTATACCAAACTTACTTCCAATACATTAAATTCATGCATTTAAGCTTCATATCCTCATCAATCATGCATGCATGTCAATTCTTGACTCCATTTCTATTTCAAATGGTACAAATGGTGCTTCTAACCATGAAACTCAACAAAACTATGCTTGCATGTATGATTCAACACTCATATTTCCATATTCAACTTAATACATGCTTGTTTATGCAAAACCATGGTGATCCTACACATGCATGTGCATTACAACTTCAAATTCATCAATTAGAGCACAACTCTTATTCTTGATCACCAATTAATCTTTAAATCAACAAAATCACAAGTTCAATCTCATGAATTTACTCACCTAGGAGCCTTAAACACCCAAGCTCTAACCAAATCTTGAGCTTAATCTCCAAATTCCCAAGCTTGAGCCAAAAATTACACAAGTCTCTCCCTTTCTCTCTCTCTAACCGGCCCTTCCTCTGGTTTGAGTTCAAGGTCAGTCAAAATACAAGAAATGAGGGAATTGGGGTGTAATGCTCCTATCCAACAAATCCCACTAAGTCCCAATTTAATAATATTAAATAATTTAAGCACAATGCCATTAAATGGATCAATTTAATCTAACCAGAATCCATTTCTAATTAAATTTCATCGTAGGCTCTAAAAATTACGCTAATCACAAAGGCGTAGTCAATTTTGGGTTCTGTGGCCGATAGGGCCCTCAATTTAATTCCCAAAGCAGATTATTCAACAGATATTCCTACGGTGAACAGATAGAACTTCAAAACCACATATTTTCACATAATGGAACACAAAATCATATCAAAACACATAATCACATCACATTAAGGACCAATTAGCTAATTACGGAACAGGGGTATCACAGTCTTCCCCTTTAGGAAGTTTGGTCCTCCAAACTTAAGTTATCTTCAGTCGGAAACAATTCGGGACACTTTTCATTTAACGGTTCCAATCCTTTCTGATAGTCATTCACCTAGTCCCAAATCAAGCAACGCTCTACTTTCAATCAGTCAGAGACTCACCTTTTCTGCCATACAAGGCTTGTATGGTGCCATACCGAAACTAGAGTGTGAGCTGTTGTTGTAAACAAAGTTGTCAACGATGGTAGATCTTTCCAATTCCCGAAAATCTAACGCACACATTTGGAGCATTTCTCCCAGAGTCTAAATAGTTCCTTCTGACTATACATCAATTTATGGATGGAAAGTAGTGTGAATCCCAATTCAGTTCTCATTGCCTCTTGAAGGCTTGTCAAAATTCAAACACATTTTAAAATTTTGTCTAAAACAATAGATACTGGGACCTCATGCAAACGAGCAATCTTATTGGTAAACAGTGACTAGTCTACAAGCATCTTACGAAAATTTCACAGGGAGGAGACAGGCAACTTAGTAATCCCATATTCAAAACTCAAACGGGACTTATACCTTGGGTGCTCAAGGTAGCCCCACAACAAAATTCGTAGTCACATATTCCCATTTCCATTCCAAAATAGAGAGATTGAAGTAGTTCCGCCACTATCTGATATTCGGCTTCGACCTGTTGGCCCCGAAAAATACTTGGACACACATTCACCAATTACCCTCTTCAAAGCAGGTCACTAACATATTTATTTCAAATGTCAGCTAACTTGTCACAGAAGTTCGATCTATTCCCTTATCACAAAAGTTCAATTCATTCTTCAATAGTTCCACAATTCACAATCCGATTCGGTATTTAGTTAAGTGACTCATCATAGTTATCCAAGGTCAATCAAAAGTCTTCAGAAGTTTAAAGTGGATCCAGACACCAATTCCCTAACCAACAAGGTAATATCGAGGCAATTACCCATACAACGCATATAGTCCGTACATCTCCATAGTACCAATTGTAAAATACAACAACACTAAGCCAGTCGACTTCTAATAGAATACATGTATTCTCAATTCATTCAACAGTTTACAGTTTGCAATTCACAATTCAGTTCAGTATTCAATTCTCTGTTCCATTGAGTCTTTCTACTTTATCTAATAGTCGTCAAAAGCATAAGGCAATTTATATACGTAAATCCCCATGATGTCAAAGGCATTATCAAAGGAGTCAATCGCATGTCAAACACAATTCACACATTCTCAGGTTCCAATCACAGAATATAATGACACTGGGTAGTTATATACAAAGCGTACTGAATTCACGCACTTTTCGGACAATCAGGGTTTTTCAAAGTTTCTTGGATGTTAAAACATTTACATAATACCAAAGGATGACATTCCGAACAAAACAAGGAATAATCGTCTCGGAATCGAAGCACACCGTTCGCCGTCGGTGGCCGATTCCAGATCGATTAGTCAAACCCACCCGTACGAAACCGTCGGTGGCAAAAGGTATCTCAATCAAAGGTGCTACATAGGCTTAACGTCCCCTAGCACGAAAGGACACTCTAAGAATGTCATCAAAGCAACACAACACCATTCACTATAACCTGATTTCCCCAAAATCTGATAACACTGAAGCAACCACTCTCCTTACAAACATGTTCTGATCAGTCAAAGACAAATGTTCAGTACTGCTCAAAATCAAATCAATCTACCGTCATCGGTTCCCATAGCGTCAAACAAACAAAATGGAACAACACTCCTTACGACACCAATCACGGGGTTTGTACAATTCGGTTCATTTTTAACACATATGTCCTCAATAGTTGGGGATTGGTTCTCAATGGTGCGTTTGGTTAGGTCAATCTGTTGATAGTCCACAAAAGGTCTTTCCAATAAGTCGAGTATTCCAAACGAATTCAAGTTTTGGGTCTATCAGTTTTTCTGCCAGAATAATCTGGCTATTTATTCACAAGCAATTCTTAATCCCCTTTTACAAAATCAAATTAGATAGAGGGTCTTATCAATCACCCAAGCAAAGGTCTTGTCAAATTAAATCAACAAAGGTTCCATCAAATTATATCCAATGAGGGTTCTATCGAGGCAATATCAGGTAAAGGTTCTACCGGATCGAATCAGATAAAAGTTTTCTCAAATAGGGCATTCGGTTCTGTAAGGCATACTTCGTTTGCTTAGGTACATGGTTGATAGTTTCTCAACTGCCCTAAGTTCATCAGTTCTCAAAGTCATATCAGAATTATTCACCACAACTGTTCATATCAAAGCATTTCAAGTCATGTACAATATGGCATCGACTACATAAATTCGGGGGTAGTTGCATAAACGTGCAGTTATTCAAATCAGGAGGTATGTACCATAATCAATATTGCAATTCCCAAACAAGTCTTATATACAAGCACATGGTGCACAGTAACACACTAAACAGAGTTCCTCGGTTGTGCATAAGATAGGGTCTGTTATGCAAAAGTTCCAAATTTGTCACAAAATATAGGTTTATGAGTCGAGCCCAGTATAGTCACATAATCCAGTCAATTTTCTACCAATCAAAATGCATGGTCTCGTAACTTGCAGAGTTTATTATTTGGGTGCTCAACTCAATTATACAATCACAAGTCACAATTCCAGTGGTTTAGTCATTGAAGACAGTAACATAGCAAATCAACCTGAGCATAGGTTTAGATATACATGTGCATGTGCAGAGTCAATCAATATCCCAAAACGTATTTCACAAATTTCCCAAACGGGGCATATATCTCCAATGAACACGGTCTCGATCATATAGGTCTAACCAATCCAGATACACATGCCGCAGATATGGAAAAATATGCCGATCCGAATCAAATAATATCCCAAGCAAAAAATGTACACATGTACTAATTCAGAACCAATCAACACATAGGCATTCGTTTATGAACAGTATAGATACCTGGGATAATGGTTACAACATTCTGAGCGCTTTCTGGGATGAGTGTGATTACTCCATCCTGAGTAGCAATTCCTACCTTCTGGTACGTATTTAGCCGAGGCAGAGGATTCATTCACATTTCGTTCAATCCGGGGACAGTTCTCTTGCCGTATGGTCCATTTTTACCATATCTATAACGAGCCCCAGAATCTGATAATAAACTCCTCGGTTCTTTCTACTGGTGGTGGCAAAGTGTGCTTGCCATAGCGGCAACTGATGCTGTTGTCTCAGGTCTCTGCCAATTCTTGTACTACTCTTTCCGGACTATCAAGTCGGGCTGTTGAAGAACCTTCCAACCGGTATGCCCTTAACTTTGCCCATACTCTACACAATTCTTATCAAACTTTACCAAATACTAGGATGCCCAATACGAAATTAAACACACATACACATGGGTACATTCGCACATTGGTATATTCTCACACATCGTACGCAATTAATCACATACGTAACAGATAATTGCATACTTACCAAATATCGCATGCTGAACATTTACTAAGTAATCATGTACTTAAATTATGTTCATATTTCACATAAATACCCATTGACAAAATCGAACGCACATAAGCGACTTTCATGGTTCAATATGTTCATGTATGTGCATTATGACCAAACAGACTTGTTGTACACTTAGTGTAACAATTTATATCTCATATTCAAATCATGTTGGTATTTCCTTTAGCGTAGCACATCATATACATAGGCCACGGTATTGTTTTCTCCCAGGCGAGGGCCTGTACCACAGTATTATTTCCCCCGGGCTAGGGCCTCATGATCATAAGCCACAGTATTCTATCCCCCTGGGCCGAGGCCTCTCCTACGATATACCACAATTATTTCAAGGAGAATTTTGAACAGTCATTAATTCATACAAAACATAGCATTTCAGGGACTTTGTCATTTCATATCATCATAAAATAATTAAGGCTAAACATAGCCTCATAGAGTTATTATTCACCATCCGATTAAACTTATATTATATGCTGTACAAAAATTCACAAGTATGCATATACCAAAAAGCATACATATTTCGATAATTGCAATGCAAGTAAATTACGACTTATAGCACATAATTACTCAAATCAAAACACTTAAGCATATTCTTGATGCTTTCAAAGTTCATATCAAAATAGTTAAGCATATTATCAATGCCTCCAAATTCATATTTACCATATGAATGCATCCTAGATCCTTTCTAGACGCTTATTGCTCTTTTGGACAAGTGTGTGAGTTATTAACTCGTGCTCTGATACCACTCTGTCATGACCCGAACCCGCCCCTATGGGTTAAGGACATAACCGGCCAGTAATCCTGAGATTGCCTACGGCCTCAAACCAAAACAGACGTAACTCAACAGAGTAAAGGGCCAAATGGAAGCAATAATTAAAAACTTTGTCCATAGAGCCGTGCTTATATGCACTATAAAACAAACCATGCGCATATACGTTAATAACCCACGACAAAATACAGTACCATAAAATCCTTTTCAGATAGGATCATCTAAACTGAGTCAACCCATATCAAGACTACATACCGATATACACAAGGTCCTTGCCAACAAGACAAAATGTAAATATATAAAGAAAATGACAAGGTTTGGTCTCGTGCGTGAGACACAAGGCTGACTCTCCAAAACTCATGTTGTTCCTGGCAGACTTCACTGGGGTTGGGTTTGGACTTCTCTTGCCTCACCTACAAACACATGAAAGAGCGTGAGCGATAGCCCAGTGAATAATATCAAATACAGAAATTACTTAACAATGTAGAACAACATGTTCCAAACGGCCTTGGGCCCAATTCATATTTCTATTTAACAGATATATATAACTATACGAAATACAAATCAAGTGATTGTAATTCCAAACATTCTGGCCTTTGGCCCATTCAGATTTTCATTCTTGTCAAAACGGCCTTCGGCCCATTCGATTATGTCAAAACGGCCTTCGGCCCATACATTCGTATCAAAACGGCCTTTGGCCCATTCATTGTGTCAAAACGGCCTTCGGCCCATTCATTCGTATCAAAACGGCCTTTGGCCCATTCATTTATGTCAGAACGGCCTTCGGCCCATTCATTCATTTCAAAACGGCCTTTGGCCCATTCATTTATGTCAGAACGGCCTTCGGCCCATTCATTCATTTTAAAACGGCCTTCGGCCCACTCATTCATGTCAAAACGACCTTGGGTCCATTTATGTTTATCAAAACGACCTTGGGTCCATTTATGTTTATCAAAACGACCTTTGGTCCATTCATGTTTAACAAAACGACCTTGGGTCCATTTATGTTTATCAAAACGACCTTTGGTCCATTCATGTTTAACAAAATGACCTTGGGTCCATTTATGTTTATCAAAATGACCTTTGGTCCATTCATGTTTATCCATGTCAGACTTACGTCCACAATCCCAATTAGCAATTCATAAAGCTTATAAGGGAACAAACAATTAGACATTCACGAGCATTCAAATATCGATATTACTCACAGTGATCGGCTTGTGGATTTTCCCTGGAACTTGACCCTACATATTTCATGAACACAAAAGGGTCACTAACAGTTCAATCTGTTCTTTAATTCACATATTCCTCTTTAGGCTTTATTCTTATCTCATTAACTCATTTACAATGCTTAACATATGCCTAAGAGTGCTTAAAAGTGAAAGAGAACGGAAAAATATATCACAGAATGCATTTTCAGAATTTCAGAAAACAGGGTCCCCGCTCGAGCGTGGACTTCCCCGCTCGAGCAGACCTTTAAGCCTGCAAAAGTGCTGGTTACCTCAAATTCCCGCTCGAGCGTGAACTCGGCTGCTCGAGCGGACTGCCTGTCTACATAGCTTCCCGCTCGAGCGTAAACTTCCCCGCTCGAGCGGGCACTATGTTTGTCAAAAAAATCCTGGGAGCTCGAATTCTCCGCTCGAGCGGCTGTTTCCCCGCTCGAGCGGGAACCAAACTTTCTGGTTTTCCAGAGCTGTTCTTGAGCTTCAAACACACATTCAAACTGATATTTCTTGCATTTCACAGCCCATAGCACTCATATACATATACCAACATGATATAACCACCAAATTACAACATATTGAAGCTCAATTCCCATGAATCAATCACATGCAAACCCAAATTATACCAAACTTACTTCCAATACATTAAATTCATGCATTTAAGCTTCATATCCTCATCAATCATGCATGCATGTCAATTCTTGACTCCATTTCTATTTCAAATGGTACAAATGGTGCTTCTAACCATGAAACTCAACAAAACTGTGCTTGCATGTATGATTCAACACTCATATTTCCATATTCAACTTAATACATGCTTGTTTATGCAAAACCATGGTGATCCTACACATGCATGTGCATTACAACTTCAAATTCATCAATTAGAGCACAACTCTTATTCTTGATCACCAATTAATCTTTAAATCAACAAAATCACAAGTTCAATCTCATGAATTTACTCACCTAGGAGCCTTAAACACCCAAGCTCTGGCCAAATCTTGAGCTTAATCTCCAAATTCCCAAGCTTGAGCCAAAAATTACACAAGTCTCTCCCTTTCTCTCTCTCTAACCGGCCTTTCCTCTGGTTTTGAGTTCAAGGTCAGTGAAAATACAAGAAAGGAGGGAATTGGGGTGTAATGCTCCTATCCAACAAATCCCACTAAGTCCCAATTTAATAATATTAAATAATTTGAGCACAATGCCATTAAATGGATCAATTTAATCTAACCAGAATCCATTTCTAATTAAATTTCACCGTAGGCTCTAAAATTTACGCTAATCACAAAGGCGTAGTCAATTTTGGGTTCTGTGGCCGATAGGGCCCTCAATTTAATTCCCAAAGCAGATTATTCAACAGATATTCCTACGGTGAACAGATAGAACTTCAAAACCACATATTTCACATAATAGAACACAAAATCATATCAAAACACATAATCACATCACATTAAGGACCAATTAGCTAATTACGGAACAGGGGTATCACATCATACCTCTGTTAGGGTTTGGTTTAATAGCTCCTTGCATGCTCCCTGCACTTGTAGTGCATTTCCATGAAATAGCCTAACATGCATCATGCTTTGACATGTCATTTTAGCATGCTTTTGGCTTAGCTCTAAGAAAACTTTGTTCATGTTTTAGCATGTTTAAGGTCTGATTTATGTTATCTTGGTCATGCATGACTTGCTTTGTATAGCCTTGGTTCAATCTAGCTTGTTAGCTTTGTGTATTGAGCCTTCTAGCATGCATTACTTGGACTATTTTATTGATTTGGCATCATTCATAATGTGATTTCTGTTCATGTTTCATGGTCACACACTTGCATTTATCACCTATTCCATGCTTTGGATAGTTTGTGTTTTTATGCCTTAACATGGGTCATTGCATATGTCTTCATGCCTAAGCTTGCGAGCTATCATTTCAAGGTGTTTTTTGGGGTTATTATGCCATGATATAACTCTGATTTTCGTTGGTTAAGTCACCCCATGCTTGGTCCAAATAGGTGCAGTGTAATCCACCATATTTGCCTTGTATGCATTGCGCCTTATGCCCTTCATGCTAGCATGTTTTGGCTTCCTTCCATGCATGTTTTGGACTCATTTTAACATGTTCTAGGACTATTTTGGGTTGCCTTAGCCATATGCTTCATGCTTTGTATAGCTGTAGTACAATTGGCCTTGCTAGCTTTGTGTTTTAATGACTCATGAATGCTATCTTTGAGCTATTTAGATGATTTGGCATCACTTTACATAACATTTCAGAGCTTATGGCAATGCCATGTTCCCACTTCATTCATGCTTTAAGTGCCTTTGAGTGTTGTGCATTGTTGCCTAGTTTTTGGCTTAGCTTGTATGCTTGCATGCCTAGGTCTTTGAGCCTCCATCTTAGCAATGTTTCGGTCATTGTCTTGACCTATCTCAGCTCTGTCCACGGTTGGTTCATGCATGCTTGCCATGTATTGCATGCCTTCTTTGTAGTCCTCTTTATTAGCTTTCATGCTTTAGGACCTTTGCATGCTATACTTATGATTGATCGAATGGTTTGGCACCATTTAGTACCTTGTTTCAGTGCACTTAGTGTTGTTACACTTCCACATTGGTCACTCTTTAAGCACTCTTGAGAGTTGTGCTCTTAGGCCTCTTTGATGGGCCATTGTATGTCGATGCTTATATATGCTTTTGGTGCCTTCACTTTTGTGTCATGGCCACTGATTTGGGGCATGACTGAGGTCTACCCTTTTGGTTTAAGTCCATTGAGTATGCTATGTATATTGCATTGAGTATGCCATATTGTTCATTGCATGTAGTATGCCATCCTACATTGCATTGTGCATGCCACGTGGTTATTTGCATTGTGTATGCCAAGTTATTTTGCCTTGCATTGAGTATGCATGTCCCTAACATTGCTAATTTGTCCTTGCAGCATTGCATTGTGCATGCATACATTAGCATTGTTCGCATATCATTAGCTTTGTTAAGTTAATCATATCACATTTCATTGAGTATGCCATGTAATTGCATGTTTGCATGCTTAAGTCATATTGCATGTTTGCAATGCTTGTGTTGCATTGTTTTTTGGATTAAGTATTAATCCGAGCACGAGAAACGAGGGACGTTTCATACTTCAAGTGATGAAACGTGCCTTAATTCTCGGTCGCCGACGCTCTTGATGACACATGATAGAGCTTTAGGCTTTATATGTTTATTTGTGCGTTCATTTTACATTGAAATTTGCACATGTTGGATCTTTGGCCATCGTGCATCGAAATGCGTGAATGATGGACTTAGATCCGATTATGCCTCTCCCTTGATGTTTTGAGGTGATATGTAGTGGCATAGTGCATTCATATCCTTGGGAGATCCTCAATTTTCTTTATTTTGTGCTCTGCTGCAGTTTGGTGTCACAACACACCAGTGGCCGACACCCTCCCATTTTTGGCCGGCAGCTTTTCACCAATGGCCGGCAGTATACACTCTTGGTCGGTAGGGGGGTTGGCAGAAGCTCCTCATGGCCAGCAGGCCACTGGTGTGGTCTCCAACAAGGATTTGGTGAGATCCAGCCGCTAGTTCTCAGGGACACCCTGCAGACAGAGCCTCTTGAGAGCAACCGGAGAGCTTTTCGGGACGACAACCGAGCATGCATCCTCTTCTCCTTCAACTAGCGCTGGAACAGCATTGTTTATTGCTTACTTGTTAGTTAGCATTTGGATTTGTAATTTAATTAGTTAATTTGTTAATTAATTAAGTTTTGTAATAATTAGTTGTAGCTAGTTATTCATTCAGTTATGTAATAATTAATTAGCTTGTTAGTTAGTTAATTAGTCGGTTTGTATTTTTCATTCGGACCCTCCGTCGAGAGGGCGAATTTTGTAATAAGCGTGCGTGTGTGTGATGCATGTCTTCCAACCCCACGTCTTTCTCCCTTTTATTTACCAGCTTTTGATTCTTAGTTTTAGGGCATGTTTCAATTAGCATACTTATGCTTCACATGTTTGCATTCATTCATCTGTCTTGCATGCACCGGGCTCGGCGCATCATACTAACTGCATTGTATTTCAATACCAATTTGAATACATGATTATCAAGTTGCATTTCACATGGCATCTTAGAATAGTTGAGCCTATCTTAATTGCATTTTGCATGTGTTGCATTAGGCATTGCTGACATAGCTAGGATCATGCATTGATTACAAACTAGCTCTTGTTTTGGCTCGGAGTACACTGTAAGTGTTTATGCTTTAGCATCCTTGCACGAGTGTGAGTGTTGCCATGATAGCATGCTTGCCATGAGGCTAACTGCTTATGTGTGTAACTGCCTGAATGCCTGTGGGTGAAGGTTGGATTACTTGAATTGGAACAATTCAACGAAATGTGTGTTTTAAGCCCACTTGAGAGTGGCAAAATCATGTTTTCTAAGCCCACTCAAGGGTGGCAAATCCACGTCTTAGCCTACTTGCGAGTAGCACCTTCAAACCATTTTCAAACAAACATGATATGTTTTGTTCCAACTGAGGCGATCTAGTCTATACTTGTATGATGTGTGCATCACATAGTAATTCTAGGCTAATAACCGGAATAAGAAAGCATGTGTTTTCAAAAACGAGATATCATGCTTATTACAGGCCGATCTTTGATCGGTCGAGCGGGGGTGCTCATTGCATGACCTTCCCCTCTCATACCCAAGTTCCCGAGCCGAGGCAACTTTGGTGATGACGGACACGTGGCCTTAGACACAAGTCAGGGTTTCCTAAATTTCCCAAAACAAAATATTTAGGTGGCGACTCTATATCTGGCAAAGCAGTCCATGTTTGGCACTTCTTTATAAAAATCAGTTTTCCAAAACGATTTGCCGGATTTGGACTCTTTGGTGATTTATCGGTCTTGCATTGCACTTTGCGAGATTAGATTCAGAACCGTGACATTGAGTCCGAACTGTAGTAGTAGTCCAATGAACAAAACAGATTTCACGCCAATTCGCGCCCAGAGCCCGAGACGTTCGGGCACGTCTACACATGTATATCTACCATATATGCTAAGAAGGCATAAAAACTTCACAAGTTGAGACACAGATGTGAGACAAAGTGATACCATTTTGTGAAAATCCTCTTTGCACTTAGGCTTTCTCAATATCTATTGGTTGGATTTCCTATCTCTCTCTCTCTCTCTCTCTCTCTCTCTCTCTCCCTCACACACACACACACACACACACACACACACACACACACCTAATAAATTTGGTTTCAAGAATGCTTGAATTATGTGTGTGATTCTTAATTTGAGACTAGATGTTATGCAGGTGCTTTTGTTTAATTCTAGGTCTGGTGCTTCATGGTGAATTCTTGCCAGGATTTTTATTTTGAAGGCAGATTCATTTGCTGGTATTGTCAATCATGCATTACTTTGGAGTACTATTTGGCATTTGAGAAGAAAAAATGGAAAGATCAATCACGAGTTCAACAATCACTACACTAATTAATTTAATGAAAATAGACGAAACTAATTGATGAAGTTATGAAACAATCATGTAGTTAACACTACATTAAGATCAATCATGAGTTCAGCAACATACACAAGATGACAACACTGTAATCCTAAAAATTAATAAAAAGCTTCATCGAATCTTCAAGTAGATTATATCTGACTTACAGAATAATAGATGGATATCCAGTGGGTTGGTTACTGAAGAAGGGATGAGGTGGCATCTGTAGCCAAAATAGGAGAAAGAAAACAGCAAGTGAGAATTAGTGTTATGTTGTTGTTATCTTTGAATGAATATACATATACTATGACATATAATAAATACTCAAATTCTCCATTGCCATTCTAATAATTCAAAAAATAAAATAAAATAACATAAAGAAAAATCAATTTATAAAAAATCCAACTCTTATTCAAAACAGGGAATTAATAACATCAAGACATATTGAAAAAATCCAAGGCAACATTTAGGCAAACACATAAAAAAAATAATTTGACTAGCTTTTAGGCAGATACATATACATGCATATTTTTTGTTCTGTTTTTTCTTTATAAATCTAGATTTTAACCTTTGAGTTTCGCTTGGTTACACTACTATAGCTCAAAGTCTCTTGTTCATTATCAGCCTCCTCTTTTTACCTCTGCTATACCTAGCAATTTCTTACACACAAACACAAAATTGAGAAATAATTTGGTTCCTTGCTATGCCTTTCGAGATTGAGATGTCTTTACAGCAAGCCTATGAATTATTCCATTGAATTTTCTTGTTCATTTTTTACTTGTATATTATTTAGAGACAAACAAATGAGCATCTCTTTTTTCTTCTTCTTTAAGTTTATTTATTTATTTATTTATTTATTTGTGAATTCTCTACTCCTATTTATTACATTTTTGAACCTTCTTGGCTGAATGAGTGACTTGTATAATAGAAAAATCTAGTAATAAGGAACAAAATTGTTTGCCATGCAAACTTTCTTTCCATTACTAACCAGAGAAGAAACAACTCAAAATAGATTGATCACAAAATAATCGCAAAAAAAAAACTAATCGAATTCAGATGTGTGTATATAAATATGCATGTCTATGTGAGAAGAATTGAAAATAGATAGAAACTTTTCAGAAAAGAAAAGAAAGAATTGCAAATAATTGAAAACCAAGATTTCCTAAGTTAGATAGAGAGAGAAGCAGAGGTGATAGATTACATTAAACCTAAGAAATTACGAGTGACTATGCAATTAACTGATTCGATTCAATACATTCAGCGATATCATTAAATAGAACATAGAGTGATGATTACCAAACGAAGCAAAGGAGCTTCGGGATCCGCAATGCGAGTTAAGGCTATGTCGAAGCTAAATAGATTCTACTTGGCTTGAAATCGGAGAGCAATGTCGAAAATTAGAGAGTTTCAAATTGCCAGAATGAGTAGAAATTTCGATCGATTTGAAGGCGACGAAGGCCGATCTGGCAGCGGAATAAGCAGCCATGGAAGCTCCGGCGATTGAAGCGCGCGCGCGCGAGAGAGAGAGAGAGAGGAGAAGAAGAAGAAGAAGAAAATCGCTACAAAGACAAAGAAACGATATTTATGAAGAAGAGAAACAAAGCAATGTGTTGTGATTAATTAATTTGCTTTGGAAGCTCAGAAGAGTGTGAGAATAGCGATGCATACAAAGAGCTTCGACTATGGATAGTGAGATTCGAGAGAGAGAGAGTCGAGGGAGAGAGATTTTGAGAGAGAGAGAGAGAGAGAGAGAGAGAGAGAGAGAGAGAGAGGGAGAATTCATACACCACCGTTGGAGACAGATTTGGGAAATAAAAGTGCAAAAGGGGAGATAGGTCAAGTTTTTAACAACACAACTAGGTGATTTTTTTTTTTTTTTAATGTAAAAAGTGATTTTTTGCGACAGCTAAACAATCCGTCGCAAAAAAATAAATGCAAAAAGTCGTCATTCTGGTAGTTTCTAAAGAAGGGACAAGCCACACCAGGGGATGAAACTCTAACATGCTCACCCCACTAGCCTTCAAAGCTTGTCTCACTAAGTAATGCGCAGCTCCATTGGCTCCTCTTCGAACAAACCTTACCTCAACGGCGATAAAGCTCTGTAATTGGCGTTATCATAAGCCGAAAACATGGTTTTTGACTTATTTATTATCTATATATATATATAAGAAAAAAGGTCTTTTAATGACAAGGTTTGTGGGAGCTCTAAACCCTCAAACTAAATTTTATGATTTTTTGATTGTTTAAAATAATAAAAAACATTCTATTGGTTAAACTCTTATTTAATCATAACAATAAAACCCTAATTATTCCATAAATTACGATTTTTAAAAGAAAAGTATACTCAACTATTTCAAAATTTAAATTTGTGTGCTACTATATACGGAAGCAATTCACTAAAACATAATTATTTTTTATTTTTAAAAAATTCTATTGGTTAACTCTAATTTCACCATAACAATTAAACTCTAATTATTCCATAAATTACGACTTCTAAAAGGACAGTATGCTCAATTATTTTAAAATTTAACTTTGTGTGCCACTAATATGGAAGCAATCCACTAAAATCTAATTATAATCATTAAAAAAAAAACCTTTAATTATTCTATAATTTATGATTTTTAAATATATATTTTTCTATTTCAAGATTTAAAATTATGTGTCGGTAAATATGATAAACAATTCAACAGAATCTAAATTTTTTATAAAAAAAAAATAAATCAAATGGTCACATTATCTATGCTATAACTAATATATAAATCTTTTTCAAAATTTATAATAATGCTCCTTTCAAAATTCAATATAACAAACTTTTAAAATTACATTTTTTTTTATTTATCTTCAAACTCACATACTAAGTTTCTTGATTGATTTTTATTTATTATTAAAAAAAATAAAAAAATCTATTGGGTAACATTTTCTCAACAATAAAAATATAACAATCTAATTGTACGAGCACGAAATAATTCTTCTCATATGATCCTGTTGACAAAGTTTGCACTCCTCTAAACAATGTTGGTTTGCCACCTGAAAACACAAACGTGAGCTAACCGGCGGGTGTGTGCCAGAAACCCCTCCGATGCCTAAGTCAACCACTAGACAATAGACAATAAGCTCTATGTATTCTAGAGTAGAAATTGAAATACCTGTACATAGGTCTGGTCATTAGTTTTTATAGACTTTACTTGGCATAATCCTAGTAGGATTTCTAACTCTCCTTATAAGAGTCCTTCTAGGAATCACACACCCTACTCACTACCAACCAAGTGAGATGGCTTGCACAATCCTAGTAGGACTCTACTCTCTTTAACAGAGTCCCCCTAGGAGTCACACTCCTACTCACTACCAACCAAGTGAGATGGTTTGCACAATCCCAGTAGGACTCTAACTCTCCTTAGCAGAGTCCTACTAGGAGTCTCATCACTGCAAGCCAAGTGAGATGGCTAAACCCTTTACCTCGGTTATACATTCCTGACCGAATTGCCTTATCTCGGTCTCCTGCCATTTCAGACCATGTGATTGAAAGCCGATCTATTGAATGCCACCATACCAAGCTATACACAGCTCGGCCCTCACCATTGATGTTACCTCGGTTTTCTCTGTTTAGACCGAGCTAACTGCAGCAGTCTCCGACCAAACTAACAAGGACGAGGTCCAACTTGCGAAGCCCAAACACCTCGGCCCATAGTTCGGCCCAAATCTGAAATATGAGATGTCTTCTTGGCCTAAGACCGAGCTATACCAGCCCTTATCTCGGCCCATTGCGCGGCCCAACTTCCAAAGAAGACTTTTCCTAGCTCGACCCAATTTGTTTACAAGTTACCCTCTCAATTGCCCCTTAATTCCATCTGCGTAGCATGATTGGGATTATTTTTCCTCCAGCCGAGCTAAGAAACTTGCTGGTCAAACCTGCCAATCTGCTTTGGCTAAGGTAACTATCATCTTGGTCAAAGAGTGCCATAAATTTGTTGGTCAAACCTACCAACTTGCTTTGGCCGAGGTAACTATCTCGGTCCAAGATTTCAAAAATTTGTTGGTCAAACCTACCAACCTGCTTTGGCCGAGGTAACCATCATCTCGGCCAAAGAGTTCCAAAAATTTTGTTGGTCAAACCTGCCAACTTCCTGCAGCCTAGATCCTTATCTTGACTTAGGAGAGCTAAATGTTAGTTATTCCTGCCAATCTTCTTCAGCGCGGATCCTTATCTCAACTTGAAGAAGAGCCAAATGCTTGGCCATTCCTGCCAAACTTCTTGATTGCCCCCCAGTCGGACAAAGACTCGTTGGTCAAACCTGCCGACTTTCTGCAACCTAGATCCTTATCTCGGCTTAGGAGAAGTGTTGGTTTTTCCAGCCAACCTCTTCAGCCCATATCCTAATCCTAGCTAAAGAGAGCTCAAAGTTGGTTATTCCGGCCAACTCTGAACGAAGTGTTTGGTTATTCTGGCCAAACGTCCTGCAGCCTAGATCCTTATCCTCGGCTTAGGAAAAGTGTTGGTTTTTCCAGCCAACCTCTCCAGCCCAGATCCTAATCCTAGCTGAAGAGAGCTCAAAGTTGGTTATTCCGGCCAACTCTGAGCGAAATGTTTGGTTATTCCGGCCAAACGTCCTGCAGCCTAGATCCTTATCCTCGGCTTAGGAAAAGTGTTGGTTTTTCCAGCCAACCTCTTTAGCCTAGATCCTGATCTTAGCTAAAGAGAGCTCAAAGTTGGTTATTCTGGCCAACTCTAAGCGAAGTGTTTGGTTATTCCTGCCAAACTTCTCAATTGCCCCCCTAGTCGAGCAAAGACTTTTGCGCGGTCAATCTTCCTTGTCAACCGTGTTAACTCTGGCCAAAAGCTTTTTGTCTGGTACCGCTGTTGTGCTAGATTCTTCCTTGGTGCGCTCTCCATCTTCTTCTACCTGGACGTGTTGGTGTACTCTCTCTATCAGGGCTTCCATAGTAAGAGGTGGCGTCATTGTCATTGAATCTCCTAACTTATGACCCACTAGCAGACCTTGCTTATACTGTGCAATAGCTAGGTTGGTAGGACAATCTGTTACTTGGTTGAAGGTCTTCTAATACCTATTGTTGTAAGACTTCAACGTTTCCTTCTCGCCCATGTCGATGGAGAGAAGCTAGTCAATCTCTACTGGCGTCTTGGTTCTTGTTCTCTATTGTCGGAATGAACGGTGAGCTCTGCAACCTTGCTAACGCTTTTTCTTGCTGGTTCATAGGCAAGGCGTGGCTCTGGAATTCCAACCTCGACACTCCCATGTGTTCTAGGAGCCAATCGTTGTAGTGCGAAGACTCTGTGAGTCTGAATGTCTTCTTTCCTTCGAGCCTTTTCAGTCCTCATTCTCTCAGGCCTGGAGTAGCATGTCCTAGAAGTCTTTGATCGTGTATTGCCCGTCCTGAGACTTCTACTTTCAGTTTATGATGGTGTGACTTGTCTGTCACGATCTTCTAAGTGGCAAGAGTGCGCCCTGCTCTTGTCCACCTCTTCTTCCGTTGCCCCTCTACCTTTTATCTGGCGCTTCATAGTCTCTATGTCTGCTGCCATCCTTCTTATTACTTCGTCTTGCTCCCTTACGTGATCTTTGAGAACCTGAGGATCCATCTTCCGCCTCTGTCTATCAGGGCTTTGAGAGCGGTGTGGACTTGAGCCCTGTCTTTCTCTTGCTTCTCTTCGTGGATTCCTTCGCTGGGGATCTAATTCCGCTATGGGTGAGATAGAAGGTAAATCTTCACGCCTCCCACCCGCTTCCGGTGTTTGCCAATCAATAGTAGATTGCGGCAAGTCTTCATTGTGTGCCATAGCTTTCAACTAGAGAGGAAAACTTGATCAAGAGGTTTTGCTCTTTGTGAAATTCCCACAGACGGTGCCAATTGTATGAGCACGAAATAATTCTTCTCGTATGATCCTGTTGATCAAGTTTGCACTCCTCAAAACAATGTTGGTTTGCCACCTAAAAACACAAACGTGAGCGAACCGGCGGGTGTGTGCCGGAAACCCCTTCGATGCCTAAGTCAGCAACTAGACAATAGACAATAAGCTCTGTGTATTCTAGAGTAGAAATTGAAATACCTGTACATAGGTCTGATCATTAGCTTTTATAGACTTTATTTGGCATAATCCTAGTAGGATTTCTAACTCTCCTTATAAGAGTCCTTCTAGGAATCACACACCCTACTCACTACCAACCAAGTGAGATGGTTTGCACAATCTTAGTAGGACTCTACTCTCCTTAGCAAAGTCCCCCTAGGAGTCACACTCCTACTGCCAACCAAGTGAGATGGTTTACACAATCCCAGTAGGACACTAACTCTCCTTAGCAGAGTCCTACTAGGAGTCTCATCACTGCAAGCCAACTGAGATGGCTGAACCCTTTACCTCGGTTATACATTCCTGACCGAATTGCCTTATCTCGGTCCCTTGCCATTCGGACCGTGTGATCGAAAGCCGATCTATCGAAGGCCACCCTACAAAGCTATACACAGCTCGGCCCTTGCCATTGATGTTACCTCGGTTTTGTCTGTTTAAACCGAGCTAACTGCAGCAGTCTCCGACCAAACTAACAAGGACAAGGTCCAACTTGCGAAGCCCAAACACCTCGGCCCATAGTTCGGCCCAAATCTGAAATATGAGATGTCTTCTTGGCCTAAGACCAAGCTATACCAGCCCTTATCTCGGCCTATTGCGCGGCCCAACTTCCAAAGAAGACTTTTCCTAGCTCGGCCCAATTTGTTTACAAATTACCCTCTCACTAATGATTTATGAAATTTGAAAGGAAAGTATATTAACCCATTTCAAAATTCAAAAGTTTGCCATATAACTATTTTAAAAAAAAAATTCTAATTTTCTCATAATTTATGACTTTTAAAAAGAAAGAAGACTAAATCAATTATAAAATTGTGTATCACAAATTATGAGAAACAATTCATATCTCCCATAAATCTTCTCTCTTGCACTTATTGGATTCAAGTCAGATTAGAGTCGGTGTTCATCAAGTGTTGTAACTATTAGTAATTGAGCAATTGTGAAGAATTCAATTGATAAATTTTTTCATTGTAAGTTTATGGCTTTTTATAAAGATCAATTTCTAATCTTTAGCGTCTCACATCCTTATTTCTATTATGCATCTAACAATTATGTTAATTTGTAAAAATTTATTGCATGCTTATTTAATCTAAGTGTACTTTATAAAATAAATCTCCAATATTTTCGGTCGAGGTTCAACAGTTTAAAATCTATATTTATCAAGTACATCAATATGGATGACAGAGGTTATTGAGAACATGTGCATATTTATTAATAAATTTTCATTATAAGTTTATTCTTCTTTTGGATGATGCATATGGTTATAATATTACTTATGCATTTATGTTTTGTAATTTCCATGATTTCATATTTCAAAATTTTTATAAGGTTTGCTTTTAATTTTAAGATTTTATAGTTGGTGCACTTTTTCTTAAATAATGTTATACTTATTATATTTTTATATTATATTGCCTTATATTTTATTGTGTGACTAAGTTCATTTGGTTGTAATTTTAAATTATAATATATTTGATATTTTTATAGCTTATTTAGCTAAAAAAATAGAGGTTTTTTAAACTACAATTTGTAACTTCTTCTTTTTTTTCTTTTTTCTTTTTTTAAACTTATTTGAAATCCTTAAATACATATGAATATAAGAATCTCATATCTTACGTCTTAGTAATAACTTTTGAGGCATTATGTATATTTACACAATAAAAATGTTATATAGAATATCAAAAGTTACATTGCACCAAATAAATTTACAATTTATTTTAAGTTAATAATTTAAAATTTTACTTATAATTTATAACCATTTTATGGGTCATGCCAAACATTAAACAAAATTTAAAAAACACAAGGTGCATTTAGATTAGAGCCTAAGTTACATAAGCTTAATAATGACCATGAACATAGTCCATTAACATGTTGATAGTTTTCCTATAGCGATCCAGATTTTTCCCCAACCTTTATTGTGTTCCGGACTCGGGATTTGTGGTTGTGTGTTGTTGTCTATATCTTATTTCCGTCCTCTAATCCTTTGTATTTGAGTTTTGGGACGTGATGGGTGAGTTTGGAACAGGTTGGTTGTGATTTGGTACAAGTGGTTGCTGCCCAGGTTTTGACCTCTTCGCTCGAGCGAGGCTTCTTGCGCTCGAGCAAGCCTTGTGTATTTGCTTCTTCGCTCGAGTGAGGCTTCTTGTGCTCGAGTGTGCGTCTATGACTCTGTAAGACCTGAAGGTTGGTATTCTTCGCTCGAGCGAGATTTCTTATGCTCGAGCAAGCACTCTTGTGCTCGAGCGTGCGTCTGCGTGGATGGCTGACCTGAAGCTTCGCATTGTTCACTCAAGCGACGCTTCTTACGCTCAAGCGAGGTCTTTCGTTGTGTCTGGTCGCTCGAGTGACAACTCCTTTGCTTGAGCAAGCCTCGCATATATCAGTTCGTAGCAGCGTGATTTTTATCACTTTTTCATCCCCTTTTCATTCCAAACCCTAAATCCGGCTGTCTCTCTCTCTAAACACACTCTCTCTGTCTACAAATATACCTTGTTCTTGGGTTTCTCTACCCTAGTCCCTTTGTTAAAAAGGTAGAGCATTGTGTGGGCTTCATTTTGATCCGAAGAAATTCAAGTTTGGAGCATCTTCAAGTTTCACTCTTCATCTCTTTTGAGTTTCTTCACTTGAGGTAAGGATCTTCTACACTTGTTTATGATTTTTAACCTAGGTATTTGTGTTATAAATATATGGTGAGTTTTGCGATGTTTGGAGAAAACCTAGGGTTAGTTTCAAACTTATGAAAGAGGGGTTTTTATGTGTTGTTGTATATTTGACCATGGGGTTGGAATATGAGGTGGTTTTGTGTTAAAATTGATGAATTTGATCTTTGGGTTAGTATTTGGAATAAGGAAGAAATTTGCCCTAATATGAGCTAAATAATTAGTTGGTATAAATAATGGAATTGGTGTTGGAAATATGAAATTGGGAAGTTGTGTGAATGGGTGGTGTAGTTAGATTTGTTAAATCACTCACCTATGGAAATTTGATAAATTATCTATTTAAAAGATTGTATATCTGTTTACAAATATCTGTTTTGGGCTATCGGTGGAGGATAGCCGTGATTGTTGTAGAAACTGCATGTGGATTAGGTGAATTGAAACCTGTCGTTTAAATTTACCTCATTGGATAAGATGGTATGATTGAGATGTTGGATATGTGTCATTGATAGTCATTGTATATGACGATGCTTTTAATACATTGCATATGTACCATTTGTTTAGGAGGAGATAGGAGATGGACTCCATTTATAATTAAGTTGGTCGGAGTGTCCAGGGTGAAAGTCTTGAAATCTTGTGCATATATGGGTGTCGGTTCCTTCGGATGAAAATTCTATAAAATGGCAACGTTGAAGTGCTTGTGTATGCATATATGGGTGCCAATTCCCTCGGATGAAAATCCCGTAAAATGGCAAAATTGAAGTGTTTGAATAATAGCTGTATTGAATTGTGAATCATTGAGTTGTAACCTCATTTTGGGATTGTTTAGATAACAATGACTTGTCTCATGAATTGGCTCGAAATTTACTAGATTAATATGAATTGAATAGATGGAAATGGAATTGAGAAATGGGTATTAGTAATGAATGAATATGGACAGAATGTGAGTTGGTTATGAATGTAGAACATTTACTTGGCACTTATATTTTAGTTAAACTTCATATATTGTGTTAGGATGTTTCTACTAGGCTTTGGCTCACCCTACTTGGGAAACCATTTTCAGGTACAGTTGACATGCTCCCACCAAGAATGTAGCATGGGAGGACTTAAGAGCTGGAGGCTATATTTTGTTATTTTCGCGTTTAAATGTTTGTTCAAGCCAAGAGCTTTATATGTATAGAGTTTATCACACTCTCTTTGGTTGTAACCAAGTATGTTTTTGAAAGATGTAAGCCCGTAGGGCATTCACTTATGTTAAACTCTTTCGTTTTATTACTTCATGTAATGAAAGGATTACTTACCCTCGGATTTATGTAGCTGTTATTTATGTTATTGTGGATCATATCTATGATGTTATATTTTGGGGGCGTTACAACTTAGTATCAGAGTGTACTAGGTTTGAATACTTTGGGTACGTGGGAAGTAGTTATTACCACAATGGGTTTGTCTCGCTTAATTGAGGCATTAATATGCATTGTATACTTATGTGATAACATGCATGTATGACTATATGGGTATGAGATTTAATTTCTAGGATGCTGGCCGAGTCCATGGGTTTCTGGGAGTCCTATTGGAAAGGCACTTGATCACTGCCGTTTCTAGCCGAAACTCTAGCAACGTCGCGGGACAGTCATTATCCAGAAATGAAATTCGTATGTGTTTATGTGATTATGTGTTTATGTGGAGTGATTTATTATTGTCCAATATGTTAGGATGCGAATGAGTTAGCTTCGACGCATTTGTGAATGTGCTAATCTCTTTGGGTTACACTTATTAGGATGTCTAGACGAGGAGGTAACCATTTCCCTCCTTCCACACGGGAAGAATTACGGAGACAGTTTGTGGATTTGCGCCAAGGGGCTACACCTTTGGGTTTTGGTACAGTTTATGGTTTGCTAACCTATTGAGATTTGCTCCGGAGTTGGTGGAGACTGAGGAACTGTGTTGTTTGGAGTTCGAGAGTAGGCTGTGTGACGACATCCGCAAAAGGATTGCCGGGTCTTGGCATAGAAGTTATAGTGTGCTTGTAGAAGCTGCGGTTCATGTTGAGGCAGCAGTATTAGCTATGGGTCAGAGTACGGAGGAGGCCATTTCGGCGACTCCTGTAACTCGGGGTGTTGGTAGGCCTTTTAAAAGGCAGAGGGGTTTTAACCCACAATAGTTTCTGAGAACATAGTCTAGCTCTACATTTCCAGTACTGAGTTTGGGCTCGGGAAAGGGTAAGCAAAGGGATCTCACTTGTTTTAAATGTGGTCTGTTGGGCCACAAGTCTCCAGTTTTCCCACAGAGGAAGAGGGCAGGGTTGGTAGTTCAACCAGTAGTTGCACCACCAAGATCATCTAGTCAGCCAAGGGTGGGAACAATCGAGTGCTCGATGGGGAAGCAGTCATTGGGATCCTCACCAGTTCATACTTTGGACCAGTCACGTATTCGGAAACCACTTACATGCTGGAGGTGTAATCAGTCGGGTCATCTTAAACGTTTCTGCACCCAGCCGGGGGGCTTCTTTGGGAGTTTCGCAACCCAGTCAAGTTCAACCTTATTCGCCTGGGCAAGGGCAATACCGTTATGAAAAACAAGTAGGCCAAATTTTGAGGGCCTCAGGAGAATCGAGTTCTCAAACCCCTAGTGGGGAATTATGCATTTGTTCCAGGTGTGGCCAACCTGGACACGACAGTACTTCCTGCCTGTGGCTTGTGAGCTCTTAGGGTACTTTGGGTTCGAGAATAACCAACTTTAGCAGTCCAAAGACGGTCAATAACGGTGGTAATACCAATGGGATGATTTTGTTTTGGTTATGCTATTTTGTAACTGGTGAATTATCGTTTTGTAATCATTGGACTCTATTATTTAACCAATGTGTTTTGTGAATGTTGAAACATCAAAACTGCTTGTTTATATGTATGTACCTTTGCTTGTTTATTTCCGTAGATTGGGCAAATTGGAGCATGTAATGACTCTAAAGTCTTATTAATATGGTAAGTTATTGTAGAATTGGAAAATTTTTGTATTAATGCACGCTTATATGTGTGATGTGGTTTGGAAAGGTGATGGCTGATGGGCCATAGTTTGAAATGAAAAAGAGTTATTGGGGGGATGTATGTTTTGGTCAGAGTTACCAGGGGCGGGAACAGTTATACTTGCCGGGTGTACGTAATTTCATAAGCATTTCTTATTTGGTCTTATGTGCGTGGTAGAGACTTTGGTCTACTATCATGGGAATTCCTCGAGAGGATGTGAAGTGTGTGAATGGCACTGGGTTTTGAACATGTAACGCGATGTTTTTAAGGATGAATAGCATATAGTTTCGTTAGGTATAAACCTGTACCTTTATGGTAGGTGACGTTATCGGATCTTCATATTTTCTGATTGCTTGTTTCTTTTGAAGGGATGTTAGTCTCTTATCAAAAGTATGGTTGTTAGCATCGGTGAGTGGTGTGTTGTGGGCAGCTGGTAATATATTTCGGGCAGTAGTATAGTGGATGCTTCCTAAATTTAAGGACTCTTTTATTATGTTTGAATGTGATAGGTGTGTACCTTAATTCTGGTTAAATCAGGAGATGCTGTCGGAAGGGTTGGTTAGGCATATAACCCGTGGTTAGGGCGTGACCAGTGTGTAGGGTCACCGTGGTATGGTGGTTATAGAGGAAGTTTGGGATAACGGCGGAAGGTGAAGACTTTGCTCATCTGGGGAGTTAGGATGGTAAGTCTTTGAAAGCCTTGTCACTGACATGCGATTGTACCGGGCTTGGTTCAATGTTCAGTAGTAGCTGGTAGTGGATTGGCTATCACACCCAAACCCACCCCTATGGGTTTTGCATCGTAACCGGCCAGTAATCCGTGATTACAAAGGCCTGCTTAACAGTAATAACAGTAATACAGAGTAAGGGGCTAGCAGAAGCCAAACAGTAAATAAAAGATGTCCAATGAGCTATGAAAATCTGAATGCAAAAAGACTTTTATGAACAAGTCGCATTCATAACCAAAACATATATATATATACATATCAGGCATACGTAACATGCGGGTTAGGGACCAAATCCCTATACCATAACTGTATAGTCAAAAGTCTTATTCAGTCTATACATAATAGCGACAAAAAAAGGTGAATCTAAAACACCCCAAAAGCAGCCTTAGCTTGGACAGACTTGGAACCTCAAAGCGAGGCACAACGGTTGGCTTGACAAAACGAGAGCTTAACCTGATGCTCCTATCCTCGGTCCGATGCCTGGACACCTACATATAAATATAAACAGTGAGCTAAAGCCCAATGAATAACAAATGCGTAAAGGGGTTAAGAATGAATGTCCTTTCAGTAATTAATAGTCATCTGTATCAGTGAATCAGTTATTCAATCAGTGGCTCATATTTCATGCCATAACAGTTATTAAAAACCATAGTAGTCATAGGTGGTGCATCCCCTAGCAAAACAGTACAGTAGATCTTAACAGACCGAACAGTCAGTTAATGGCCATTATAACAGTAAATAGTAGTAGTTCCAAACATTGGGACTGACAGAGATCTCTGTAATAGTAGCAGTAACAGTACAGTAACAGTAAGTTGCTATGGATGCCACGAATACAGTTCACAAATAGGACAACATTTATTCAGTAAACAATGTCATTTCAGAAAATAGTAGAGTCATCGTTCAAAAATAGTTATAATTGAACATATCTTTACAATATTGTTACTCACAGAGTACTGGCTACAGGCAAGCTAGTGAGCGTCCTCAGATGCCCCCTACACAGTTTGCAGAAGGAACACACACTAAGTGACATATTTGCGAATCAATAACATAGTCCCTATCTTGTGGTGTGGTTCTATAACATTAACCTCATTAAGATGCCTTAAATTTGGCCTAGGAATGCCTAGGATGGAATGAGGATGCAAAAATGTACGTTAAAAACACTTTTTAAAATTTGCTAAAACAGGGGTCTTGCTCGAACGTGGCTTTCTACGCTCGAGCGGACATGTAGACAATGAAGCTCCGCTCGAGCGTGACTTCCCTCGCTCGAGCGGACTGCAAACTCTAGAAAAGTACTGGATGCACGATATTTACGCTCGACGGACGCTCGACCTCCGCTCGAGCGTGAGACTCAGGTCCTCGCTCGAGCGTGAATTCTCTCGCTCGAGCGGACTGCAAAACACATGGACTTCTGGGCATATGCATTTCACGCTCGAGCATGACTTCCTACGCTCAAGCGGAAGTGCATGTACTCAAAGTGTACGCTCAAGCGTGAAGTCCTCTGCTCGAGCGTGGATCCAAAACCTGGAATTTCTAGATTGATCCTCAAGCACAAAACTCAACTTCTAAAGCTTCAAACTCGATTCTTTTGGGCTAATTTTTTGGAAAACACTTGAAAACTCATACTACAACATGTTTCAAAGATCAATTTATGAAATCAAGCCTAAAAGTAAACCAATTGAACACCAATTTCAAAGAAACTTAAAGAACAAAACAAGAACGTAACATGCAAGAGTTCACATGAATTTCAATGCCCTAATACCTGATCAAATGCAAGATTGAACTCTAAAACATAGTGAATTCATGGACCAAAACCAAAATAGGAACATGCATGTGGGAATTTCATGAAAATGACTTCAAAACACTATGATATGGTCATGCATGTATACAATGCCTCATAATTCAACACTTTGAGCTAAAACTTGACTCTAATCTCCAATATTTCCATGAACCATGCAAAATACAATTTAAATCCATAATTGAGAGCATGAATTCCCTACCTTAGGTCTAGAATCCCAAATATGCTAGCTCAATTTTGCAAATGCTCTTCAATTCTTCTAAGTTCAAGCAGAATCTAGGTGAATTCAACCTTTTTCTCCTACTCTCCCTCTCTCATACAGTTTGCTCAAGAAAATGGATGAAGAAATGATGCCAAACCAATGTAAAGGGTGAGAGAAGTAGTGGTCTTGAATCAAGCCACTTAGTGGCAATTTGGTAGTAAATGCAAACTAATGTAATTTAACATTATTTAATCTAATTAATCATCCCAAATCAAATTTTAATTAAACCTACCATAAAATCACATAAATCCTAATTAGCATACAACACTAATCAATTTATGATTCGGGCGACGATAAGGCTTTCAATTTGCTATTCAAAATCAAAACATGAACAAATCATTCAATAATCAAACAGATAGAAATGCAATTCAAACAATACACTCATACAAATAGATTAGGATTTCGTTCCAATCAGTTACTTATCATGCTCAATCACAGATTAGCACTAATCAGAGGTGAGGGTTGTCACACTGGCACAGAGGCTTAGTATTTTGATTGTACTCTTCTGACGAGTGACAAATAGAATATGGAATAAAGAGTTGACCTTGTTGGTCATCGAGGGATGGAGGTGTTATGTTTACTGGTGTCCGGTTCGAACAGTTACGTAGTAATGATAGGTGTTGTGGCGTAATAAGCCTTGCTAGTTAACTTGGTGCGAGGGAATAAGTATGTGAATTTTGTTATTGTAAATTCAGTCGAGGTTGTAAGTACATTCTCAGAATGAGGGATTCAGTGTAGGTGTAGGATAGCATGCATTAAGTGAGGAAATTATGCTAGTATGGTATGTGATAGTGTGTGGTTCGCGTGTTGTTATTAGATGATGTGAAGAAGGGGATCGGTCATAAGGCAATCCCAAGAGAGTGCCTTGGTAAGGTAGTAGTGTGGTTAATGATGGAATTAAGTAGGTTAATGTTTGATAATGCTGGACCACTTTGGTGTGGATGTCTATTGTCCAGTTTGGATAGTGGAACTCCAAGTGAGGCAGTAAGGTTGTGTGGGGTTTGAAGGCTGGTACGGATGAGTAATATTGGATAGTTGGTTGGTAAATGCTTGGATTGGTTGACATATGGTCACCTCGGGAATAGGTCGAAAGTGTGGGTTGTGTAATTAGATGGTATCTTGTTATGGAATATAACTTCAACATGGATAGTTTGAAGGTTATTTTGCGTTATAGTAACCGGTTTGGAATTTCGGGTGAAGAACTTCAGCCTTAGAAGTGCTTCACGCCTTTATGTGATTGGTGGGCGTAGACGCGCCCGAACGTCCTGGGAAAAATCCCGTTTTGTTCATTGGGCTCACTACAGTTCGGAGTCAAATGTCACAGTTCTGAATCTAATCTCGCAAAGTGCAATGCAAGACCGATAAATCACCAAAGAGTCCAAATCCGACAAATCGTTTTGAAAAACTGATTTTTAGAAAGAAGTGCCAAACATGGACTGCTTTGCCAGATACAGAGTCGCCACCTAAATATTTTATTTTGGGAGAATTTAGGAAACCCTGACTCGTGCCTAAGGCCACGTGTCTGTCATCACCAAAGTTGCCTCGGCTTGGGAACTTGGGTACGAGGGGGGAAGGTCATGCAATGAGCACCCCTGCTCGCCCGATCAAAGATCGGCCTTTACTAACATGATACCTTGTTTTTGAAAACACATGCGTTCTTATTCCGGTTATTAGCCTAGAATTACTATGTGATGTGCACAACATACAAGTATAGACTAGATCGCCTAAATTGGAACAAAACATCTCATGTTTGGTTTTTTGAAAAATGGTTCGAAGGTGCTACTCGCAAGTAGGCTAAGACGTGGATTTGCCACCCTCAGGTGGGCCTAGAAAAACATGATTTTGCCACTCACAAGTGGACTTAAAACTCGCATTTGATGACTTGTCCCAATTCAAACAATCTAACCTTCACCCACAGGCATTCAAGCAGTTATATCACATAAGCAAATAGCCTCATGGCAAGCATGCTATCATGGTAGTCACTCACACGCATGCAAGGATGCTAAAGCATAAACACTCACCGAGTACTCCGAGCCAAAACAGAAACTAGTTAGTAATCAATGCATAATCCTACTTCATGTTAAGATGGCTAATGCAACACATGCAAAATGTAACTAAGATAGGCTCGGCTATTCTAAAATGGCATGTGAAAATGCAACTTGATACATGTATTCAAACAGGAATTGAAATACAATGCAGTTAGTATGATGCGCCGAGCCCGGTGCATGCAAGACAAATGAATGGATGCAAACATGCGAGCATAAGGATGCTAATTGAAACATGCCCTGAAACTAACCATCGTAAGCTAGTAAATAAAAGGGAGGAGAAAGAAATGGGGTTGGAAGACATGCATCACACACACGCACACTTATTTACAAAATTGGGCCCTCTCGACGGAGGGTCCGAATGGATAATACAGAACCAACTAGCTAATCTAAGCTAATCTAATTAAACTAGTTATTACACAACAGAATGAATAACAAGCTACAGCTAATTATTACACAACATTAACTAAGTAAGCAATCTAAATGAGCATGTAAACTAAATGAATGTGGGCTGCCCCAGCTCTGCTTTGAATAACAAAGGATGCGTGTATGCTTGAATTGCCTTGTTCGGAAATCCCTTGCAACGCCTCGACTTGCCTCTGTTTGCAATTGACCTCAGAACACTGCACAAAGCTCCAGAAGGCTGAAACTCCACCCTGGTAATCTGTGGGAAGGCTGCCAACTAGCTATTGGCCTTGGAGACCACCTACCGACCACTTTTGTGGTGAAAAACCAGAAAAAGTGGTCGGCCAGCTACAAAATTTGGTTGGCCGACCAGTTTCTGCCCCTGGTTTCTGGTTTTCTGCAACAGAGGGTAAGAAAGAGGCATGGCAAAGTATTTGCAACACATGTATGTGCGACCACCCTCCCTATCATTACATAAGCTCAAGGGAGTGTAGGTCTCGACCCTCAGGCCACCAATCACACATCTCGATGCATGATGCCGAGGGGCCGAATTGCGCAACTTAATATGATATGAATGCACATACAAACACCTAAAGCCTAAAACTCCGTCATGTATAGTCAAGAGTGTCGGCTACCAGGAATTGAGGTACGTTTCATCACTTCAAGTATGAAACGTGCCTCATTTCCCATGTTTGGACTAACGCCTATTCCAAACACAATGCAACAAACAAGGCATGCACCAATGTAACTCTAGCATGCAATCTTAATGCAATGCAACTAAGTCATGCAAACATGCAAGGGATAACATGCAAGCATGCAACTGGCATACACAATGCTATGAACTAACAATGGCATATTTAATGCATATGACACTTAGCATACACAATGCACGTAGAAACTAACATACACAATGAGATGAACAAGGCATGCACAATGCAATGATCAATCATGCGGCAACATGGCATACTCAATGCTATGAACTACAATGGCATACTCAATGCAAAATGGACTTAAACCAAAATGGATGGGCCTCAGCCACACCCAAATCAATAGCCATATGATGATGGAATCAAGGCAACAAGACGCATGTAAGCATGCACAATGCAAGTGCCCAAGCCTAAGGCACAAAGTACAACTTTCCAACTGCATTGAAAGGATGAAACATGAAGTGCAAGGGCATGTGTTCCAGCTCTGAAATGACATACAAAATGACTTCAAATCATGCGACAACTCAAGTAATGCATGTTGAAAGGCTCAAGCACCAAAGGCTAGTGAAATGCATTGCACTATAGGCATGCAAGGCAATGCTCAAATGGCCAAACCAACCCCAAACAACCCTATGCAGGCCAAAACAGTGGCAAAATGAGATGAGATGGTGGCTCGAAAGGCATTCAAATGAAGCTCATGCAATGGCTCGCAAATAGGGCATAAAAGCACAACTCTCAATGGCACTTAAAGAGTGGAAAATATGGAAATGTAAACCCCCTACATGCTCTGAAATCACATTCCCAATGATGCCAAAACATGCAAATGCCTCAAGTTAAGCATGCAAGAGAGCTTGAAACTCAAAGCTAGTCAAGGCTATTACACTACAAGCATCATTCGACCAAGAGACCTCAAAACAGAGCTAAGGCAGCCCAAAATATGAACAAAACCACGTTGGAACAAAGCCAAAATATGCTAGCATAGTGAGCCAAAACATCATGCATTCTAAGCTAGTAAACATGATTTACACTACAAGCATATGAAGCATGTGAGAGGCTACCAAACCAGCCAAAAACAGAGTCATGGAATGCCAAATGATGATCAAAAATCCACTGAAATATAGCCAATACATGCTAGAATGACATGCTACTTTGATGAGCCACAAATGGGACTATACTACACATACAAGAAGCAAACACGAGATGACCAAACCAGCCATAGAAAGAGTCTAGGCAAGCCCTAAAAGTCACCAAAAAGTGCCTGAACCAAGCCTTGAAAGGATAGAAGAACATGCTCCTTTTATAGGCCAAAATGCAAGCAAACAAGACAAAAAGGGAGAGGGTCACACCTCTCTGATTTAGGACCTCAAAACCACATACCAACCACTGAAAATCCACTGGATTTCAGTGGCTAAAAGGCCAAGCAAAGATTAACTCAAAGGCCTTATGGCATGGCACAAAACAAAGCCAAATAAGGCATGCGAATGGGTAGATGACCCTCAACATCAAAAGCGCCTTAAACAAACATGAAAAACACTTAAATACCAAACTTTTTTTTAGTTGAAAGCAAAGCCTAAATAAGCATGCAAGTATGGCTAAGAGAATGACCAAAACAAAGCTTAAAAAAGGAGAAAAGAGGTTACCCTTGAAGGACAGCAAAACCAACGGTTTTTGGGACCAAAACCAACTCTTCAACCTCCAAAAGTGTCCTCCAAGAACCTCAGATCAATGGTGGGGTGTATGGCTTTGAGGTGTGGTGCAATAGGTCAAGAAACAACACACTTTTAAATATGGAGATATAGAGAGAGATACATATTTTTGCCTTAGGGAAATTTTCTAAACCTGGTTCAAATGAGAGGAGAGCCTCTTATAGAAAAACAAAAGATTCAAGCTTCTTGGAGAAGCTAAGCTTGGATGCAATCCCTCCATACACGTGTATGAAGGATACAGTCTGTGCCCTCCAGCTGGCACAGCTGGCATCCATTCAATCTAACAAAACAGGGGAAAGATGCCGACCAGAAAGGTGGTCGGCCTGCTACTTTTAGTGATCGGCCGACCACCTAAAGTGGTCTCCCAGGAAAAGAGGTGGTCGGTGGGGGGAATTGGTGGTCTCCACACTGAAAGCAAACCAATGGTGGGGTGGGAAACCAGAAAATGTGGCCCAAAGACCAAGAAAACTAGTTTCCCGACCAGAAAACCGGCTGGCGGGAAGAAAGGTGTTCTCCAAGGATAAAATCTGGTTTCCCAACCTTGTACCACTTCCAAACAAGGAAAGCAAGGTTCGTGCCAAGAACGAACCAATATGGATGCAAAACGAGAGTTCGGGAGGCAAGACGCGCAGCCGGGGGCCTCAAAAACTGGCTGTTGAGCACAAAAAGTGGTCTCCCGGACCACAGTGTCCCTCTAAACAGAGGAAACAAGGTGTGTTCCAAAAAAACGTGCCAAACGGAGAATGTTAAGCGGTCCCGAACCGAGGCGCACAGCCGATGGCTCCGAAAACCGAAAACTAGTCTCCAAACGGGAACAATGGCCTACGACCACGAAAAGTAGTCTACGACCACTGAGAGATGGTCTACAAGACCTCTCCCTCCCTCCGGGAAAAGAAGACAAGACTTAGTCCACAGACCAAGTCAAAGTACAAAGAGTCCCGAGGTCCGGAGGTGAGGCTCTCAACCAAGAACTCCGAAACCTCGAAACGAGCACAACATGCGCAATCACCGAGTGCTCAATCGATGACGTCTGAGTCTTAAGGTCGGTCAAAAATTGGGTGTCTACAGTTGCCCCTCTTTGACAGAACTCGAAAGTCATAAGTGACGGGAGTGAATGTCAAAGCCTAGAGACGACCCATTTATGACAAGGCCGAAGACTTAGACAAACAAACGAGATAATCAAAAAGATGTGCCCGCAGGCAGGGGCAAAATGCAAAAGATATGCACGAAGCCAAACATAACTTATGATCATGTAAAAAAACGGTAACGAAGCAATCATACACAGTGAATGCGACAGTTTAAGCAAGCGACTATAGACCAAACTACATCACATGGAGAAAGGATGTAAGAGAACTATGCAATTCTCGCTATGTCTCACGCAGAGAATACAATACCTTCCAGTTCGTCTGGTCGCACTAGCTTCAAATGAACCGTGCATATAATATCATGCCTGCAAAAGAAAGAAACTCAACAGGTACAATATCGTTAGAAACATGCATAGCAATGCAAGTGAAAAGTGCGTGACAACGCAAGGAAAGTGCGGGTGCATGACAATGCAACCTAAGTGTGACGCATAACAATGCGGGTAATGTGCATAACAATGCAGGACAAGTGCAACTTCAGAAACATGTTTGAAACAAAATGCTGAGTAGAGAAATACAAGCCTTAGAGAGAGCAACTCAAACGCGACCTCCGATTTACCTCTCGGAGGGGTTGCAACGTACTCAAAAAGGATACACCTTGCTCTTGGCGAGTAACGACGAGCCATGCATCGAAGACTTGAATTGAAGTTCCCGTGGAGACATTTCACGCCGAAAAGTGCACTTTTCTTGTATTTTCTCGGGAGCCGAGGACTCCAATCATCACCAAAATACACAGGGAGAACAAAGGGACCTTGGAGACCATCCAGGAGGATGACCGACCACCTAGGCTAGTGGCCGACCAGTTTTTGCACAACAAGGTGGTCAGCCGACCAGAAAAACTGGTAGGCCGACCAGTTTACAAAAATTCGGGGCAATTTGGTCTTTTAAGGCTAGATCTTTAAGTTCACTTATCCAAATCACTTTTGCTCACACCTCCAAGGCCAAAATTACTTCCTCTTGCTCCCTAGACCATTTTCTCTCTCAGATCTGCACTTTATACGCGTTTTCCAATGCCCCACGCGAAGTTGTTTCGCAAAAACTTTCGATTCTCTTCGTTTTAAACCGATTAAAATTTGATTTCGGAGCTTCTTTCTCCATTTTCAACACCTGAGGTATGTTTGTCTCGAACTTTGGCACATTTTCTCAGGGGTTGACTTTTGTTGACTTTTTCCTTTCCCGAGAGTTGACTTTTGTTGACTTTTTGCGATTTTGGCTCATTTTGCCCATTTTTGCTCATTTTTGCAGATTTCTTTAGATGGCTGACGATATTCCATATGGCGGAGGTCCTCCACATGCAAAGGATAAGCCAGATGTCATGTCATTGCCTCCGAGGATTCGGCCTTTCGACCCGGAGAGGTACCACCCTCAGGAGCACGTCCTACCTCCTACCACCTTCTATCATTTTACCAACTTCGAGTGGCGAGCACCTGCGGACCTACTTGCTACGGGAGCCAGAGTCTCATCTGTCCCACCAGGCGCGAGAGGTACATATTTCCCTTTTATATTCTCTGCAGTGTATTTTTGCATTTCTTGCACACTTCATGTTCTCACTGTGTGTTATATCCGCTTGTTCTGAGCACATTTATATACACAACATCCGGTCCATCTAGCACACAGCTCATACATAACAACACTCTGTTCCTTTAGCACACGGCTCACGACACAATATTCTGTTCACTTGGCACGCAGCTTACTCTGAACACACGGTTCATTCTGACCGCACAGTTTGTCTCAGGCATACGGCACATTTCCGGGCACACAGCTCGTTTTCCGAGCACACAGCTCGTTCTCAAGCACACGGCTCGTTTTTGGGCACACAGCTCATTTTTCATTTGCACGCAGCGCATTTTCAGGCACATAGCTCATTCTCGGGCACACAGCTCGCTTTTCAGGCACACAGCTCATTCTCGAGCACACAGCTCGTTTTTCGGGCACCCAGCTCGTTCTCGGGCACACAGCTCGCTTTTCGGGTACACAGCTCGTTTTCAGGCACACAGCTCATTCTCGGGCACACAGCTCACTTTTCGGGCACATAGCTTGTTTTAGGCACATTCTCGGGCACACAGCTCGCTTTTTGGGCACACAGCTGTTTTTCAGGCACACAGCTTCATTCTCGGGCACACAGCTCGCTTTTCAGGCACACAGCTCATTTTCAGGCACACAGCTCATTCTCGGGCACACAGCTCGCTTTTCGGGCACACAGCTCGTTTTCAGGCACACAGCTCATTCTCGGGCACACAGCTCGCTTTTCGGGCACACAGCTCGTTTTCAGGCACACAGCTCATTCTCAGGCACACAGCTCATTCTCGGGCACACAGCTCGCTTTTTGAGCACACTGCTCATTTTTCGGGCACGCCAACTTATAAATTTTTATTTCTGAACACACAGCTCATTCACTTCATCTGTTCATTCCGAATGCAGGTATCTCCTCGTTCCACACGAGATTATGGATCGATCTCTTCTAGGGAGTGGTATACGGAGCTCCCCGATGATGTACGTCACATCGTAGACAAGGCAAGATTTGGACCTTTCTGCGTAGGGATATCCCGTTATCTGGCGAGTAGGACTCTTATGGGGGCACTTGTGGAGAGATGGTGGGACATCACCAACTTATTCTACTTTTCAGCTACTGGGGACATGACGATGACCCCGTATGACTTCTCTATGTTGACGGGCCTTGACGTGGCTGGCCGACCGGTCCCTTATGACGCAGACATGGCCAGTGGAAGGTGGCTTGGATTTATTTGCTGGGAGTCCGCTCGCCGATAGACAGATCATCAGGTAGAGTCAGGTCCACCTGGTTCTCCGAGCGGTTCAGAGGGACTTTGCCTGAGACTGTCGAGGAGATAGAGCAGTATGCCCGGGGTTTTTTGATTTTCCTCATCGGGACCACTCTGTTCTCCAATAGGGGGAACACAGTTGGACTTTATTTGCTCAGCACTTTGGTAGACCTATCACAGGTCAGCCAGTATGATTGGGGTGGCGCCGACCTCGCTACCCTTTAGTGTTACATGAGCGCGACCTCCCGCAGGCGAGGGAACATAGTAGGCGGCTACTGGAGAGCCTGGGAGGTACATTCTGTCCTCTTGATTTACATTTTCGCTTTTTATTATCTGTACGCTGCACACGGCACACATTACTCTCTGTAATCTGCATTCTGCACTAAGCATTTCGTATTTTCTGTATTTTCTGCGTATTGTACCCTGCACACAACATTCTACACTTAGCATTCTGTATTCTCTGTACATTGTATATACTGCACACAGCATTTTGCATTCAGTGTTCTGACGACCACTGTTTTGCCTTTTCAGCTATGGGTTTATGCATACTTCCTGACGCTGGCCCCGGAGCTCAAGGTTAAGGTACCTCTGGAGATCCCTTTCTCGCGCAGATTTGAGGGTAGGTGCCGACCCAGGCCTCGGGAGACTTTACCCTATCTCCAACAGTTCTTCGATACTATACGGCCGACGGAGGTAATCCAAAACTTTCAGTTCGTCATGTTTTCTGCTTTGGTTCATCTTGCATATTCACGACATCTAATTAGTTTAAGCACTTGTTATCTACAGATCGTTTGGCAGCCCTGGGCACCCTTGTCAGGAGATGCCCAGTACCGATTCCCTAGGGCTTGGGCCTCTTCTCGATACAGGATTTTATTTGAGGGGCCAGTTGGCAGAGTTTGGTTTCTGGGGGATCGCTTCATGCGTCAGACGATGGGTAACCCTGATCAGGGTATCCCCTCAGCACCTCCAGAAGACATGCGATCCACTGAGGGACTCACTCCCCAGGAGGTCGAGGAGCTTATGTTGGGCACTGATGCAATTCTGTTGCTGGAGGAAGGAGAGTACGTGACCTACCGTTGTACATACTTGATGCCTCCGCTGTCAGATGTCCGTGCCCCCAGGAGGAGGGCTGCTGACGTACCTTCCTCGAGTCGCACCCGAGCTAGAGACATTCCTTCGACCAGCGGAGCTGGCACATCGAGGGGTGGGGCTGGATGGATGCCCTCTACTTGCCAGTATGCCGGATGGCCAGATCTTCCAACCGGGCAGACAGGTTGGGAGTATGGAACACCTTACCAGATCCCGTTAGAGCCACCGCGGCCAGATCATCGATATGTCAGTGACCCTGACTCACCACCGGTATGCTTTGCAGTTTTCACTCATCATTCAGATATATGTTTAGACATTCATTCATTCACTCATGACTTGAACTTGCGTCCGCAGCCTCCCAGAGAGTACACTGATGGGTTGCTCGGAGTGGTGGCCTCGCTCGTGGGCATGGTCCTGCAGAGGGAGACACTGTTGTTCATTGCCGGCGTTTCGGTGTTTTTCAATTTTCTTACATTGATCATACTTCTGATGACATGCTGAAATTGAATATTTCACTACATTGTTTGACTGCATGTGTAGAGCACATCTGACATACACACATTCATATACTATATCTGCATGCACACACTCTATGTAGCATTCTTGCATCTGCATCTGATATACAGACTTGCTAATGCACTCAAACTGTTCTTTTCAGGTTCCACCACTACAGGTCGGGCCATCTAGGCTTTCTCGAGGGGCTGGGAGAGGGGATCCGTCTCGCAGCCGAGGCAGGCGTAGAGCGCCTATCAGAGATGATGAGGAGTCCAGCGAGGAGGAGGAGTCTGCGCATCCTCAGTCGGAGACATCCGCAGGCAGAGAGAAGGACTCTGGCTCCGGTTCTGAGAGTGGAGGTGATGCCGGGAAGGGTTCCGAGGACATCAGCTTCGATTCGGATGGTGATGCTGGTGGAGATGGTGCTGGTGGAGGTGGTGCAGAGGCTGCTCAGCCGAAGAGAATGAAGAGAGCCTCCGATCTTGAGCCTGACAGCATTGATGCAGATGTCCTTGCTTTATTTTTCTTTTTTTTGTTTTAGTAGTTGTAGCACATCAGCTTCAGGCAGTTTTATTTTCTTTAAAACTTGTACCCTGTTGTAAAATGTCGTAACAAAAGAAACTATGATGGAATGAAACAGCTTTTGTTCAAAAAGTGTTGTATTTTGTATTCTTAGCATCGCATCGCATCATTTTGCACAAAATGAGATTGAATGGAAATTAATCATTCCTGTATTGCCAAGTTAGGTAGTGAACCAACATAACAAACTAAACAACTTAACTCACTAAGAAACAACAAAACCTCCGCAAGTTTACAACTCGATAGGTAAAACTTGACAAAAATGATAAACGGTGAGTAACAACTCGATAAGCAAACTCAACAACTCGATAAGCAAAGCTTAACAACTCGATAAATAAAGAGCGACAACTCGATAAACAAATAGCAACAACTCGATAAACAAACGCATTTTGGACAAGCGGAGCGACGGAACACATCCGAAACAGAGGTAAACTCGGACCTTCAACAGTCCCAACACATGGAAAGGCTAGGAGCTTGCTTCTAGAGACTAGGAAAAGGCCAAAAACCAGTTTTTCTCCATGGCCGACCACCAAAAGTGGCTGGCCGACCAGTTTTTTGCTCAGTAAACCAGTTATGTGGTTGGCCGACTAGAAAAACTGGCTGGCCGACCAGGAAAAGTGGTCGGCCAACCAGTTGGCATGGTGACCTCCAGATTTTTGACACTCGTCCTCCGAACAGTGCCTTATCCTCTATAAAAGTTCCAGCTTCGTGGTTCTCTCATTCCATCTCAGTTTTACATCAAAATGGAGGCATTTCTCATCCAAAATCTCACGACTTGGATTGCTACCTTAGACGGCTCGGAAAAGTTGAACTTCCGAGGCTTCGGCATAAATGCACTATTCACGCTGAGTCGCACTCCGTTGCACCTTCTGTTTCTCCATGTCGCGGCAAGGTTTTAGAATTCGGTAACACATGTCTTTAGTTTTGGCGGGCAAGAGATGTGTCCTACCTTCAAAAACTTCCAAACTTTGATGGAATCCGAGCGCAACGAAGAAATCTTGCCCCAGCTTCGCTTCGGCCACGCCCAAGCCTTAGGATGAATGTATGGACTCACTATGCACGACGCTCGGTCTTTGATCCACGATGGAGAATTGGACATCCTCAGCTTGATTCATCATTTTTCCAATGCCGGTGACCGCGGTGATCACCACTGGCAAGGTTTTCGGCGACATGCGCTTTGCTTGTGCATGCTGTCCCACTTCTTGCTTGCCCCAGGCTCGAGAGGGTTTAGCACTCGTTTGATCGAAGTTACCCAAGGCTTAAAAGAGGGCAAGAGCTGCATTGCCATGACACTGGCCGAGACATTAATGGGCTTGGACGCTTTCCATCGCCGGGAGACGACCAGATTCGCAGGGAGTCCACTGCTACTGCAGGTAATGTTCCCACCCTGTCTCGCATATATATTGCTCACATCTGTAGACGTCCCCCGAACACATCCCGAGGAGGAGTGCGAGTCCCCCCCGTTCTGGTTCGCTTGTGGGTCACTACAGTTCAAGGACTCAAATGTCACGGTTCTTAATCTTGAACCAAAGAGTCCAAATCCGGCAAATCAATTTTGAAAATAGATTTTTTGAAAAGAAGTGCCAAACATGGACTGCTTTGCCAGATACAGAGTTGCCACCTAAATGTTTTTTAATGGGAAATTTAGGAAACCCTGACTCGGTGCCGAAGGCCACGTGTCCGTCATCACCAAAGTTGCCTCGGCTCGGGAACTTGGGTACGATTGGGGAAGGTCACTTCGTGAGCACCCCCGCTCGCTCGGTCAAAGACCGGCCTCTACTAACCATGATATCTTATTTTGAAAACATTGTGCGTTCTTATTCCGATTATTAGCCTAGAATTACTATGTTATGCGCACAGCAAACAAGTATAGACTAGATCGCCTAATTTGGAAACAAGCATTGCATATCCGTTTATTTGAAAAACGCTTTGGAATTTGCTACTCGCAAGTAGGCTAAAACACGGATTTCAACGAGTTTTTCCAACTCAAACAATCCAACCTCCACCCACAGGTATTCAAGCAGTTATATCACATAAGCACTTAGCCGCATGGTAAGCATACTGTCATATTAACATTCACATGCATGCGATATGCTAAAGCACAAAAACTCACCTAGTACTCAAAGCCAAAACAGAAACTAGTTAGTAATCATGCATGTTCCTAGTTATTGTCAAGTGGCTAATGCAACACAAGCAAAGATGTAATCTATACAGGCTCGGCTATCCTAAACATGGCATATGGAATGCTACAAATAACACGTATTCAACTTGGAATTGAAGTACAGTGCAGTTAGTATGATGCGCCGAGCCCGATGCATGCAAGACAAATGTACGGATGCACGCATGCATAGCATAAGGTATGCTAAATTAAATATGCCCTAATACTAACCATCGAAAGCAGGTAAGTAAAAGGGAGAAAGAAGTGGGGGTTGGAAGACATGCACACACGCACCACACTTATTACAAATTCGCCCTCGCTCGGAGGAACCAAAAGAATAATACAGGCCGAATAAATAATTAACTACTCTAGCTAATTAAATATTACAAAACTCTATTTAATTAATTAACAAATTCACTAAGCTATGGAAAGCAGTAAAAGGCCTCGGGAAGAGGGATGCACGCATGCTTGGATTTGCTTCGCCCAGAAATTCATTACCATGACACATGTTGCCTCTGTTTTCACTGTTTGGCACCTCTGAAGACTGCACAAGTCCCAAGGTATGCTCTCTGCACACTGTGGAGTGCCACCGGCTAGGAGGAATGTCCATCGGCTATGGGAAACGGTCACCGGCCGCTGATGAAGTTATCGACCATTGATGAATTGCCGGTTGGCACTGTATGTAGCTGACCGGCCAAAACTTCCTGCAGAAACCTGTTTGACAGCAGCAGAGGGCAAACAAGGCATGGCAATGTATTTTCAAAGCAATGTTTGCACCACCACACTCCATATCATGTTTAAGACTCAAGGGAGTGTGGTGCTCGACCCTCGGGCCACCAATCACGCATTTCGATGCATGATGGCCAAAGAGTCAAGTATGCATTTCAATGTCAAATGCAATGCACACAAAACATACAAGGGACCCAACCTCAATCATGGTTGATCAAGAGGCGAGGCAATGCACAACAATGCACATGCGACCTAAGCATGCAAGCAAGCATACAAACATGCAATGCAACTACACGCCACACACAATGCTAACAACATAACATGCACAACGCATTGAAACATGGCATACACAATGCAAGATGAACTTACACCAATGTTAGTGGACCTCAGCCGCACTCACATAAGAGGCCATTAGATGAAAATGAGACGCTCGAAATGCGTGCACGTGTGCACGCAAACCGAGGACCGAACCTAAGGCACGAATGCCACTCTACCAAGACATGGTAAAGACAGGAATATGGTATGCAAACACGCAAAAATTAGTAGCAAAATGAGGGGGGCAAAACAGCCCCGAAACAAGGCGAAATGACACCCGATGCATGGAATCTCTCCCGAAATGCAAAACTAGGTACATGAAATGGCTTACAGCTATACAAAGCATGCATAATTGGTACATGGTATGAAAAGACAGAAGCAAGGAAGCCGCAAAATAAGCATTTTTACAAAGCCCAAGTAAGCACAAGTGGGACTAAATTAGCATACAAAAATGGCTCCGCAAGGGAGGCAATGAAGCAAGTGGTAGATACAAAGCCCAAACAGAAAAAGACCCTTCTACAACACTGGAGAGGGACCAAAAATATGACTACTTACAGTTTATGGAAGCCCCCAAAACAATATACAAACACACTCAAAATGTCATGCAAGATGAGGCTCAAAAGAGGCTATAACATAATGTATACAAAATATTCATCAAACAGCCAAAGACCCTTAATGAAACATAACAAGGGGGTCAAAATATGGCCACTTTCAGTTTTGATCAAGGTCGAAAAACAGAAGCTTAATAAGCTAACAAATCATGCAAAAATGGGGACCAAAGAGGGGTACAATGGTAAGTGATACATGGAGGTCCCCAACAGTATTGAGCCCTTCTTCAATGTTGAATAAGGGCTCAAAATAAGCCTATCTACAGTTTATGACATGCACCAAAACAGATCACACATAGGCTAAAGATATCATGCAAAATAATGGCATTCAAGAGGATAATGAAGCAAGTGCCAAAAAGAAGCTTCAAACTGCAATGAGCCCTTAATGAAACATGGAACATAGCTCAAAAAAATGAAATTTTCAGTTTTGGTCGGAGCTCAAAACAGCAAGAAAATATGGCTAAGCAATGGTACAAAATAAGGCCAAAAGAGAGGGGAAATGAACTTACCCTTGAAGACTACCCCTTGGATGCTTCTTGGCTTGAGAAGTGATGCCTCCTAGCTGCTGGAAAGCTCTCCAAGCTGATGGAAATGCAGTAGTGGTGGTGGTGCTTGGTGGTGATGAAGAAATGAGGTGTAGGACTTAGGAATTTTTAAGGAAAAGAGAGAGATAGAGGGAGATATGTATGTATGAGCTCCAAGCAATTTTTCCAACCCTTAAACCAGAGCTGGAGGTTGGTTTATATAGGCAAAAGAGGGGGAGAAAGAGGGGGAAAAATGGGGGGGGAAACAATTCAAGTTTCCCCCCCAAAGTGCAAAATCTCGGACAACGGGTTCAGTGTGAAACAGCTGGCACAGCTGGCATCCATTCAACCTGTAGAGTGCACCGGAAGGTCGTCGGCTAGCAAAAATGGTCGGTTGGCTACTTTATATGGCCGGTCGGCAATCTGTTTGGCCGGTCGGCACTCTGTTCTGGCCGGTCGGCCATCTATTTGGCCGGTCGGCACTCTGTTCTGGCCGGTCGGCAGGAAAAATCTGCTCTGCAGGTCCAACTTCAAATGGGCATAACTTCTTCATATGAACTCCTTTTTAGGTCATTCTTGTGTAAAAATTGAAGCCCCGGAAGTAAGCTTTCCAATTCCGCAAACCTTGCATTAAAATTCCAACTGTGCAGAAAGTTATGCTTGTTGTGGTGAAGGTTGCTCAGTTTCGGCCCAACCGGGATGATGCCCAACTTCAACCAATCATATCTCCGCCATCCGGACTCGGGTTTAAGAGATTCTTGTATGAAAAATGAAGCCCCGGAAGTCTTCTTTCTAATGGTGGTAGCCTCATAACTTAACTCCAAGTGTATAAACAAATAAGCTTGATTTAGCGAGGACTGCTCGTCCCTCTCTTAGCGATTCTTGCCTATCTTCTTCTCCAACTTGGTTTCTTCTCTTCTTTCCCCTTTTCTTCAACTTCAAACCCCTAAGCAAGGTGTTTTGAAAGATTTTTCAAAGATTTCATCTCTCTTTCATTCATTTCCACTTTGTCCTTGCTCGGTTTACCGAAAAGCACAACGTTTGACAAAATGCGAGTCTCGGAACATCGTAGAAACTTTATTTCAAAAATGTTTTGAAAGAGAGGGTTTTAAGGTCTAAAAACCATTCAAAATAGCTTTGGTCCAAAATGGGGTGTGAAGTTGAGATTTGTCTCCCTCCTTGCTGAAGAAACTGGACCTTTGCCCTGCACACCTTTCTCTACCAAGTAAACCATCAGTAGCGCCCAAGTCTTAAGGGCGGTCAAAAATGGGGTGTCTACAACATCACTCGGCCCTCAAGCTCAATTTTTCTCTCAAAACCCTTTTCTCACTTTTCTCTCATCGTACATCTCTCTATTCTTTAATCTCTCATTTTCTGTCCCTCCCCATGTGTGGCTGATGGACAAGTTGTAGGTTGTGGACTCTTGCCCAGCATACTCAGCTCGCAGCTACTTCTTCCAGCAACGTCTAGTTGATGCCCTTGATGAGGGATGGTGGTTCGATTGCATGTGCAGTCTGTTCGCAGACCGTATTGCTTGGCGTTGTCCTTGGCTCAATCTACCGGGAATGAGTTATAGCATGTCCCGGCAGACAGGGATTCAGTTGATTGGTTTGACACACTGCGTGTTCTACTTCCCTTTCCGACTCCAGCACCAGTTCGGCCATGATCAAGTTTGCCCGACAGAGGGGATAGAGTACCTAGCTGAGTGCATAGATTGGCTCAATGAAGAGGCACAGGTAGGGCCCAGCTTGGCATCAGAGGCTTCAACCAGCTCTGGGAGGGGACGCAGGAACACCTGACTATGCCCCGGATTTATTTGTTCTTAATCAGAACTTTCAAGTTTTCTTTATGAATGTAATGAAAAGCAACTTCAATTTGTATTCAAGAGTAGGAGAACTCTGTGTTAAAATCAATACAATTGAAGGTTGTGGGTACTGAAAATTTTCCGTTTGGTCCAAAAATGGTCTAAGTTGTAAAAAGATTAATTTGAGCAAAATCAACTTTTATTAAAAATTTTCAAAACCATTTTCAATATGGATCAAAACTGGACATGCCCGAGATCTATCACTGAGATGTACAACCCCGGATTCCAGCAACTGGAAAGTTGCCCCTGGTCTGAATAGCACCGCACCGATGATCTCAACCGAGCTTCTGAACGCTGAATAGACAAAGATAGCTGAGAGGATCAAATGGACCAAGTTGATCGGGGAAGAGTTTATGGCTGGACTTTAAGATGAAATTTCCTACGTATCCCAAAGATGGGAATCAAGCCTTACGTAGTTCGGCTGGGGTTCGCTCGTGTATTAGCACTCTCCTTTTGCGCTCTAACTTTTGCCAAGGCCGCCCTTTCCGGGCTTTCAACCTTGCGAGCTCAGTTTTTAGAATTTCAAATTTTTCTTGCTCTAATTTTTGCCTAGGTCGCCCTTTCGGGTTTTCGGCCTAGCGAGCCACTCAAAGAAAGTATTTCTTCAACTTGTCCATGTTGATCGGTTGGGAGAACTCTAGGCCATCTAGGTCCATCAAAATGACAGCTCCATCCGACCAAATAGACTTAATGATGTAGGGACCAGTCCAATTGGGTCTGAACTTGCCCCTAGGGTCGTGGATGGGAGCTCGGTTGTTTTTGAGCACAAGATTTCCTTCTTTCAAATTCTTGGACTTAACCTTCTTATTGAAAGCCCTGGCAATTCTTCATTGATATCCCTGAACATGGTACAACGCTTTCAGTCTTCTTTCATCAAAGAGCATGAGTTCTTCGAATCTACTCTGCTGCCAATCTGCCTCAGCTATTTGACACTCGGCTAATACCTGCAATGACGGAACCTTAATTTCGATAGGCAGAATAGCCTCCATTCCATAGACCAATGAATACGGAGTCGCCCCAATAGAAGTTCTAATTGAAGTCTGGTAGCCCCACAGAGCAAACGGCAACTTATCTAGCTAGTCCTAGTAGGTTTCCACCATCTTCTGCAAAATGTGTTTGATGTTCTTGTTAGCGGCCTCAACTACTCCGTTGGTCTGCGGCCGATATGTGGATGACTTATGAAAAGCCACGTTGTATTTTTCCAACAAGTCAGTCACTTCCTTCTTGAAGTGGGAACCGTTATCTGAAATAATCTCGTTCGGGACCTCATAGCGACAAATGATGTTATTCCTGATGAACTTTGCGACATGTGAAGCCTTCAACACCGCATAAGATTGGGCCTCAACCCACTTTGTAAAATAGTCTATCGCGACCATGTAGACGTCCCCAAACGCCCCGGGAGGATGACTCCCGTTCTGTTCATTTGGGCTCACTACAGTTCAGGACTCAAATTGTCACGGTTCTTAATCTGAACCAAAGAGTCCAAATCCGGCAAATCGTTTTTGAAAACAGATTTTTGAAAGAAGTGCCAAACATGGACTGCTTTGCCAGATACAGAGTCGCCACCTAAATATTTTTTATGGGGGAATTTAGGAAACCCTGACTCGGAGCCAAAGGCCACGTGTCCGTCATCACCAAAGTTTCCTCGGCTCGGGAACTTGGGTATGATTGGGGAAGGTCAGCTATGAGCACCCCCTCTCGCCCGATCCAAAGATCGGCCTCTACTAACCATGATATCTTGTTTTGAAAACATTATGCGTTCTTATTCCGGTTATTAGCCTAGAATTACTATGTTATGCGTACAGCAAACAAGTATAGACCAAATCGCCTAAATTGGAACAAAACATTTCATGTTTGTTTTTGAAAATGGTTTGCTACTCGTAAGTAGGCTAAAATGCAGGTTTTGCCACCCTCGGGTGGGCTTAAAACTCACATTCAATGCATTGTCCCAATTTAAACAACTCAACCTCCACCCACAGGCATTCAAGCAGTTATAACACATAAGCAGCTAGCCTCATGGTAATCATGCTATCATGGCAACACTCACACTCATGCGAGGATGCTAAAACATAAATGCTTACCGAGTACTCCAAGCCAAAACAGAAACTAGTTAGTAATCATATGCATGATCCTAGTTCACGTTCAGATGGCTAATGTAACACATACAGGATGCAACTAGAATAGGCTCGGCTACCCTAAAGATGGCATGTGAAATGCTGCAACTAACAAGTACTCAACTTGGAATTGAAATACAAGTGCAGTTAGCATGATGTGCCGAGCCCGATGTATGTAAGACAAATGTATGGATGCACGCATGCACAACATAAGGTATGCTAAATTAAATATGCCCTAATACTAACCATCGAAAGCAGGTAAGTAAAAGGGAGAAAGAAGTGGGGATTGGAAGACATGCACACACGCACCCACACTTATTACAAATTCGCCCTCGCTCGGAGGGACCGAAAGAATATACAATTTAATTAACCTACAAGCTAATTAAATAATTACAGTCCACTTAACTAATTAATAAATCAATTAAGCTACTGAAAGCAGTAAAGGGCCTCGGGAAGAGGGATGCACGCATGCTCAGATTGGCTTCACCCAGAAATCCACTGCCATGCGCAAGTTGCCTCTGTTTTCCCTGTTTTGCTCCTCTGAAAATTGCACAATTCCCAAGGTATGCTCCATGGACATTGGGGAACACTACCGGCCAAGAGGAATGGCCACCGGCCAAAGGAGATGATCACCGGCTACTTGTGAAGCCATCGGCCACTGATGGATGGCCGGTCGGCACTGCAGATGGCCGGCCGGCCAAATCTTCCTGCAGAATCCTGTTTTGACAGCAGCGGAGGGCAAAACAAGGCATGGCAATGCATTTCAAGCAAATATATGCACCACCACATCCCTTATCATATTTATGACTCAATGGGGCATGGTCCTTGATTCTCGGACCACCAATCGCGCATTTCAATGCGTGATGGCCCAAGAAACCAAGTATGCATTTTGATTTCAAATGAAATACAATGCAAACAAGCACAAAGAAACCCAACCTCTATCATATTCAATTCAAGAGGCAAGGCAATGCATGCACAATGCAATGCAACCTAGGCATGTGAGCTAAGGATGCAATATGTCAATGCAAGCAAACATACAAGGTATATAACAACCTAGGCAAGCAAGCATGCAAGGCATGAAGCAATGTGACCACATTTGAACAACATGCGAAAGGTGGTCTTAGACCAATATGGACAAGCCTCGGCCATGTCTAAATAGGAAGCCAAAATGCTATGGAATGGAGGCAAATACACACACAAACAATGCATGCAAACATGGCCCAACACTTAAGCATTAAAGAGCATCTTTTAAGCACACTTAAAAGAGGATAATCATGGACGAATAGCATGCATGGAAAGCTCTAAAATCATGTCATAGATGGTGCCAAACCAAGTAAGCAAAACGAGCAAAGCATGCATAGAAGCTTGGAATTAGCCCAAGGACTTAAACCATGATCATATGACACATGAAGCAAATGATCAAAGTGAATCAAAATAGTCCCAAATCATGTCAAAGTAAGCCCCAAAACATCACTTAGATGGCATCTAAATGACCTACACATGGAAGCATACACAAATGTCTAAACATGGAGCATGAAACACCAACCTTATAAAGCATTAAAGGGGCATCAAATGCAAGCATACGAGCATGGAGCAAGGACTGAAATATCATAACCAATGGTGCCAAACCACTGAAATGATGCAAATAGAGCATGGTAGAGGAGCCAACACTCAAGGCATACAAGCTAGATTGCATGGTAGCTATACAAAGCAAGCCATGGATGACCCAAATAACCAAAATCAGACCTAAATCATGCCAAAATATGCATAAAAGCTTCACAAAGATAAGCCAAAATCATGCTAGAAACAAGGCTCAAAACACAAAGCATGTTAAGACAATTTCATAGCATTACAAGACAAGTATGCTAAGCATGCATGGTGTGTCTAAACCAAGTAAAAACAGAGGTAATACATGGCAAAATATTTCCAAATAACACTTAAGACATGGCCAACATGCACTTAAAAATGGTGCTCACAGATGAGGCTAAAATGGCACTTTTTGAAGACAACAAGGAGAGGGGGTGGCCCTCTCCTTCTTAGGACCTTAAACCACCATTCTCACCACTGAAATCCCTCAAGATTTCAGTGGTGAGGAGGCCCAAACAAAGTGGTCCCGAAGCTCACCAAAAACACACAAAAATGAGGCCAAACAAGGCCTAAGAGGGGGTAAATGACCCCAAACACAAAAGTGACCTTAATGAAGTATCTTAAACACAAAAAAACAGAAATTTTTTATGTTATACACAAAGCTTAAATCAGCAAGAAAGACAGGCTAAAAGTGTGTGAAAAAACGGGGAATAAAAGAGGGTTAGATGCTCACCCTTGTAGACCAACGGGGACAGCAGCCTTTGGTCCCAAAAACCAATTCCTTAGCCTCTGAAAATGGCCTCCAAGAAGCTTTAGATGGATGATGGAGAGGTGTGGTTGAGAGTTGGTGTGCAAAGGGGCCAAGAACCAACACTTATGGAGCTTGGATGTAGAGATCTAGAGAGATACAACTCTTGTATCCCTTAGACCAATTCTTGGAACCCTGAAAATGGAAGAGGAGCTCTTCTATATATAGACAAGGCAAGGTGCCAAGCTTCTAAGAGAAGCTAGAAAGGTGCAAGCTTCTCTAAGAAGCTAAAAAGGTTCAAGCTTCTTGGAGAAGCTAGAAAGGTGTAAGCTTCTCCAAGAAGCAAAAAAGGTGCAAGCTTCTCCAAGAAGCTAAAACGGTTCAAGCTTCTTGGAGAAGCTAGAAAGGTGTAAGCTTCTCCAAGAAGCTTAAAAGGTTCAAGCTTCTCCAAGAAGCTAAAAAGGTTCAAGCTTCTTGGAGAAGCTAGAGCAAAGGTTCAAATGGTTCAAGCTAGGACCAATGGTTCAAAAGGTTCAAGCTTCTTGGAGAAGCTAAACCAAGGGGGGGTTCAAAAGGTTCAAGCTTCCTCAAGAAGCTAAAACAGGGGGTTCAAAAGGTTCAAGCCTCCCCAAGAAAAGGTCTCGGCCAGAAAAGGAGTCAATCGGCCAAATTAATGGTCGGCCGACTAAACAAAGTGCCGACCGGCCATCACCAATGGCCGGTGGCAAGAAAAGAGGGCCGGTGACCTCAAGCCATGGCCGGTGAGGTGTTGGGGTGGCCGACAAGCCATTCCCTGCCCTCAGAAGCAAAAACACAAGTCGAGAGGTCTCAAGGCAAGGCGCGCGACCGAAACCTCCGAGAACTCAAAATGAACACGAACATGGATGATCACCAAGTGTTCAAATAGTGACATCCAAGTCTTGAGGACGGTCAAAAATGGGGTGTCTACAGACCAGAATGAACTCATGCCCATTGGACCCCTTCGGAGTGACAGCCCCGATCACGTCAATCCCCCAGACTGAAAAAGGCCATGGTGAAGTCATGTTGTACAGCTTAGACGGCGAAATGTTCATGCGGTTTGCATGGATCTGACATTTGTGGCATCGCCCGACAAAGCCAATACAATCCTCCTCCATGGTGGACCAGTAGTAACCCTGTCTGAGGATCTTTCGGGCTAGCATCACCCCATTCATGTGCGCTCTTCACTCTCCTCCATGGATGGCCTCCATTAGGCACTTCGACTCTTCAGCCTCAAAACATAGCTTATGCATTCCCAGATGACCTCTCTTGTACAGTTTTCCCGCAGACGATGAACTGAGCAGCCATTCTTCTAATTGCCCTTTTGTCCTTGGCATTTGCCCTTGGTGGATATGTTTCTTTCTCCAAGAAGTTCCAGACGTCGTAATACCAAGGATTCTCATCTTGCACCTCATCTATGGTAGCAATCAGTTCATAGGCCGACGCAAATTTTTGTTCAATGATGATTGGACGTATCCGGACTCCGAAAAGGATGTCTATCATAGAAGATAGAGTTGCTAGTGAATCCACGAACCTGTTGTTCTCTCTTAACAGATGAGTGAAATTCAATTTCTCAAACCGAGGAATCAATAAGTCCAAGGTCTGGTGGTAGATTCTCATCTTTTCTTCTTTGACTTTCCAATCTCCTTTATCTTGAGATACAACAAGGTTCGAGTCCCCAATGACGTCCAACCGTTTTGCCCCTAGTTCCAGAGCTGCTTCCAGTCCAGCAATACACACCTCGTACTCTGCTTCGTTGTTCGATACTTTGAAACAGAGTTTGAATGCTAGAGGGATACGGGAATTGTCGGGCGCTATCAGCAACACCCCTATCCCATACCTGTATTGGTTTGACGCTCCGTCAAAGTACATCGTCCAAAACTCTTCTTCGACATGCAGAATAGCCTCGTTTGGGAATAGGTACTCAACTGCTTCATCCCCTTCAACCGGGTGGTCGGCTAGGAACTCTGCTACTGCTCTTCCCTTCACTGACTTGCGCGTCACATACTTCAGATCAAATTTGGAAAGCAGAAGCAACCAACGAGCTAGCCTACCCGTAAGTGCCGGTTTCTCGAAGAGATATTTGATGGGATCTAATCTCGGAACCAACATTATAGAGTGAGCTAACAGGTAGTGCCTCAGCTTCCTGGTAGCCCATACCAAGGCTAAACAAGCCTTTTCCAGCGGGATGTAGCAGGTCTCGTAATCTAGCATTTTCTTGCTCAGATAGTAGATAGCTCTCTCCACTTTGTCCTCAGACTCCTGTGCAAGCATGCAGCCCATTGTAGTTTCAGTTACTAAAAGGTACAAAATCAATGGTTTCCCCGGCTCAGGTGGTGACAATACGGGTGGGTTCTGTAAGTATTGCTTGATCTGTTCAAAAGCAGCTTGGTATCGGCCGTCCCATTGGAATTTCTTTCCTTTCTTCAGGAGACCAAAGAGTACTTCACAAGTCAAGGTTAATTTAGCAATAAACCATCTTATGAATTGCACTTTACCCAGAAAGCCTCGCACCTCCTTTTTAGTCCTTGGTAGTGGCATTTCTAAAATGGCCTTGATTTTAGAAGGGTCGACTTTGATACCTCTCTGTGTAATCAAGAACCCCAGCATTTTCCCTGCTATAACACCAAACGTACATTTCTGAGGATTCAGCCGCAACCGAAATTCTCTGATCCTTTGGAAGAACTTTTGCAAGGTGGTGTAGTGGCCCTCTCTTTCTTTGGACTTGACAATCATGTCGTCCACGTACACCTCAACCTCTTTGTGGATCATGTCGTGCAATATCATGGTCGCAGCCCGTTGATATGTAGCTCCAGCATTCTTCAGGCCAAATGGCATCACCCTGTAACAGTAGGTCCCCCATAGGGTGGTAAAAGCAGTCTTCTCCCGATCTTTGGGTGCCATCAGAATCTGATTGTAGCCTGAGAATCCATCCATGAATGAGAGCAGTGCATGCCCAGCAGTGAAGTCTACTAACTCATCGATATGCGACAAAGGAAAGTCGTCTTTCGGATTGGCTTTGTTCAAATCCCTGAAATCCACATATACCCGAATCCTGCCATCCTTCTTTGGCACTGGAACTATGTTGGCTAGCCAAGTCGGGTACTCAGATACCAACAAGAACCCTGCGTCAATTTGCTTGGTGACCTCTTCTTTAATCTTGAGAGCCCAGTCCGGGTGGATCCTTCTGAGTTTCTGTTTAATGGGTCGGGCCTCCGGGTCAAGAGGGATCCGGTGCTGTACAATCTCAAGATCGATTCCAGGCATGTCTTCGTAGGACCACGCGAAAACATCTTTGAAATCTTTTAATAAAGCGACTAAGCGCTTGCGTTCCTCCGAAGACAACGTGGACCCGATCTGGACCAACCGCGGGTCCTTCTCAGTACCAAAGTTAACTGTAGTGATTTCATCAACCAAGGGTTTAACAAATCTCTCCTGCTCTTGATCAATTAAATGTTGTAAAATCGGAGGAATTTCTTCCTCGTCGTTTTCATCAAAATTTTGAAAGTTCTGATTAATACAATAAATCAAAGGCACAGAAAAGTACTCAAAAGCCACAGCCATTCCATTCTCATTAATCACTTCCAAATCGTTTGATTCCTCTGTTACAACAGACTCAAAAGAGAAAGAAAAAGATGACCTAGACAAGACTGTCGCATCCGGGTTGTCAACCCCAGGAATACCGGACTCAAACTCAGACGAGCTAGAACCTGATTCCGACTCCACAGACTCGGTGGAATCAGATTCCGGCTCACTACCTGACCCGGTGTTGCTTGATAAAAATCCCTCCTCGCACTGCCAAATGAGGGAGGGTGCGGTGGATGCATCCAAAATGTTTGAAGGTGGGCTCGCAGCCGTTTTATTTCCAATCATGGACACCGAGAAGTTGTCCCCCAAGAACTTCTGTACGATCGGAGGATCTGAAAGTAGACAAGCCAGTGCTACCCCCATTTCAATATCGGTGCTCTTGGAATCCACTTCCTTACACTGCTCAGCCTCAGCTGACAAGTCTGTCTGCTTCTCGGCAACATCATCCCCGGATAACTGTAGGTCAAAGAAGATCTCAAACCATGGCAAGCGACGCTTCTCTGCATTCAACCATGGTTCTGGGAAGCCGCAGAATGGAAAGTCCTCCCCCTCCCAAACAAAGCGTCTATTTAGGGTACCCTGGATGGGTCGGTGCATTAACTCATAAGGCTTCCCCGCCTGCTTTGCTCTGGCTCTCCCAACCATCCCCTTGCCTTTCCTCACCCAGTCCTCTTTGGTGGGCAAATAACCCAAACCAAAGGTATGTGGGTTGTGCGGCACTTCGGCCGATACTGCAATGCCCTTCTGGCCACTTCCTCCTAGTCCCATCCCAGGGATGTGCTGGAGTTTGTTCATGAGGTATACTGACTGAGCGCTAACATACAACCCTTCATCAACAGCTAAGATGTCCTATACGACCCAGGCCTCGGCTAGGGTAAAACCCGATAGGAACACATCCTCCGTGCCATGCTCGATTTCCAAAACTGGTGTAGACACTTCTGGCAGCGGATGAATTGACGAATTCCCAAAAACTATAGCCACCCCCTTCCCGTGAGGGTATTTCAACATCTGATGTAGGGTGGAAGAGATTGCCTTTACTTGGTGCAGCCACGACCGCCCCAGGAATAGATTGAAGGTTGCGGGAACGTCCAAGACATGAAAGTCAATTTCGTGTCGTCCTAGACCAACCTAAGTCTGAATTTTCACAGTCCTCATCACCTCTCTGCTTGTGTTATCATATGCACTTATCACCTGGGCTGTTGGCACAAAGTCCGCGAGCTTCAACCCTATTGCATATGCTATCCTTGACGGACACACATTGATGGCAGATCCTGTGTCGACGAGAACCACCGGTATCCATTTGCTTCTACACTCCACAGAGATGTAGAGCGGTTTGTTATGATTTGCGCCTTCAGGTGGCAGTTCCTTGTCGGAAAAGGTCAACATCGGGGAAGCCCCTCCCGGAAAAACCAATCCTACCAGCTGCTCGGGCGTGGTGTCTATTGAGAGTTTGGCCTTGTCCATTGCAGATAGGACAACTTGTCTATGAACTCGTGAAGCCATAAGCAGTCCCCAGATGGAGATGTCTGCCTGTATCTTTTTCAACTTTGTCAGCACAGCCTCTTCTTCGAGTAGCTTTTCTTTCTACTTCTCTGCCTCCTTGTCCTTCCCAAACGCTTTGGTTGATCCAGGTACGGGGGCTTGAAATACCGCCCACTCCTAGTCTTGTGGTCAACTTCACCAATATACCAAGTATCATCCGGTTGATTGTTCCCCCAGTCCTCATCGGTGTGAGCAAGACATAGGTCATCTTCTTTCCACCACATGCCATCGGCAGTCGACAGACACCTGTCCGGCTCCGTTACAACTACTCTTGTAACCGTAGCACCTTCCGCTCCTATGCTCGCAGCATGTTCTGTTCCTACGTACACAGCACGTTCCGTCCCCATGGGGGCTTTGGCCTTTCTAGCCCTCTCAGAACCCTCGATCCTTTCTCGTTCAAACTGCTTCATAGCAACCTGCTATTCAACAACCCCTGTATCCAAAATGCTCAAATCTCGAGCCAAATTCTTAGCACCGGTGCTCTCCGGCGATGCATTCTGATTCCTGGCCCTTCCGACCACAGCTAATGTCCTTGTCCCTGACGGACCCTGTTCTGGCTGAGATTCTTCAACAATATCTGGTTGGTCATCAAGCCACCCTATAGCCGTTGCTGCCCCATCAAAATCAAACCAATTGACTGTCATGTCTCCTGTATCTTGTTTGTTGAAGAACTGAAGGTTAGCAATGTCCTCTTCCAGATCCGTTAAGTCATCTAGCCTTTGATCAAATCCATCTTCCCGTACTACACAAATCTCTGCCCCCACTGGTAATTCCACATTCAGCCTAACCTGGCCCGCTGACAGAATGTAGCTACTCAGATTGTATACCCCCTCAGTAAAGCTCCCAAATTCCTCAGACCTTGAATCAACAATCTCATTTTCCCCAGAAGTCATCCCTATTCTACCTTTGATAATCACCGCCATTGGTTCAGGTTGGGTTCGGGAGATGTCCAACATGCACAAGTCAGTGCTGTCAAGAATGAACACCTCCGGCTTGGGTAGGTAAGAATGGGTGATATATACGCTAAGGTCGTATGACACAACCCCAGTTTGGATTGAGTTGATGCGTTTGGAAGGTGGAGCTTGGTTATGTGGTGGGAGAGGGTTGGTTGTGACATTGGGTTTCTCCGGAGGCACAATCACCCTGTTATCAACGAGATCTTGAATCTCATGACGCAATCTAAAGCAATGGTCGGTGTCGTGACCATGCTGTTGGTGAAAGGCACAGTATTTAGCTGGGTTATGGGAGGGGGGAAGTGTTTCTGGAAATGGCCGTAGCTCCAGGGGCTTCAAGTGCCCTTTCTTGATTAAAACCCCCAGAGCCTTGGACAGGGGCATGTATAATGGGGTGAAGGTTCTTTGGCCTCGAGGTAGGTACTTGGTTGTTTGTGAGTTGCTTCCGGACGCACCGGTGAATGGTGTAGCTGTAAGGGTTCTTGGGGGGGTGGTGGTGACCATGCTCACATCTGAAGCTCTGGCAGCTGCAGCATTGCCTGTGCCTGCATTCGTACTGCGGTTGAACGTCCTCATGGGCTGCTCTCTGTCATTGTCAATCAGACCCTGCTTCAAGGCGTTCTCGATCTGCACCCCAATCTCATGTAGATCTGCAAAGGTGGGGAGAGGGAGGACGATCATTTTCTGCATAAGCTTGGGCTGGAGGTTGCGCACAACCATCCGTATTTGATCTTTGTCAGTCGGCCTAATGGTCATCATCGAGGCCTTGGCTCTCTAGCGGGTTACGAAGTCAGAAAAGCTCTCTTTCGGCTCCTGCTTAGTCGTCTCAAGATCACGAGTTGTGATCTCGATCTGTGTATTATAGGAGTATTGAGCTACGAAGGCCTTAGCCATCTCATCCCAGTTCCTCTTGACGGAATCTTCCAATTTTGCATACCAAATGGCCGCTACACTCGACAGGGTCCGGCCGAACAAAGAAAGCTTCTGTAATCTGGTGAGGCCCATCGGCCTTAGTATGTCCGAAAACAGCCGCAAATGTACCATGGGATCCCCAGATCCATCAAAGCGGTCAATATGTGGCATCTTAAACCGGTCTGGCAGTGTCACGGCCGAGTCAGTGTACCCGTCCTCAATATCTGGAATGGACTTCACACCCTGAGATTTCTTGAACATCTTTTCGAGCTTGCTTACTTTCAACGTTGTAAGGTCCACCTCGAACTCAAAGGGAGAATCTGGTAGGTTGGTAGGTGTTTTGGATAGCTGGGGTAGGATTGGGGGTGGAGCCGGCCCTGTCGGAATGTCCGTATCTTCCTGGGTATTTGGTGTCTCCCCGGGTATGGGAACCCTTGGTGGGGGAGGAGCATGGTGTGAAGGGAATGCTCCGGTTTGCTGTTGTAGCCTGGTAATTAGCTCTGCTTGTTGGGCCATGACCTCAGCCTGCTATTTGGAAAATTCTGCTTGGTGAGCGGCATCCTGCTGCATGATTTTCACACTCTCCTGGAGCTGGTGCATCATCTCTTCCATTCCCGCCATACTGCCCTGGTCTGACTGAACTATCGATATATCTGTCTCTGTGGTAAACTCGAAAACCTCAGTCTGACTACCCAAGGACCACTGATCTGGCAGCCGTTGTACCGATACACTGTGCCTTACCGGTCTCCATTGGCAACCGGGGGTAAAAAGTGGAACACTGGTTGTCCGTCTATCAGATCCTCAGATCGATGGAGTCTGCGACCTCTAGTCTAGAGTGCTTGGGGAATATCTGCTTGGTCGGAAGCAATTGTGCTAAACTACCTAGCAAAAGATAAATAAAGCATAATAAGGAAATAAACAACCAGAAAAACGGACAGCGTAACGGCTTAAATAAACACAACACACAGTCGGTATGACAACACACAGTTGGCCTTTGTAAGCTGAATATACCATTCTCAACTACTGATCATCGTTTCCAAACCACTGCCCCAAATCTGAATCTAATACCCGCGGATATTACTAATTCTTAAAACACTGATGCCCGCAGGCCTGATACCCAGACTTGCAAACTGATACATGCAACCTGTAGAGGCAGACTCTAAAAGCACATAGCACGCAAGTGAGAGCCAAAACGCCCCTATGGAGGGGTAGGGTTTTCCTGTCCTAGTTTAGTCAAGAACTAGGGTTTCACTACGCACACAGCGGTTTCAAACAACCTATAATCGGGTGAGTAACCTGCCCTAGTTTGGGATAGTCCCTATGGATTCCGATATGCACTAGGTCGAATGGTCGAAAAGGGTGCCCCGGTAAAAACTGGGATTTGCGTTCCCATCATGGCAGAGCCCATAACCGGTCAGCCTTATGGCGCGCTTCTCAAAGCGAGCCTCCGGCAAACCGTTCAGGAATAGCAGACGGCACACACGGTGTCCTAGGCGCACCAATGCAAATGCAATGCAAAGAAACACATGAGTGTAGTCAAAACAAGATATCCTGAGTTCGAGTCAAGTTCTCTAACTCCCCAGCAGAGTCACCAAAAACTGTAGACGCGCCCGAACGTCCCGGGGAAAATCCCATTTTGTTCATTGGGCTCACTACAGTTCGGACTCAAATGTCACGGTTCTGAATCTAATCTCGCAAAGTGCAATGCAAGACTGATAAATCACCAAAGAGTCCAAATCCGGCAAATCGTTTTGAAAAATTGATTTTTAGAAAGAAGTGCCAAACATGGACTACTTTGCCAGATACAGAGTTGCCACCTAAATATTTTATTTTGAGGGAATTTAGGAAACCCTAACTCGTGCATAAGGTCACGTGTCTGTCATCACCAAAGTTGCCTCGGCTCGAGAACTTGGGTACGAGAGGGGAAGGTCATGCAATGAGCACCCCTGCTCGCCTGATCAAAGATCGGCCTTTACTAATATGATACCTTATTTTTGAAAACACATGCGTTCTTATTCCGGTTATTCGCCTAGAATTACTATGTGATGCACACAGCATACAAGTATAGACTAGATCGCTTAAATTGGAACAAAACATCTGATGTTTGCTTGTTTGAAAAATGGTTCGAAGGTGCTACTCGCAAGTAGGCTAAGACGTGGATTTGCCACCCTCAGGTGGGCTTAGAAACACATGATTTTGCCACTTGCAAGTGGACTTAAAACTCGCATTTGATGAATTATCCCAATTCAAACAATCTAGCCTTCACCCATAGGCATTCAAGCAGTTATATCACATAAGCAAATAGCCTCATGGCAAGCATGCTATCATGGTAGTCACTCACACGCATGCAAGGATGCTAAAGTATAAACACTCACCGAGTACTCCAAGCCAAAACAGAAACTAGTTAGTAATCAATGCATGATCCTAGTTCATGTTAAGATGGCTAATGCAACACATGCAAAATGCAACTAAGATAGGCTCGGTTATTCTAAAATGGCATGTGAAAATGCAACTTGATACATGTATTCAAACAGGAATTGAAATACAATGCAGTTAGTATGATGCGCCGAGCCCGGTGCATGGAAGACAAATGAATGGATGCAAACATGCGAGCATAAGGATGCTAATTGAAACATGCCCTAAAACTAACCGTTGTAAGCTGGTAAATAAAAAGGAGAAAGAAATGGGGGTTGGAAGACATGCATCACACACACGCACACTTATTTACAACAATTGGGCCTTCTCGGCAGAGGGTCCGAATGAATAATACAGAACCAACTAGCTAATCTAACCTAATCTAATTAAACTAGTTATTACACAACATAATGAATAATAAGCTACAACTAATTATTACACAACATTAACTAAGTAAGCAATCTAAATGAGCATGTAAACTAAATGAATGTGGGCTACCCCAGCTCTACTTTGAATGACAAAGGATGTGTGTATGCTTGAATTGCCTTGTTCGGAAATCCCTCGCGACGCCCCGACTTGCCTCTGTTTGCAATTGACCTCAAAACACTGCACAAAGCTCCAGAAGGCTGAAACTTCACCCTAGTAATCTGTGGGAAGGCTGCCGACTAGCTATTGGCCTTGGAGACCACCTACCGACCACTTTTGTGGTGAAAAACCAGAAAAAGTGGTCGGCCAGCCACTAAATCTGGTCGGCCGACCAGTTTCTGCCCCTGGTTTCTGGTTTTCTGCAACAGAGGGCAAGAAAGGGGCATGGCAAAGTATTTGCAACACATGTATGCGCGACCACCCTCCCTATCATTACATAAGCTCAAGGGAGTGTAGGTCTCGACCCTCGGGCCACCAATCACACATCTCGATGCATGATGGCCGAGGGGCCAAATTGCGCAACTCAAAATGATATGAATGCACATACAAACACCTAAAGCCTAGAACTCCGTCATGTATAGTCAAGAGTGTCGGCGACCAGGAATTGAGGTACGTTTCATCACTTCAAGTATGAAACGTGCCTCGTTTCCCGTGTTTGGACTAACGCCTATTCCAAACACAATGCAACAAACAAGGCATGCACCAACGCAACTCTAGCATGCAATCTTAATGCAATGCAACTAAGTCATGCAAACATACAAGGGATAACATGCAAGCATGCAACTGGCATACACAATGCTATGAACTAACAATGGCATATTTAATGCATATGACACTTAGCATACACAATGCACGTAGAAACTAACATACACAATAAGATGAACAAGGCATGCACAATGCAATGATTAATCATGCGGCAACATGGCATACTCAATGCTATGAACTACAATGGCATACTCAATGCAAAATGGACTTAAACCAAAATGGATGGGCCTCAACCACACCCAAATCAGTGGCCATATGATGATGGAATCAAGGCAACAAGACACATCTAAGCATGCACAATGCAAGTGCCCAAGCCTAAGGCACAAAGTACAACTTTCCAAATGCATTGAAAGGATGAAACATGAAGTGCAAGGGCATATGTTCCAGCTCTGAAATGACATACAAAACGGCTTCAACTCATGCGACAACTCAAGTAATGCATGTTGAAAGGCTCAAGCACCAAAGACTAATGAAATGCATTACACTATAGGCATGCAAGGCAATGCTCAAATGGCCAAACCAACCCCAAACAACCCCCATGTAGGCCAAAACAGTGGCAAAAATGAGATGAGATGGTGGCTCGAAAGGCATTCAAATGAGGCTCATGCAATGACTCGCAAATAGGGCATAAAAGCACAACTCTCAATGGCACTTAAAGAGTGGAAAATATGGAAATGTAACACCCCTACATGCTCTGAAATCACATTCCCAATAATGCCAAAACATGCAAATGCCTCAAGTTAAGCATGCAAGAGAGCTTGAAACTCAAAGCTAGTCAAGGCTATTACACTACAAGCATGCATGACAAGCATCATTCGACCAAGGGACCTCAAAACAAAGCTAAGGCAGCCCAAAATATGAACAAAACCATGTTGGAACAAAGCCAAAATATGCTAGCATAGTGAGCCAAAACATCATGCATTCTAAGCTAGTAAACATGATTTACACTACAAGCATATGAAGCATGTGAGATGCTACCAAACCAGCCAAAAACAGAGTCATGGTATGCCAAATGATGATCAAAAACCCACTGAAATATAGCCAATACATGCTAGAATGATATGCTACTTTGATGAGCCACAAATGGGACTATACTACACATACAAGAAGCAAACACGAGATGACCAAACCAGCCATAGACAGAGTCTAGGTAGGCCCTTAAAGTCACCAAAAAGTGCCTGAACTGAGCCTTGAAAGGATAGAAGCACATGCTCCTTTTATAGGCCAAAATGCAAGCAAACAAGACAAAAAGGGAGAGGGTCACCCCTCTCTGATTTAGGACCTCAAAACCACATGCCAACCACTGGGAATCCACTGGATTTCAGTGGCTAAAAGGCCAAGCAAATATTAACTCAAAGGCCTTATGGCATGGCACAAAACAAAGTCAAATAAGGCATGCGAATGGGTAGATGACCCTCAACACCAAAAGGGCCTTAAACAAACGTGAAAAACACTTAAATACCAAACTTTTTTTAGTTGAAAGCAAGGCCTAAATAAGAATGCAAGTATGGCTAAGAGAATGACCAAAACAAAGCTTAAAAAATGAGAAAAGAGGTTACCCTTGAAGCACAGCAAAACCAGTAGGTTTTGGGACCAAAAACCAACTCTTCAACCTCCCAAAAGTGTCCTCCAAGAACCTCAAATCAATGGTGGGGGTGTATGGCTATGAGGTGTGGTGCAATAGGTCAAGAACAACACACTTTTAAAATATGGAGATATAGAGAGAGATACATATTTTGCCTTAGGGAAATTTTCTGAACCTGGTTCAAGGAGAGAGAGAGCCTCTCTTATAGAAGAAACAAAGGATTCAAGCTTCTGGGAGAAGCTAAGCTTGGATGCAATCCCTCCATACATGTGTATGGAGGATACAGTCTGTGCCCTCCAGCTGGCACAGCTGGCATCCATTCAATCTGACAAAACAGGAGGAAAGCTGCCGACTAGAAAAGGTGGCCGGCCTGCTACTTTTAGTGGTCTCCCAGGAAAAGAGGTGGTCGGTGGAGGGAATTGGTGGTCTCCACACTGAAAGCAAGCCAATGGTGGGGTGGGAAACTAGAAAATGTGGCCCAAAGACCAAGAAAACCAGTTTCCCGACTAGAAAATTGGCTAGAGGGAAGAAAGGTGGTCTCCAAGGATAAAATCTGGTTTCCCACCCTTGTACCACTTCCAAACAAGGAAAGCAAGGTTCGTGCCAAGAACGAACCAACACGGGTGCAAAATTAGAGTTTGGGAGCAAGACGTGCAGTTGGGGGCCTCGAAAACTAGCTGTTGAGCACAAAAAGTGGCGTACGACCACAAAAGTGGTCTCCCGGACCACAGTGTCCCTCTAGACAGAGGAAACAAGGTGTGTTCCAAAAAACGTGCCAAACGGAGAATGTTAAGCGGTCCCGAACCGAGGCGCACGGCCGACGGCTCCGAAAACTGAAAACTAGTCTCCAAATGGGAACAGTGGCCTACGACCACGAAAAGTAGTCTACGACCACTGAGAGATGGTCTACAAGACCTCTCTCTCCCTCCGGGAAGATAAGACAAGACTTAGTCCGCAGACCGAGTCAAAGTACAAAGAGTCCCGAGGTCCGAAGGTGAGGCTCTCAGCCAAGAACTCCGAAACCTCGAAACGAGCACAACATGCGCAATCACCGAGCGCTCAATCGATGACGTCTGAGTCTTAAGGTCGGTCAAAAATGGGGTGTCTACAGTGGGCGTGCAATTTCTTCCCTTGTGTTGTTGCATTGTTGGCATTTCAAAATTTTTAAAGGGTCCTCATCATAGAAATTTTGTTTTGGGTATTGTGTCATCATCGTGAGTGTGACAGTTTTGTTGGATGACTATGTTGTGATTCACTAGGGGAATGTTGATAAATAATTTGGAGGAAGACCAAAATTAGGTACTCTTCGTAAACTAGAACAGTTTTGGGTCAAAATGTGAAATTGCGATTTCTATTTTCGGGAAAATAATTTGAAGATATCTGAGTTTTGTTGTGACTAGTTGTTAATGCAGTGTTTAAATTGTGACGGTGTGAGTCCGAATGCCTTTTTGGGGAAAATTGAATATTTTGAAACAAATGGGGTAAATGAAACATTCTCTTTAACCTGAACAGAATATCTTATGAGAAGTTATATTTTGTACTAGCCTGAGTTGCTGGTTACATGTTGTGTGTCTTTTGGCAAAGACTTGAAATTGTCGGGCATTAATGTGCCATAACATTATTGATTATCCGTGTTTAAATTTTGCGTTCTCGTTCCACGAGAGCTGACCGATAGCCTTGTGTGCGAGTGGTTTTCTTTTTTCCCCTAGGTTGGAGTGTTAAGCACTCAATGGTGATTTGAGTATTGTAAGTAGTCAAGTCATGGTGGATGTCTTGGAATGCAGTAGTTGTTGAAATTGTGGTTACTGTTATTATTGTTATCGAGTCTTGTGAAGCAAGGCTTTTCCATTAATTAAGGTGTCATGGAAACATCTCGGGGTTGAGAAAGAAACTTGGGAGCATGAATTGAAGTCCGTGAGAAATATCCGAACTTATTTGTTGATGTTTGAACAAATGTCGAGATTTTAGTTTTGTTAATGAAATGTAAAAGCATTGTATATGTTTTAAAGTATGAAATATTATGTGTGTTGTACCATTTTGAAAACATTGTATGTGTTGTATAATTTTGGGAACTTGAGTTGACTATAAACATTGTAAATGTTTTGAAAATATATGAATTATGATTCACTGTTGAAACTTGTGTATCGAGTTAATGAGAAGAGGTGACCGAAGAATGAGTCATGTTGATTAAAATTGATAAGATTATGATAGTGGGAATAATTTGATTGTGTTGGCACTTGTCTTGAAATTTTAGGGACCAAACTCTTTAGGGAGGGGAGGTTATAGCGATCTAGGTTTTTTCCCGACCTTTATTGTGTTCCGAACTCAGGATCCGTGGATGTGTGTCGTTGTCTATATCTTATTTCCGTCCTCTAATCCTTTGTATTTGAGTTTTGGGACGTGATGGGTGAGTTTGGAACAGGTTGGTTGTGATTTGGTTCAAGTGGTTGCTGCCCAGGTTTTAACCTCTTCGCTCGAGTGAGGCTTCTTGCGCTCGAGCAAGCCTTGGGTATTTGCTTCTTCGCTCGAGCGAGGCTTCTTGCGCTCAAGCGTGTGTCTGCGTCTCTGTAAGACCTGAAGGTTAGTATTCGTCGCTCGAGCGAGATTTCTTGCGCTCGAGCGAGCCTTATGTCCTTCGCTCGAGCGTGCGTCTACGTGGGTGGCAGACCTGAAGCTTCGCATTGTTCGCTCGAGCGACGCGTCTTGCGCTCGAGCGAGGTCTTTTGTTGTGTCTGGTTGCTCGAGCGACAAATCCTTCGCTTGAGTAAGCCTCGCATATATCGGTTCGTAGCAGCGTGATTTTTATCACTTTTTCATGCCCTTTTCACTCCAAACCCTAAATTCGGCTGTCTCTCTCTCTCTCTACAAATACACCTTGATCTTAGGTCTCTCTACCCTAGTTCCTTTGTTAAAAAGGTAGAGCATTGTGTGGGCTTTATTTAATCTGAAGAAATTCAAGTTTGGAGCATCTTCAAGTTTCACTCGTCATCTCCTTTGAGTTTCTCCACTTGAGGTAGGGATCTTCTACACTTGTTTATGATTTTTAACCTAGGTATTTGTGTTATGAATATATGGTGAGTTTTGGGATGTTTGGAGAAAACCTAAGTTTAGGTTCAAACTTATGAAAGAAGGGTTTTTATGTGTTGTTGTATATTTGACCATGGGGTTGGAATATGAGGTAGTTTTGTGTTAAAATTGATGAATTTGATCTTTGGGTTAGTATTTGGAATAAGGGGGGAAATTTGCCCTAATATGAGCTAAATAATTAGTTGGTGTAAATAATGGAATTGGTGTGAGAAATATGAAATTGGGAAGTTGTGTGAATGAGTGGTGTATTTAGATTTGTTAAATCACTCACCTATGGAAATTTGATAAATTATCTGTTTAAAAGATTGTATATTTGTTTAGAAATATCTGTTTTGGGCTATCGGTGGAGGATAGCCATGATTGTTGTAGAAACTGCATGTGGATTAGGTGAATTGAAACTTTTCGTTTAAATTTACCTCATTGGATATGATGGTATGATTGAGATGTTGGATATGTGTCATTAATAGTCATTGTATATGACGATGCTTTTAATACATTGCATATGTACCACTTGTTTGGGAGGAGATAGGGGATGGACTCCATTTATAATTAAGTTGGCCGGAGTGTCCATGGTGAAAGTCGCAAAATCTTGTGCATATATGGGCTCCGGTTCCCTCGGATGAAAATTTTGTAAAATGGCAACGTAGAATTTATGACACTCTCTTTTGTTGTAACCAAGTATGTCTTGGAAAGATGTAAGCCCGTAAGGCATTCGCTTATGTTAAACTCTTTTGTTTTATTACTTCATGTAATGAAAGGATTACTTACATTCTGATTTATGTAACTGTTATTTATGTTATTGTGGATCATATCTATGATGTTATATTTTGGGGGCGTTACATTTCCTAAATAAATATTTGCCAAAATTTTGAATGAGAAAATTTTGTTTAAAAAATAGGTTGATGATTAGATTTAAAGCATATTTGATAAAACTTTATTATTGATTTTGTAATGCAAAAAGTTTTAATAAAGTATAAAATCTATCTATCTATCTATATCTATATATTATATAAGGAAAAGGGGTTTTCTAACTCACAAGTCTTGTGGGAGCTCCAATATTTTAATCTTAATTTTCTAATTTTTTGATTAAAAAGAAAAAACCTTAGCATTTATTGACTTCTCCCAACTCACAAGTCTTTTTGACTTTTCTCATACCTACTACTATATATTTTTCAACTTCTCTCATACACTATAGTTAGTGATGGGATTGTTAAATTATTTTTATAAAAAATCTAAAAATAATAATTTGTATATTAAAAAAAATATAAATTCTTATTAAATCTATCTATCTATATATCTCTCTATTTTAAATTTAAATTAATAGATTGCTTTCCATATTTATTAACAGTTTAAATTTTAATAAAATAAAATTTAAAAGTTTTAGTTAATTAATTTTTGTGTAAGCCGGTTAGTGTTTTGACCTAACTTATTAATCTAAACCATTTTTGGTTTGAATCATTTGCTGGTTTAACCATGATTTTAGTAGTTTTATATGTTACGATAATTCTTTCTTACTCATTAAGTTTTTAATTTTTTCCCTTTCAAAAACCAATATGATAATTTTTTAAAATTCATATATTTTTATTCTAAAATAGTGAAATATTAGAATTATGTCATTTTTTTTTTATAACAAAGCATAATTTTAATTATTAATTGTCAATACAACAATTTTAATCTATCTATACTATATATTATAGTAAAGGAACATTTGAAAGAAAACTTTTAAACTTATATATAAATTTTATTTATGAGAGACAAAATATAAAAAAATAAATATAATTATCATATTTTTAATAAATAATATATTATTTTATCCCGTGTATAGAACGAGTGATATGCTAGTTTGGATGTATTTTAAAGAGTAATTTAACAAAATATGAAAATAAATTATAACCCTAAATAATTTACTCCCTCTGTCCCAAAATAACGGTCCCTTTTGGGGAATCTAACTTTTTTTGGTAGTACAATTATTGCACTTTAAAAAAGTTGATTTTTAAAAATTACCTTTTTGATAGTACATTTTTTGGAAATATTAATGTCATAATTGTACTTTTTATATTGTTTATTAATTTAAAAGAAGAGCAAAATAGAAAATTTATATTATTTTTGTACTTGATTTTTGAAATGGGACTAATATTTTTGGGACAATGAAAAATAGAATAAAGGACTAATATTTTGGGACGGAGGGAGTAATAAATTATACTGAAATATTGAATGTCCTTAATAATTTTTTAAGTATAAATAGAATTTCCCCTAAATGTGTGATAACTTGGACATAATTTTCCTTTTCCATCATTATAGAAGAGAAATAGGGAAACAGATCGGGCCTACATTTCGGACTGAGGAATTCAAGTGGGCTCACGGCGTCCACCGTGAAGAGCAAAAGCAAACGAAAACGGCAACGATCGGCCAACACAAAAGCTTATCAAGGACATGTGTGTTTTTTAACAACTCGGTATTTCAACAAATTTTTGTATGCTGGCCATGTATGTCACGCCCTCAAAAATAAACCCATAATCATACATTCATTACATCCATAAACTGAAAAGAATAAGATATATTACCATTCATCAGAGTATTATTATAGAAGATATTACATGCTGACAACAAAAGTAAATGCCCTATAGGCTTACAACTTTTTAAGTCAACACTTGGGTTCAACAAAATAGAGTTCTAACTCTTTACACAAAATAAGCCCATGGCTTGATATACATGTAATATACAAAAGAGAACAACAAAAAGAGCTATCAACCTCAAGCCTCCCAAGCTACGTCCTTGGAGGTGGCATATCACCTGAACCTGAAAATGATGTCCCATATAGGGTGAGCCAACGCCCATTAGAGATATGTTAAACATAATATAAGCAATAACTAAAACATTAGCATTTGATAAATTTTTAACTCATATAAATCAACTCATAACACATTTCAGTTCCATGACACATATGTCCATGCTTCATTCCATTTTCCTTTACTTAACAATTTTGATTTATAATACATGGCTCAGAACCTGGCCAAACAATTCCCATGAGACTACGGCTCATGTTAAAAACCTTTCCAATATCCACAATTCAAGTGAATTAAAATTCATAACAAACACTTCCATACTTTACAATTCACATGAGATATCAACTTATATTAAAACACTTCCATACTTCATAAATGATACACAGATTTGCTGTATCAATGGAGTCCATCCCCTATCTCCTCCTAAATAATATCCAGTTTAGGAGTCCATCCCCTATCTCCTCCTAAACCGTGGAGTACATCCCCTATCTCCTCCCACACAAAACAATGTATATAAACAATTATCATATACACGATCAATCAATGCACAAGTTCGATGTATTATTCCAACCGTCATATTCAATGACATATTCAACCGATTAGTTTTAATTCACCTAATCATCATGCAGTGTCTACAACAATCAAGACTATCCTCCACCGATAGCCCAACGCAATTATTTCTAAACAAACAATAATTACATCCAACAGATAAATTATCAATAATTTTAAGGTGAGTGATTAATCAATCTAACTCCACCATTTATTCTCATAACCTCTCAATTTCATTATTTCCAACCCAATTTCATTATCTCATAATAAATGCCATTATTTACACAAATGACCCAACTATGGTATTTTTCCTCCTTTTTCAATATTGACCCAAAGGTCCAAATATTCACAATGATCGTCAATAGGCTCATCTTAAGACCCAAATACACATACACAATTCAAAGGAACAAAAAGCCCTCTTTTATAATTTCAAGATTTGAAACCCTAACTCCCCAAATTACCCAAATTCAACATTACATCAAAATGACAACAAGTTTATGTCAAAGACCATAAATATGAGTAGTTATCCCTACCTCAAATGGAGAGACCAAATGGAGAAGATGAAGAAAACTCGAAGTGCTCCAAATCAAGAAATTTTCGGATGGAAAGGCAGCCCAAGCCAAGCTCTACACTATTTGCAAAGGAACTAAGGTAGATGATCACTCAAACTAGATAAAACCCTAGAGAGAAGTTGAAGTCTAGAGAGAGGAGCTCTCTAATGGAGGTTTTGAAAATTTAGAGAGAGAAAAGGCACCGAAAAAGTGATCCAAAAAGTCAAAATTCGGACTGATATTCTGCACTCCACGCTCGAGCGTGGAACGACCTGCTCGAGCGTTAGACACAGACTCACGCTCGAGAGTCAAAAGCGCCGCTCGAGCGCTGGATGCACACTTCTAGAAGTTTTGCAGTCGATAGTCCCTGCTTAAGCGTGAAAGTGGACGCTCGAGCGTCCGATGAACTGCAGAACAAAATACTGAGAGATGAAAAATCACGCTCAAGAGTCAAAACGCCCGCTCAAGCGTAGAAGCAAAAACAAAGGGCCCGCTCGAGCGTAAAGGCCAAAATCTGGGCATCAACTTTTGGTTTCTAAACACAACCAACCTGTTTCAAACCTGCCCAACACAATCCAAGACTCAAATACAAGATTAAAGGATGGAAATGAGAATACGACAACAACACATCCACAGAACCGAGTCCGGAATACAATAAATAAAGAAGGGGAAACCGGGATATAACCTCCCCCTCTTAAAGAATTCCGTCCCCGAAATTAGATACAAGTTTCAAAACACGTTTTTCTCAATTATTAACAATATTACAATTCAATATTCAACATCCTGACCCATTACCGGTCATCCCATCTCTATTCAAGAGGCAATTTACAACATGAGTTACAATATGCATTATCAACATGCATTTCCTTGAAATTTACCAATTTCAACACATATTCCACAATTCCCTTACATATTCAATGCCAATAATATATTTGCATTTCTAAAACAGAATCAACATATGCAATGCTAAAATAAATTTCCATTTTCCAAGCATATTCAACAATGCTTCCATAAATCAAAACATATACCATGTTTTACAACTTAAGAAATATTCAATGCTCTTAAGGTTTACCAATACAAACAAAACTCCCATTACATGGTTAAACATTAACAAACAAGTCCGGATATTTTTCTCAGACCTCTAACTCACGTTCCTATAACTCACGTTCCTAAGTGGCTTCTTCCACTTTGTGATGTTTCCACAAAACCTTTACCAAGAGTATCGTCTTGCCTTGCAAGACTTGATCTCGCCTATCCAAGACCCGAACCGGTCTCTCCTCATATGAGGCATCCTCATCTACCTCTAAGTCGGTCCAATCCAACACATGCGACGGATCCGGCTCGTACTTCCGAAGCATACTAACATGAAACACGTCATGTACCTCGGACAACTGTGGCGGTAAAGCTAAACGGTATGCAACCTCCTCAATCCTTTCAAGGAACTCAAAAGGACCAATAAACCGAGGGGACAACTTCCCACTCTTACCAAACCTCATCAAACCCCGCATAGGTGATATTTTCAAGAAGACGTGATCACCCACCTCAAATGCCAAAGGCCTCCTCCTACAGTGAGCATAACTCTTTTGGCGACTCTGGGCTGTAACAAGCCTCCTACGGATAAGCTTAACTTTCTCCATCGTTTCCCTCACCAACTTCGGGCCCAAGAAAGGTGCATCACCCACCTCGGCCCAACATACTGGAGACCTACACAGTCGGCCATACAAGGCCTCAAATGGTGCCATACCGATGCTCGATTGGAAACTGTTGTTGTAGGCAAACTCCACCAAGGGCAAGTGCCTCTCCCACGACCTACTAAAGTCAAGGACACAACCTCGAAGCATATCCTCAAGGATCTGAATAGTACGCTCAGACTGCCCGTCAGTCTGAGGATAATAAGCTGTGCTAAAGGTCAACCTAGTGCCCAAGGCACTCTGCAAACTCTGCCACAATCTAGCAGTAAAGCGTGGATGTCTATCTGAGACGATCGACACTGGGACCCCGTGCAACCTCACTATGTCCCGAATATACAAGTCGGCAAGATGATCTACTGAATCTCTCACGCGCATAGGAATAAAGTGTGCCGATTTAGTCAACCGGTCTACAACTACCCAAATAGCATCACTACCTCACTGAGTCGTCGGAAGACCTACAACGAAGTCCATCGTGACATGCTACCACTTCCACTCGGCAACAGGCAAGGGTTGTAACAAACCCATTGGCCTCTGATGCTCAGCCTTCACTTGCTGACAAGTAAGGCATTTAGACACAAACACTGCCACATCTTTCTTCATCCCCCGCCACCAAAACTGACGACCCAAATCACGATACATCTTAGTGCCTCCCGGATGCAGCGCAAGTCATGAATGGTGAAACTCTCGGAGTACCTCCTCTCGGCAAGACTCCGGCACAAACAAACAGTCTCGGTATCTCACACTCAAGTCGGGATATACTGTCAAACCCTTCTCAACCTTCCCACTGGAAATCTTCTCTCGGAGGGATTCTACCTCAAGGTCACCTCTCTGTGCCTCTAACACTTGAGTCACAAGTGTAGGCTGTGCAACTACTGAAAACAAGGCCACAGCCTCAACAGATTCACCTAAGAGCAAATCAAATTCACCAAGTGCACCCAACATTTCCCACTCCCAGATGGCTATACAAGCTACATCGCTAATGGATTTTCTACTAAGGGCATCAGCCACAACATTGGCCTTTCCCAGATGGTAATGCAACTCGAAATCGTAATCCTCGATAAACTCCATCCACCTCCTCTGCCTCAAATTCAAGTCTCTCTGTGTAAACAGATACTTCAGACTCTTATGATCCAAGAACACCTCGAATCTCTCACCATATAGGTAATGCCTCTAAATCTTCAAGGCAAAAGTTACAGCTGCTAACTCTAGGTCATGTGTAGGGTAATTCCTCTCGTGTATTTTTAACTGACGTGAGCCATAGGCTACCACTTTCCCCTCTTGCATCAACACACAACCGAAACCCTCTCGTGAGGCATCACAATAAACCACATAACCCAAACCTCTCTCCGAAATAATCAACACTGGAGCGGTGGTCAGTCTAACTTTAAGCTCTTGGAATGACTTTTCACAAGTCTCACTCCATACAAACTTGACCCATTTCCGCGTCAATCTAGTCAACGGCGAAGCTAGCCTGGAGAAATCCTTCACAAACTGGCGGTAATACCCAGCTAATCCCAGAAAACTGCGGATCTCAAAAACACTCTTAGGTTGTGCCCAATCTTGCACTGCCTCTATCTTGGATGTATCAACAGACACCCCTTCCCCGGAGACTACATGGCCTAAGAACTTGACCTCTCTCAGCCACAACTCACACTTCCCAAACTTGGCATACAGCCTATGGGCTCTAAGCAACTCAAGCACAACTCTCAAGTGTTCCTCGTGCTCCTCTTCAGAAGGTGAATAAATCATAATGTTGTCCACGAAAATGACCACAAAACGATCTAAGAATTCTCGGAATATTCGGTTCATCAAATCCATAAATACTACCGGTGCATTGGTGAGCCCAAAAGGCATCACCAGAAACGCATAGTGGCTATACCGCGTATGGAATGCCGTCTTCGGAATATCCTCCTCCCTGACCCTCAACTGGTGGTAACCCGATCTCAAGTCTGTCTTAGAGAAACAACGGGGACCCTTTCAACTGGTCAAACAAATCATCTATACGGGGCATAGGGTATTTATTCTTAACCGTAGCCCGATTCAATTTCTGGTAATCAATACAAAGTCTCAAGGCACCATCTTTCTTTTTAGCAAAAAGGGCCGGTGCTCCCCACGGTGAAACGCTAGGGCAGACAAAACCCTTATCTAGTAACTCCTGGAGTTGAACCTTCAACTCACTCAACTCGGCTGGGGCAAAACGATAAGGTGCCATGGAAATTGGCGCCGTGCCGGGCACTAAATCAATGGAGAACTCAACCTCTCGATGTGGTGGCAAACTAATAAGATCCTCGAGAAAGACGTCCGAGTACTCACAAACCACTCTTGGCAATACAGTCTGGGTCTCATCACACTCACCACTCATAAAGCTAGCGAGAAGACCACTAAGCTCACTCCGTCCTCACGGATCATACACCGGTGCCAACACTCTACCAACCCGATCCCCCAAGAAATGGAAACAATCCCCGCCCACGGTACATACAGTAGCCCTCTGGCGGTAACAATCAATAACAGCCCGGTATGACGATAACCAGTCCATACCCAAAATCACATCAAATCCTTACATAGCTATAACTACAAAAGAAAATGGAAGTCGGCAGTCGGCGACCTCGATATCACAGCCCCGACACCCCTATTTCAAAATCAACTCACCCCTAACAAGTGACACAACACAAATAGGAGATGCTAACTACGCCAACTCCAACCCCAAAACAAATGCAAATGCAGCAGATATAAAGGAATGGGATGCACCTGTATTAATCAACACATTAGCAATCGAGTTGCAAAACAAAAAGGTACCTCTCACAACAGATGGAGCCGGTAGAAGATCCTGCGCGGTAACAGCATACACACGCCCTGAAGGTCTCTGGTCTACCTGCTCACCTCTCGGAGCAAAAGACTGCAACACAGACTGAGACAATGAAGCCCCATGATTAGTCATCGAGGCCTAAACTGACTGTGTGTAGACACCCCATTTTTGACTGTCCTCAAGACTTGGACGTCACCGTTTGAACACTCGGTGATCATCCATGTTCGTGTTCGTCTTGAGTTCTCGGAGGTCTCAGCTACGCGCCTTGCCTCAAGATCTCTCAACTCATCTGTTTTGTGCTTGGTTGTGGACCAAATACTTGTGTTTTTGCTTCTGAGGGCAGGGAAGGGCTTGTTGGCCATCCCCACACCTCACCGGCCATGGCATGATGCCACCAGCCTTGTTTGCTTGCCATCGGCCAAAGGTTGTGGCCGGTCGGCACTTTTGGTGGTCGATCGGCCACCTTTGTTGGTCAATTGGCCATTTTTGCTAGCCGAACCCTGTTCATCTGGTTTTGCAGATATTTTTATGCCAGCTGGAACAGCTGGCATCCACAATTGCCCCCCTCCATACACGTGTATGGAAGGATTTGCCTCTTGTTTAGCTTCTCTTAGAAGCCTTAGAAATTGGATTTCTATAAGAGGGGAGGCCCTCCTCCCTTCTCAGAGGTTCTAGAATTTAGGGTTAGAGTTCATATATCTCTCTCTCTATATCTGTCTCTATATATATTTGTGTGTGTATTTGTGACCAAAAGAGTGTTTTGTTCACATTTTTGTACTAAGACACCTAGTGTTACACCATCCTTGAGTTGCTAAGGTTCTAAGGAGTTGGTTTTGGAGATCTTGGGTTGCTTTGAACTCAGAAAAAGTGCTGGAGTGGTGTTCTTGAAGAAAGTCTACAAGGGTGAGAAACATACCCTTTTATTCCCCATTTTTGCACAAGCTTTTAACCTATCTTGCATATGTTTTTAAGCTTAGTGTATAACTGATAAAAGTTCTAATTTTGTATGCTTTAGAACTTTATTTGAGGTCACTTTGAGGTTTGGGGTTGTCTCCCCCCCTCCAAGGCCTTGTTAGGCCTTGTTTTAGGCCATACCTTTTGGCCATTGTTCTTAGCTTTGCATGACCTCTCAACCACTGAAATCCAGAGGATTTTTAGTGGTGGAGAGGTGGATTTAGTGTCCTAAATAGGAGAGGGTCATCCCCTCTCCTTGTTGTCTTTGATGCTAGCATAGGTGTCTTGTGTTGTAGCATGTGTGCATAGCTTTATTTGGCCTTATTTCAGAGGGTATTCGGTGTTATTTTGCCATTATATACCTCTGTCCAAAGTTGGTTTAGACATGCCATGCATGCTTTGTATACTTGTCTTGTAATTGCATGAAATTGCCCTAATATGCTGTGTGCTTTGAGCTTTGTTTCTAGCATGTTTTTGGCTTGACTCCATGAAGCTTTTATGCATATTTTGGCATGCTTTAGGTCTGATTTTGGTGGTTTGGGTCATCCATGACTTGCTTTGTATAGCTACCATGCAACCTAGCTTGTATGCTTTGAGTGTTGGCTCCTCTACCATGCTTTATTTGCATCATTTCAGTGGTTCGGCACCATTAGTTATGATATTTCAGTCATTGTTTCACGCTCACATGCTTGCATTTTATCACTCCTTTAATGCTTTAAAAGGTTGGTGTTTTATGCTTCATGATTGAGTTATTGTGCATGCCTTTAGACTTAGGCCATTTAGATGCCATCTAAGTGGGTTTTGGGGCTTATTTTGGCATGATATGATTCTGTTTTGCATTGAATAATCCATGCCATTTTGGTTGTGATAGGTGTAGAGCAATCCTCCCTTTTGTAGCTTTGAATGCCCTTTGTTTTGGGCCCATTTCTTAGCATGTTTTGGTCTTATGCCACGCATGCTCTAATCTTGTTTTGGTCCGCCTTGGGACTGTTTTAAGTCCTCTTGGCCCTTTGGGGCTTGGTTGATATGGTCATGGCTTGAACCCCTTGGCTAGCCTCAAGTTTTGGACTCCCTTGCATGCTTTACTTGGGTAGTTTGATTGGTTTGGCACGATTCTTAACATGATTTCAGGGCTTAGCATGCTCGTCATTTGTCCATATTAGTCTCTTTTAAATGTGTTTAAAAGTTGCCTCTTTTATGCCTTAGACGATAGGCCCTTGTGCATGCATGTTTGCATATCTATTCCATGCTTTTTGTGGCATCATATTGGCCACTGATTTTGGCATGCTTGAGAGCTACCCATGTTAGTGTAAATCCATCTCACCATGTTGTTACATGCTTGCATGTTTGTATGCTTGTCCCCATGCTCATGTTGCATACTTAGCTTACATGCTTAGGTTGCATAGTATCATTGCATGCATCTCTTGCCTCTTGAATTAAACATGATAGAGGTTGGAGGCCTCTTATTTGTCTTGTTTGCATTTTATTTGACATTGAAATTGCACACTTGGCCTCTTTGGCCATGCATCGAAATGCGTGATTGGTGGCCCGAGGGTCGAGCACCACCCTCCCTTGAGTCTCAAACATGATAAGGAGGGTGGTGGTGTGAACATTACATTGTAAATGCTTTGCCATGCTCTGTCTGTCCTCTGCTGCTGTCAAACAGAATTCTGCAGGAAGAAATGGCCAGTTGGCCACTTTCAGTGCCGACCGACTATCAATGTCTGGCCGAGAGCCCTACTTTTGGTCGATGACCACATGTCCATGGCCGGTGGTATTTTCTCCTGGCCGGTGACATCCCACAGTGATCAGGGAGCGTTTCAGGAGCATCCTTGAGACTTGTGCAGTTTTCAGAAGTGCAGAGCAGTGTAAACAGAGGCAGCATGAGCATGGCGACGGATTTCCGAGCGAAGCTAAGCATGCATGCATTCGTCCCTCTTCCCGAGGCTGTTTTGCTGCTTTCAGTAGATTAGTTAATTTGTTTAATTAATTAAAGGTCTGTAATATTTAACTAGCTTGTTAGTTAGTTAATTTGTATTATTCTTTCGGCCCCTCCGCGAGAGGGCGAGTTTTGTAATAAGCGTGCGTATGTGTGATGCATGTCTTCCAACCTCCACTTCTTTCTCCCTTTTACTTAACCGCTTACGATAGGTAGTATTAGGGCATATTTCAATTAGCATCCTTATGCTATGCATGTTTGCATCATTCATCTGTCTTGCATGCACCAGGCTCGGCGCATCATACTAACTGCATTGTATTTCAATTCCAATTTGAATACATGTATCAAGTTGCATTTCACACGACATCTTAGAATAGTTGAGCCTGTTTCTAGGTGCATTTTGCATGTGTTGCATTAGCCACCTTAACATGAACTAGGATCATGCATTTGATTACTAACTAGTTTCTGTTTTGGCTTGGAGTACTAGGTAAGCATTTACGCTTTAGCATCCTTGCATGTGTGTGAGTGTTGCCATGACAGCATGCTTACCATGAGGCTAACTGCCTGAATGCTTATGGGTGAAGGTTGGATTGCTTGAATTGGGACAATTCATGGAAATCCATATTTTAGCCTACCTGCGAGTAGCAAAACTCAAACCATTTTTTCAAACAAACGGATATGCAATGCTTTGTTCCAAATTAGGCGATCTAGTCTATACTTGTTTTGTTGTGCGCATCACATAGTAATTCTAGCTAATTAACCGGAATAAGAATACATGTGTTTTCACAAAAAAAAAAAAAACAAGATATCATGTTTAGTAGTGGCCGATCTTTGATCAGGTGAGCGGGGGTGCTCATAGCTGACCTTCCCCAATTGTACCCAAGTTCCCGAGCCGAGACAACTTTGGTGATGACGGACACGTGGCCTTAGGCACGAGTCAGGGTTTTCTAAATTCCCCCAAAATAAAATATTTAGGTGGCGACTCTGTATCTAGCAAAGCAGTCCATGTTTGGCACTTCTTTCAAAAAAATCTATTTTCAAAAATGATTTGCCGGATTTGGACTCTTTGACGATTCATCGGTCTTGCATTGCACTCTACGAGATTAGATACAAGACCATGACATTGAGTCCGAACTTTAGTGAGCCCAAATGAACAAAACGGGATCTCCTCCCGGGACGTTCGGGGATGTCTACACTGTGCTAGCCAAAAACTCTGCGTCTGCCTCGAACTAGACGCACCAGATGTGCCACTCAACTGCGGGCAATACCTCTTCAGGTGCCCCGCCTGACCACACTGGTAACAAGAGAGCGGCTGGCCTCTGCCCTGACTCTGGCTCTGAGGTCGAGCCGAAGATGAAGCTGCTCTCTACCCTCCTCCCCTCTGCGGGCAAGCTGGAGACTTGTGGCCCAGTTGACCACACTTGTAACAAGTAACGTCTCCCTGACTGCCTCTCCCAGAACCTGAACTCGGCACTGGAAAGGTGGATCTCACAAAAGCTCCTTGAGACTGCTAAGGGTTAGAACCCCTCTGCCTCCTACCATCTCCCTGGCTATCCTGACTCCTCTTGGAACCTCTTTGCCTCTCCTCCTCCTCCTGCATGATAATCTCAAGATGCGCCGCGGCATCCACAAGGCGTCCATACTCCCGAGTCATGGACCCAGTAACCCTAGTCTTAAGCCCGTGCCTCAGCTTCTTCTCAAACTCAAGACAACGGCGTTCCTCAGACGCCACTAACTCTGGTGCAAACCTAGACAAGCTAGTGAATGCGGCCTCAAACTCGGCCACTGGCATACTCAGCTGCTTGAGCTGACAAAACTGGTCCCTCAACTTCTCCTGGAAAGCATCTACAAAGGCCTCCCACGTACCACCAATACGGCCCCAGAGAAACTTCCACCACTGACCCGTGTCTCCCTTCAGCTGGAAAGACGCCAAGGTCACCTTCAAAGCCTCGTCTTCGATGCCTAGCATCTCAAACGTCTTCGTCATCTGTTCGAGCCATTCATCAGCCTTAAGTGGCTCTTTTGGATCACCCACAAACTCATCCGGATTAGACCGGAAGAACTCCCTCTTCAGAAAAGAAGGCCCTGCCTCAGCAACATGGGCCTGGACTTGATTCTCAACTCTGAGAATGTCCATGGATTCCCTCAATGCTCCTGCCATCTCGCGGGCTAAGGCGCCCATGGCCTGCTGACCTACTGGCTCGGCCACATTGGCCTGGCCAACACCCTCCTGTTGCGCCGGAATTTCATCCAGTATAGGCACCTCCTGCATCCTAGGCCTACCTCGCCTACCACCACGTCCTCGTCCTAACATCCTAATAAAGGTAACGACAAACATTAGCACTTTTATAAATGTGCCGAAACTATAACACTCACGTCTTAATGCATGGACAACTGTAATTCACTCCACGTAAGCACATAAGCACATAATCACATAAGCACTTACGAATTTCATTTCCGGATAATGACAGTCCCATGGCGTTACTAGAGTTCCGGTTAGAAACAGCATTGATCAAGTGCTTTTCCAACAAGACTCACAGAAACCCAAAGGTCCAATCAACATCCTAGAAACTAAATCTCATACCCAAGTAGTCACATAGACATGTTATCACATAAACACATAACATTACATCTAAGTCTCTAATAAGCGAGACAAACACATTGTGATACTAATCACTTCCCACGTATTCAAAGTATTCAAACCCGATACGCTCTGATACCAAGTTGTCACGCCCTCCAAAATAAACCAATAATCATACATTAATTACATCCATAAACTGAAGAGAATAAGATATATTGCCATTCATTAGAGTATTCTTACAGAAGATATTACATGTTGACAACAAAAGTAAATGCCCTATTGGCTTACAACTTTTTAAGTCAACACTTGGGTTCAACAAAATAGAGTTCTAACTCTTTACACAAAATAAGCCCATGGCTTGATATACATGTAATATACAAAAGAGAACAACAAAAAGAGCTATCAGCCTCAAGCCTCCCAAGCTACGTCCTTGAAGGTGGTATATCACTTAAACCTGAAAATGATGTCCCATATAGGGTGAGCCAACGCCCAGTAGAGATATGCTAAACATAATATGAGCAATAACTAAAACATTAGCATTTGATAAATGTTTAACTCATATAAATCAACTCATAACACATTTCAGTTCCATGACACATATGTCCATGCTTCATTCCATTTTTCTTTACTTAACAATTTTGATTTATAATACATGGCTCAGAACCTGGCCAAACAATTCCCATGAGACTACGGCTCATGTTAAAAACCTTTCCAATATCCATAATTCAAGTGAATTAAAATTCATAACAAACACTTCCATACTTTACAATTCACATGAGATATCAACTCATATTAAAACACTTCCATACTTCATAAGTGATACACAGATTTGCTGTATCAATGGAGTACATCCCCTATCTCCTCCCAAATAATATCCGGTTTAGGAGTCCATCCCCTATCTCCTCCTAAACCGTGGAGTACATCCCCTATCTCCTCCCACACAAAACAATGTATATAAACAATTATTATATACACGATCAATCAATACACAAGTTCGATGTATTATTCCAACCGTCATATTCAATGACATATTCAACCGATTAGTTTTAATTCACCTAATCATCATGCAGTGTCTACAACAATCAAGACTATCCTCCACCGATAGCCCAACGCAATTATTTCTAAATAGATAATAATTACATCTAACATATAAATTATCAATAATTTCAAGGTGAGTGATTAATCAATCTAACTCCACCATTTATTCTCATAACCTCTCAATTTCATTATTTCCAACCCAATTTCATTATCTCAGAATAAATGCCATTATTTACACAAATGACCCAACTATACCCAACTATGGTATTTTCCCCCTTTTTCAATATTGACCCAAAGGTCTAAATATTCACAATGATCGTCAATAGGCTCATCTTAAGACCCAAATACACATACACAATTCAAAGGAACAAAAACCCCTCTTTTATAATTTCAAGATTTGAAATCCTAACTCCCCAAATTACCCAAATTCAACATTACATCAAAATGACAACAAGTTTATGTCAAAGACCATAAATATGAGTAGTTATCCCTACCTCAAATGGAGAGACCAAATGGAGAAGATAAAGAAAACTCGAAGTGCTCCAAATCAAGAAATTTTCGGATGGAAAGGTAGCCCAAGCCAAGCTCTACACTATTTGCAAAGGAACTAAGGTAGATGATCACTCAAACTAGATGAAACCCTAGAGAGAAGTTGAAGTCTAGAGAGAGGAGCTCTCTAATGAAGGTTTTGAAAAGTTAGAGAGAGAAAAGGCACCGAAAAAGTGATCCAAAAAGTCGAAATTCGGACTGATATTCTGCACTCCACGCTCGAGCGTGGAACGCCCCGCTCGAGCGTCAGACACAGACTCACGCTCGAGCGTCAAAAGCGCCGCTCGAGCGTCGGATGCAGACTTCCAAAAGTTTTGCAGTCGATGGTCCCTGCTCGAGCGTGAAAGTGGACGCTCGAGCGTCCGATGAACTGCAGAACAAAATACTGAGAGATGAAAAATCACGCTCGAGCGTCAAAACGCCCGCTCGAGCGAAGAAGCAAAAACAAAGGGCCCGCTCGAGCGTCAAAAGTCCCGCTCGAGCGTAAAGGCCAAAATCTGGGCATCAACTTTTGGTTTCTAAACACAACCAACCTGTTGCAAACCTGCCCAACACAACCCAAGACTCAAATACAAGATTAAAGGATAGAAATGAGAATACGACAACAACACATCCACGGAACCGAGTCCGGAATACAATAAATAAAAGAGGGGAAACCGGGATCGCTATAATGTAACACTATGAGATGGTATTTTTTTATTAATTATAAATGTATCTATTTTATTATTTTTTAAATATCTAATATAAATATAATAAATTTAATATTAATAGAAGAAGGTACTACACGATATTTATCCTGTCAGCACCTAAAAATTTCTCATTTGGTTCGATGAATCAATTAATTTAGGAATTAAAACTGAGAGTATGAATTGACTCTAAAGCTTGTTTGGCATGACTTATCATAGCACACTTTTTTTTATCTTCTTATTTTTTTAATCAAATTACTTTTCTATTTTTCTACACACATTTTCATAAATAAAAAAAAACTAAAAAATATACTTATTGAAATCATCCTAAACAACTCCTAATATCTAAGAAGTGAGACCATCAAAAAAACATATGTCGTGCCACTCAGACTTCACATTATTTTAATTTGACCCCCCCAAAATTATAAAATGAGGAAATATTATTTTACCCTCCTAAATTATTACGCGAAAATCAATTTGACACTCAGACTTCACATTATTTTAATTTGACCTCTAAACTTTTTCAAATTTGATGAATTTATCCCCCGCCGTCTATTTCTGTCTATAATCAAACGAAACGTATTGACGTGGCACCAAATTTCATTTAAAATTTCATTTTACCTTTCAAACCATACTTTAAAAATCAATTAGACCCCAAATATTAAAAAAAAATTAAATTTAAATTTTAATAAATACTTTTTATCTCAATAATGGAAAAAATAAATTTTAAATAGTATACTTTGCAAAAAAATTATAAAAAATATAAAAATTCTCATTTAGAATTCTCTCTTTAAGTCTTAAATTATCTCTAGTCGATCTTGAAAAAATTAATTGAGTTAAAATTTCTTGGCTACTCTATGTGTGTGCGCGGACGCAAATGTAATTAGTTGTTTTTCCAAATTAATTTCAATAAAATTGATCGACTAATGGTGTTCAAAATTGAGTGGGTAAAAAAAAAATTAATTCAATTACTGTCTAAAAAATACTCAACATGACCAACACTCAATTTTTATTTAAAATTTAATGATTTCATTTTTAGATAAAATTATTAATTAAATATATATATATATATATATATATTATTTTTTGAATATTTGAGGGCACTAATTGATTTTTAAAGTATAATTTGAGAGGTAAATTGAAGTTCCAAATGAAATTTGGTGCCACGTCAACAAGTTCCATTTAATTGTAGACGGAAATAGATGGTAGGAGTAAATTGACCAAATTTTAAAAGGTTTAAGATTCAAATTAAAATAATACCAAGTCTGAGTACCAAATTGATTTTCACCTAATAATTTGAAGATCAAAATGATATTTCCTCTTATAAAATCAGACATAACTATCTTTTCGTAAATTTTATGTTCTTTCTCTATTGAAATAATCTAAGTCACGGGATTTTTTTTTTTTTTTTTTCTTAGAGGGTGGAGGATTAGACCCACCCTATTTATAAACATTGACACTGACTATTTTTATGACTATAAATTAGAGGTGGACATCAGCCTATTAACCCGTCCAGCCTACCCAACTTAGCCTATTTGTTTTAGGGCTTGAAAATTTTATTTTAGCCCATAAGAATGGGCTGGATTGATATTTCCAATCCGATTGATAAATGGGCTGGGTTTGAAAATTGTATTTCAAACTCAGCCCACTACATATTTAATTTAATAAATTAATTAATTTATATAATATATTGAAAATATATATACTCTTTTACGGCTGCCTAGGGTTTCCTTAGTTTTTACTTTTTACTTACACAGGGAACTGCCTCCTCTCTGCCCCTGAGTGATAATTGAAAGGCCTTCTTGATTGCCTTTTGTGTTGGTGAACTAAGACTGGATAAAGAACATTAATAATTAAACCCTTTAATACTTCAATTAGATTCACATTTTTAGTTCATATTTGTAGTTGTTAATAGGGTGGGTGAACTAAAGTTACTTTAAAATAAAATCTGGGTAGATTCACATTCATTAAGCCCTAATCTTATGAGCTTCTTATGGCTTATTTGGTTAAATTTTTTTTTGTTTAGTAAATTTGGTTTATTGTTTCTATGCATTTTTTTAATGCTTATGTATATGGGCCAATGGATGGGCTTGGAAAATATATTTATATTAGAGCTGGGCTTGGGATGACTATATAGGCCTGATGTTCAAGTTGGGCAAACTTAGACAGACACAACATCCCTTATTATGTAGTCCTAACCCGAACTTGACCTTGCCCGGTGAATAACCACCTCTACTATAAATAAAGCCCTATATTTCTTCTAATCAAAATAATTATCATACATATAGTTTTTTTAAGTTTTGTTTTTCATTGAATGTCATAAAATATGGAGGGAATTTTTTTTTTAACATTTTGAGTTCTTGCCCGATATTAAAATTAAAACGCAAAATAATCTTTCAACTTAAAATATTAAGATCATATTTGGATCATGAATTTAAGTAAGGATTTTTTTTTTAAATAAAAAAATAAAAAATAATTAAGAAGAAGAATATAGCGATCCCGGTTTTCCCTCGAGTTGTTGTTGTATTCCGGACTCGGTTCCGTAGATGTTGGTTGTTGCATATGTTTCATTTCCGTCCTTTTATTCTTTGTATTTGAGTTCTAGGATGTGTTGGGCAGGTTTGTAACAGGTTGGGTGTATTTTAAAACAAATGGTTGCTGCCCAGATTTTGGTGTCTTCGCTCGAGCGAGGCTTTTGTCGCTCGAGCGAACTCTGTGTTTTAGTTCCTTCTCTCGAGTGAGAGTTGAGTGATGTGTCTGCTGGCTCGAGCGAGAAGTCTTGCACTCGAGCTTGCGTCTGCGTCCAGTTTTGGACCTGAAGGTTGCATTTCTTGGCTCGAGTGAGCTTTCCTTCACTCGAGCGAGCGAGGACTATGTTTTGGATTTCTTCGCTCGAGCGAGATTTTCTTCGCTCGAGCGTGCTTCTGGATTGCAGACCTAAAGCTTCGTGTTGTTGGCTCAAGCGAGGCTTTATGCGCTCGAGCGAGGGTTCTTTGTGTCTGGTCGCTCGAGCGAGCCTCGAGTATATCAGTTTGCTAGCAGCGGGTTTTTACACACTTTTTCATCTCCTTCTCTACTCAAACCCTAGCCCCGGCTGCTTCTCTCTCTACACACACTCTCTCTCTCTAGGATTTTATCTACTTCTAGAGTGTTTCTATCCAAATCTCTTTGTAAGAAAGATAGAGGGTGGCGTGAGCTTCACTTTAATCTGAAAAATCGTGGATTTGGAGCACTTTGAGTATTCTTCATCAACTCCTTTGGGCTTCTAATTTCGAGGTAGGGATAACCTACTCCTCTCTATGAGTTTTGACATAAATGTTGGGTATTTTGGATAGATGGTGTTGTTTGGTAATTTTGGGAAGGTTAGGGTTTGTATTGAAATTATATAAAGAGGGGTTTTATGTTTTAAAAACTCTATACGTATGTGAGACCTTGGAGAATGGAATTATTGTTGTTAAATTGATGAAATTGAGCCTTAGGGTTGATAATTGAGAAAGGGGGGAAATTGCCCTAATTACATTGAATAATTAATTTGAATAATTAATTTGAGAAAGAGTGAAATTGAGTTGAAAATTATGAAATTGGGAAATTATGGGATTGAATGGTGTGGTTGGATTAGTTAATCACTCACCTATGAAAATGTTGATATTTTATCTGTTTGATAAATTTATTATTTGTTTAGAGATAACTACTTTGGGCTATCGGTGGAGGATAGTCTTGATTGTTGTAGACACTGTATGTTGATTACGGAAAACTGAAACTAATCACATTGACTATGTCATTAAATATGACAGTTGGAATAATACATCAAATATGTGTATTGATTGATCCTTGTATATAATAAATGTTTAAATACATTGCATATGTATATTGTTTGAGATGAGATAGGAGATGTACTCCATGGTTTGAGAGGAGATAGGGGATGTACTCTCAAACCTATTTGGAAGGAGATAGGGGATGGACTCCATTGATAACTAAGTTGGCCGGAGTGTCCAGGTGAAAGTCCTGAAATCTTGATTACGTTTGCATAACGTAGATAATTGAAGTATGGAAGTGTTTTAATATGGGTTGTAGTCTCATGTGAATTATGAATAATGGAAGTGTCTTAATATGAGTTGTAGTCTCATTTAATTGTTTGGCTAGATATTGAGCCAGGTTTATGAATGTAAATTGGATAAGTAAAGGAAAGTGGAATGAAACACAGATGTAATTGTCATGGAACTGGAATGTGTTGTAAGTTGATTTACAAGTGTTAATCATTTATCAAATGCTAATGTTTTAGTTATTGCTCATAATTGGTTTAGTATATCTCTACTGGGCTTTGGCTCACCCTTTATGGGACATTATTTTCAGGTGCAAATGATATATCACCTCCAAGGATGTAGCTTGGGAGGCTTAGAGGTTGAATGACTCTTTTGTTGTTTTCTTTTTGTACTACATATAAATCAAGCCAAGGGCTTATTTTGTATAAAGAGTTAGAACTCTTCTTGTGTTGTACCCAAGTGTTGACTTGAAAAGTTGTAAGCTCGTAGGGCATTTACTTTTGATGTCAACATGTAATACTTTTGTACTTAATACTCTGTTTTTTTTCTCGTAAATATAGAAAAAAAATTAAAATATATATATATATATATATAAAAGTGTGCAAAAGGCAAGTTTAACCAAGTTCAAAGGATTGGGTTAGAACATATTTTAACAGCTTAAATATTATTGAAATCAATTAATCATGATTAAAGATGAACTAATAAATCAAAGAGCATTCTGAATATGTTTCAGGAACTTAAATTTTAATAATTCAACATTACAAAAATGCAAATGAGGAGAGTATCATAATTTTTATATAATGTGTAATGTTTTGTTTTTTTGTCTAACAGAATATTGATGTTTGATGACGTTGATGATGTTTTGATATGAACAGAACGTTGTTGATGTTTGATGATGTTTGTTTTGATAAAAACATATGAACAGAACGTTGCTGATGTTAAATTGCTTGATGTTTATACAATATAACATAACATTGATGTTTGATGACGTTGATGACGTTTTGATATGAACAGAACGTTACTAATGTTTGATGATGTTGATGATGTTTGTTTTGATAAAAACATATGAACAGAACGTTGCTGATGTTTGATGACGTTGTGATGTTTGTTTTGATAAAAAAATATGAACAGAACGTTGCTAATGTTTGATGACATTTGATGATGTAGTTGATGTTACTGATGTTCGGAAAGGAGGGAAATCTAAAAAAGGCCTATAGTGAGCTTTTAACATTCAAATAAGACTTATTAATCTACAAAATAAAAGGCAGGACCAAATGGTTTAACAAATTAAAATTTGGGATTTATTGATATTTTACCCTAAATAATATTACATAATACTTTACAAATCACCGTTATATTCAGTGAGTATACCAATTCTTTCTAAAACCACACTCATTCTAGCATTAATTTGTAATATAATAATCACAAATAATTAAATTATTTTATATCAAAATTCTATTTATACAACATTAGTTATATTCCACAATTCAAACTTTAAAACAATCACTACTTTTTTTAATAGAAGAAAGGATAATTCTAATAGCACAAACATGCTCTATTATAGAACACTTGTATATGAGATAAAAAAAAGTATTATCTCACATATAAGATTTCCTTGTGGAACTTGTACTTTTACCTTTCTAGCACTTCTCAAAAAAGACAAATTGTGATTGATAGTGTGATAACTCTGTTGTTTTGTGTGATCTGAATCTGATAAATAACTTCATAAAATGTGTGATGTGTGAAACTGTGATTGATTTTTGTTTTGTGTGATCTAAGGGTTGGATTGGCAATATTTTTTTTAGTTGGTTTTTTTATTTTTTTAATCTGAGATTTTTTGTTTGTTTGTTTGTTTGATTTTCTTGTTTGGTTTTTTTGGCTTTTAGCTTTGGAATGACAAACTTTTTGTTGATTTTTTAGCTTTTTGATTTTTGTCCTTTTGTAATTATTTAGCCCAAACCATTTAATATGTCCAATTAAAATTTTGAAATTTTAATCATTTAATATTATTTACACTCAAATAATAATTTAATATGTCCAATTAAAATTTTAAAATTTTAATTTCTATTATACCCTAATATAAATTTATTAATAAGGATAATACATATTAAACCTTAAAATAAAATATTATTTTTTTCTCATGGTACATTCAAACCATTTATATGTATTTTTTATAGTCAACTATCTTCATCTTATTCTCCAAGTTTCAATTATTTTATCTTCATCATCTTCCTCACTCTAAAAATCTAATTTACCTCACCAAAACTCAATGTTATCATCAACATGATTATTATATAAATATTTTAATTTTGTCCTTCTGAGTGGTTGTTTCTAGAATTTTGAAATTAATAAATTTTCACAATAATATCTCGCTTTGCATCTTATGACATCCAAGAAACAAGCTTTTTGATTGAGAAACATTTTGAGCCTGTTATAAATGATGACCAAGATTTAAGTGATTCTGATGTATCAAAAACTTATTTATACTGTGTTTGGTTAGAGGATTTAAGAAGAAATTTGGAAAAGAAAATGAAAAAAGTGTATAAAACTAGATGAAATGTACCTATATTTAATTCACATTTTACCTTCCTTTTCCATTTTCCTTTTCAAATTCTTTCCCAAATTTCCTAATGCTATGTTTGGTTAGGAGATTTAAAAAGGGATTTGAAAAAGAAAAATGAAAATGTGTGTGAAACTAAGTGAAATGTAGATATATTTTATTCACATTTTGTCTTCTTTTTTTCATTTTCTTTTTCAAATCATTTTCTAAATCTCCTAACCAAATATGGCGTTACAAATTTTTAAGAAGTTTTTATTTTTCATCAAAATTGCAGGATTATTATTATAATAAGAATAATTGTTTAGAACAAAATTGAATCCCTTTCTAAAGAAGGGACAAGCTACACCGGGGTATGAAACTCCCACATGCTCACCCCACTACCCTTCAAGGGTTGTCTCACTAAGCGATGCGCTGCCTCTTCGAACAAACCTTACCTCAACGGCGATAAAGCTCTGTAATTGGCGTTACCAACTGCCGATCAAAAAAAAAAAATTTTGGCGTTACCAACTGCCGAAAACATGGGTTTTGATTGATTTATTATTTGGATGTATTTTAAAGGGTAATTTGAAAAAAGAGTATTTACATACAAGTTCTAATTTATGAACTTATACTTCATTAAATTCTAATTGAGATTTTTGAAACTTTCAAGTCTCATTAAATTTTTAATAGTCGGAATTACCTTTTAAATAATGATTGTTCATCATTTATGATTATCTATAAAGGAATATGATGATTTGATATTTATTTTGATTTTTAAAACTTTAAAACATCAACTTTTTTAAATTTAAAAAACTAAAAAAAAAAAATTTGTGTGAAAAAAAAAAAACTAATTTTTTTGAAAAAATTAAAAAAAATTGAATTATTTTTTTGTGCAAAACTGAAAATTTTGTGTCTATAAAGGAATATGATGATAGATCATTATTGTGCAAAACTGAAAAAAAAAATGATAATATTTTCAATTTTAAAACTAAAAAAAAAACTGTTAATATTCTCAATTTTATTGGATATTTGAATCAAACCAATAAGTAAAAGAGTAAAAACGTTTAATCTCGTACTTTATTTTTTTCATCAGTTAGTAAACAATTATCTGGAATATTACTATGCAAAATTGATAATATTCTTAATTTTAAAAATTGGAAAAAATTGATAATATTTTCAGTTTCACTAAATATGATTTATTGGTTCAAAAAATCTTAAATAGGACCTAAGTTGCCATAACATTTGTAAATAGGACTTTTAGGTAATTAACTCTTTTAAAAAAATATAAAATGTATTGAAAATAAATTATAACCCTAAATAATTTAATAAATTATACTGAAAAATTGAATGTCCTTAATCGTTTTTTAGGTATAAATAGAATTTCTCCTAACAAAAATGTTTAAGAGCACAAAAAGTAAAACTCTAATGAAAGCTCAACTTATGTGGTAGTGGGCATGTAACGGCCTCAAAATGCGTGTCACAATTATCCTTATTTAATTATGCGTTAATACAAATTAATTTGAGAATATCTGTTTGAATTGGGAAAAATATCTGTTGAGGCTACAACTTCGGAACTGAAGTTGACAGCTTTAACAGGTTCAGAAACCGAAATTAAGCACATGGATATATTAATGGAAATTTTTAGAGTCATTTGAGAAGTTTAATTGAAAATTTATTTTGTTTGATTCGCTAAATCATGTTTGGCTCATCCTCTAGACAATTATAAATAAATATAGATATGGGCCTTAGTTGTGGAATCAACAAAGAAGAAAAACAAAAATCTGAGTGTGTGTGTTTGTGAGAGAGAGAGAGAGAGAGAGAGAGAGAGAGAGAGAGAGAGAGAGAGAGAATTCTAGAGGCTAAGAGAAGAAAGGAAGAGAAAGAAGAAAAGAAAAGGGATTAAGGCCAAATCAACCAATAAAGGTAAGGATCTTTCTCTAATTTTATGAGTTTGAAATGACATACTCATCAAATCATGTAATTCATGTTCGTACACTTGTTTTTCTTGCATGGCTCCTAAGATTTGAAAGAAATTCCTCCATGAAAGCTTGAGTTGAAGCTTTCAACTACATGTTGAGGTTTTAACATTTAATTCATGATTTTTGGTTGCTTGATTGGAAATTGGGTTGTTTTAAAGAATGATTTTGTTTAAACTAGATGTTGCATTCAACATGATTTTCTAAGTTTTTGGCCTTGAAATATATGAGAATGAAGTTTGCTTTTGAAAAGCTTGAGGTTCCATTGAAGAACAGATTTTCGGACTGGACAAGAACACAGCCCGCACGTGTGGCCAACCTTTTCTGGAACAAATTGCATTCTGCTTTAATTGCACGTGTGGTGATAGTCCCGCATGTGTGGCCAAGACTCCCACACGTGAGGCTCTTCAGGGTGGTTCTGGATTTATTTTCTTCTCGGTTTTCTACCTTCCGGACCTCCGTTTGTATGGTTTAGACGTGTTTTTCATGTGCATTCATACTTCTTGGGCATGGAGGAAGTTAATGATATAACTAAATTAACAAGTAGAAAATGAGTTAGCAACCAACTGTACGAGTTGAAGATGTATTGATATGACATAGATTGTATTATGTGCATTGTGCTTATAGGTTACGAGTCAGGGACCGCGCAATCATTACCGGACGCCCACTGTGAGTAACATTTCTGTAAAGATATTGATATGAACTATGTTTTCACTATTATGCGATAAGTTATAAGTTCTGAAATGCTATTTTGATTATGTAAATGAATGTCCTATTTGCGAATCTATTATGACATCCACAGATAGTCCCAAGTCATGGGGGACAGCATTTAATGCGGGTCCATGACATATATGTGATACGAGATCTCTTTAGCCACTTTATTGTGGTGATATGTGTTTAATCGGTATCCGGAACCGATTACTCTAGTCAAAAGACGATACGTGATATGTTCTGTGAGATGTACCATTATGTTATGGTCTGATATGAGATTGATATGAATGATTGTGTCATGATTTGCTTTAAGGATATGATATATTTGGAATTCGTTTACTAGCCCCTTTACTTTAATGTTACTCACTGGGCTTTAACTCATTGTTTATTTATATATGTATAGGTGAGCATTCTGGAGGACAAGTATAGGAGGGGTCTTTAGCCGAGCCACCGTTTTGAGTGCCTCCGAGTTGGGGTTAGGCCTGGAAGGCCGGTGTCAAACTTTTCTCGTAATGTTAACCTTTGATATACACGTATATATATTTGTACAAGACGTTATAAGTTATGTATTGTTGTGTGGGTAAATTAACGATTATGTATGTACATGTTTGTTCATATAGATGCACAGCTCAATGGACTATTAGTATTTTGCATATTGCTTCCGCTAGCCCCCATTATTTATGATTTGTACAGGAAGGCCTTTGGTAATCTCATGTTACTGGCCAGTTACGACACTAAACCTATAGGAGTGGGTTTGGGTCGTGACAGAATGGTATCAGAGCACGAGTTAATTTACCTATGCACTTGTCCAATTGAGCTATAGACTGTCCTAGAAAATAAATAGGGCATTGCATAGAAATTTGTGTGTGTGTGTAAATGTGGTTCATATGAAATAAAATGATGGACATGTCGATTGAAATGAAATTGAATACTATGAACATATTGGCAATAACATGAAGTGAACACATGTGAACTAAAAAGGATATATCTGCAGTGAGTTGAAATGAACGGAACACTGTGACAACTGTACGGGATTATTTGCCTATGCTTGAAATGTCTATTTGATATTATTATGCTCCGTATGTTATTTGGACCTGTTGTTATACTCCATATCATTGTGTTATATATGGAATGTGAAACTGGGTTGCCTATGTTTATATCTGATATGGGTTATATAGTTCAAGTTCAATAGAGAACGCAAGAAATATAGATGAGTCAGAATCTTCTAATGCCAGAATAGAACGATTAGAAAGAATGGTGGAGGTTTTAGCTGAATTGGTGAGACAACAACGAGAGCAAAGGCAACAACAACAAAGACAACCATTCCCGCCTCCTCCTCTGTCACCTGTTCAAATGGAACTGATCAATAATGATGACATCATTGCTCTTACACAGAAATACATGAAAATGAAGCCATCAGAATTTTTTGGGGGTATTGAACCATTAAAAGCTGAGGCATGGGTGCTTGAAACTGAAAAGATTTTTGAAGTGTTTTCGTGTACTGATGCGCATAAAGTTCTGTTAGCAACATTTACGTTAAAAGAAGAAGCTAGAAGATGGTGGATTCTCATTCGAGACAAGAATAGAGATTTGACATAGGATCGATTCAAAGAAATTTTCTATGAAAAATACTTCCCACAATGCATCCGAGATAGGAAGGTATCGGAATTTGAACTACTAAAACAAGGTGACATGACCGTGGCAGAATATGAAGTAAAATTTACTGAATTAGCCCGCTATGCACTTCATATGGTTGTTATTGACTATAAAAAGGTAGGAAATTTGAGGGTGGATTGGATGTCGAAGTGCTCGACCGGGTAAATGTTTTGAAATTGGTAAAGTATATGGATGTTCTTGATAGAGCTCTTATGACAGAGGCAAATATTGTTGCACTGAAAATGTCCAAATCAACATCAACAACCGAAGAAGAAAGTACGAAATTAAAGAAACAGAAAGTTGAAAGGAACAGTGATTCAATTACTTCTGTGAATGAAAAATCAAATTCGAGAATTTTTGGCACCACAAGTTGGGAAAGTAGTGGAACCAATGGCATACCTATTTGTAGTGAATGTGGGAAGTGACATTGGGGCATTTGTCGCCGCCTTTCTGAAGCTTGCTTTAGGTGTAAACAAAAAAGACATTCGACTAAATCTTGTCCCCAAGCCCATTCAAGCAATGAAAGACCGGTTACTAGCAGGGTTAAATCAGCAATGACACTGAGAACAACCACAACATCTACTCCTGAGGGGAGCACTTTGAGGCAAAGAAGGGTTTACACCCTAGTTTCAGAAAATACCCAGAATACCGAGACACCTGACGCATGTATGACTTTCATTATGTGCAAAATGTTTATATAAAAATTAGTGTGAAACTCTTTGACTTGATGAAGATGGTGCACATGTTGATTGAACTCATTGAATTTTTGGAATTATGAATATGTGGACTATTATTAGAATCGATAGATGACATTGGACTTGGTTATTTTTATAGCGATCCCCGGGTTTTCCTCTTTTATGTACAGTATTCTGGACTTAGGTTCCATGGTGTTGATTGTTGCTTATATCTTGTTTCCGTCCTTCAATACTCTGTATTTGAGTTATAGGATGCGTTGGGCAGGTTTGTTACAGGTTGGTAGTGAGTTTGAACCAAGTGTTGCTACCTAGAATTCTGTGTCTTCGCTCGAGCGAGGTTTTTGTCGCTTGAGCTAGCTCTTTATTTTAGATCCTTCGCTCGAGCTAGGGTTCCTTCGCTCGAGCGAGAGTTGGGTTTGTGTCTGGTGGCTCGAGCGAGAAGTCTTGCGCTCGAGCGTGCGTCTGCGTCTGGTTCTGGACCTGAGAGCTGCATTTCTTGGCTCGAGTGAGCTTTCCTTCGCTCGAGCGAGCGAGCTGTATGTTTTGGGTTTCTTCGCTCGAGTGAGCTTTTCTTCGCTCGAGCATGCTTCTGGGTTGCAAACCTAAAGCTTCAATTTGTTGGCTCGAGCGAGGCTTTCTATGCTCGAGCGAGGTATTTCTGTGTCTGGTCGCTCGAGCGAGCACTCCTTCGCTCGAGCGAGCCTGTGTTATATCAGTAGACAATAGCGGGTAAACACTTCACTTTTTCATCTCTTTTGATTTCCAAACCCTAGATCCAGCTCCCTCTCTCTCTACACACACCTTCTCTCTAGGGTTTCATCTAGTTTTTGAGTGTTTCTACCCTAGTCCCTTTGTAAGAAAGGTAGAGGGTGGCGTGGGCTTCATTTTAATCTGAAGAATAGTGGATTTGGAGCACTTTGGTTTTTCCTCATCTACTCCTTTGAGCTTCTATTTTCGAGGTAGAGATATCCTACTCCTTCTTATGGGTTTTGACTTAAATATTTGTCATTTTGAGTAGTTAGTGTTGTTGGGTAATTTTGAAGAAAGTTAGGGTTTGGTTTGTAATTTATAAAAGAGGGGTTTTGTGTTTAATAACTCCATGTGTATTTAAGGCCTTGGAAATATGAGTTTGAGAGTTAAATTGGTGAAATTTGGTCTTAGGATCAATATTTGAGAAAAAGGAAAAATGCCCTAATTTTTGTAATAAATTAATTTGTATAATTAATTTGGGAAAAATGTGGAATTATGAAATTGAGTTGATATTCATGAAATTTGGAAATTATAAGATTGAAAGGTGTAGTTGGATAATTTAATCACTCACCTATAAAAATGTTGATATTTTATCTGTTAGATAAATTTACTATCTGTTTAGAGATAACTGCTTTGGGCTATCGGTGGAGGATAGTCTTGATTGTTGTAGACACTATATGTTGATTAGGGAAAACTGAAACTAACTACATTGAATATGTCATTGAGCATGACGGTTGGAATAATACATCGAATATGTGTATTGATTGATCAGTGTATATGATAATTGTCTAAGTACATTGTATATGTATCTTTGTTTGGGAGGAGATGGGGGATGTACTCCATATGTGCTCATACGCATAAATACTTTGCATATGCATCTTTGTTTGGGAGGAGATAGGGGATGTACTCCATATGTGTTCATATATTTTAACACATTGTTTATGTATCTTTGTTTGGGAGGAGATGGGGGATGTACTCCATATGTGTTCATATATTTTAACACATTTGTTTATATATCTTTGTTTGGGAGGAGATGGGGGATGTACTCCATATGTGTTCATATATTTTAACACATTGTTTATGTATCTTTATTTGGGAGGAGATGGGAGATGTACTCCATATGTGTTCATATACTTTAACACATTGTTTATGTATCTTTGTTTGGGAGGAGATGGGGGATGTACTCCATATGTGATTATATGCTTAAATACATTGTATATGTATCCTTGTTTGGGGGTAAATAAGGGATAGACTCCACAGATAATTAAACTGGCTAAAATGTCCGGGGTGAAAGTCCCGAAACCTTATGAATTGAAGTGCATGAATAGAGTTGTCAATTGGAGTATTAATTACATTGGTTGTAGTCTCATTTTGAATCATGGATAGCGGAAGTATTAATGAGTCGAGTTGTAGTCTCACCTAAATTGTTTGGTTAGATAATGAACCATATTGAGGAATTGAATTGGACAAATAAGGGAAGTGGATGGTAGTATGGATGTAATTGTTGTCGAGCGATGAGAAGGGTGTGAATTGGTCTACACGTGTCAATCATTTGTCGAATGTTAATGTTTTAGTTATTTCTCATATTGGGTTTAGTATATTTCTACTGGGCTTTGGCTCACCCTACTTGGGACACCATTTTCAGGTACAGGAGACGTGCCAAGTTCAAGTCCTTCGCTTAGGAAGTTGTCGGAGTTGAAGACTCTACTTTGCTATTTGTTTTATTGATAACATGTAAATGCAAGCCGAGGGCTTTACCTGTAAAAGAGTTGAAATTCTTCTTTTGTGTAACCAAGTAACAACTTGGAAAGATGTAAGCTCATAGGGCATTTTATTATAATTGTAAGCATTTGTTACTTATATGAAATTCTCTTTTGTAACATTAACTCTGATGTGTGTTTGGAAAAGTAATCTATCATGAATATAGAACTGTTGGATGTTGGATTTATGTATTATTTTGAGGGCGTTACAACTTGATATCAGAGCGTACCGGGTTCAAATACTTTGGGTACGCAGGAAGTGGTTAGTACCACAATGGGTTTGTCTCACTTGTTAGAGACTTAGGTATAATGTTATGTGCTTAGTTGATAACATGCTTATGTGGTTATATGGGTATGGAATGTAGTTTCTAGGATGTTGATTGGATCCTTGGGTTTCTGGGAGTCCTGTTGGAAGGGCACTTGATCAATGCCGTTTCGAACTGGAACTCTAGCAACGCCTCGGGATTGTCATTATCCGGAAATGAGATTCGTAAATGCTTATGTGATTACGTGTTTACGTGGAATGAGTTACTGTTGTCCATTGTATTAGGACACGAGTGAAATAGTTTCATCACATTTGGTAATGTGCTAATACCTTTGTTACTTGTACTAGGATGCCTAGATGAGGAAGTTTTGATTTCCCTCCTTCCACACGGGAAGAGTTGTGGAAACAGTTTGTGGAGTACGCCAAGGTACTACACCTTTGGTACAGTTTGAGGCTTGGTTTGCTAACCTGTCGAGATTTGCCCCAAAATTAGTGGAGACGGAGGAATTGCGTTGTTCAGAGTTTGAGAGTGGGCTGTGTGACGATATACGAGAAAGGATTGCTGGGTCTTGGCATAGGAGCTATAGTGTGCTTGTTAAGGCAGCAGCTCATGTAGAGGCAGCAGTACTAGCTATGAGACAAAATGGGGAAGAGGCCATGGTTGTGAGTGATAGTCAGGATATGGAGGAGGCCATCTCGGTAACTCCTACGGTTTATAGGTACTCTAGGCCCAGTAAAAGGTGGAGGCGAAAACATGCTCAGCCCCAGGCTAAACCTTTTTCTTCGCTAGGGGTTTCAGACTCTTCTGTTGGGAGGTTCAGAGAGGTTCAGGTTTCAAGCCAGTCTCAGAGTGGGGGGTCTGCTAGTTGTTTCAAATGTGGTCAGCTGGGCCTCAAGTCTTGGGCTTATCCACAGAAGAAGAGGCCAGCGACGAATGCTCATTGGGGAAGCAGTTGTTGGGGTCCCCATCAGTTCAGACTTTGAACCAGTCACGTATTTTGGAGCCACTTACTTGTTGGGTGTGTAATCAGCCAGGTCATATCAGACGTTTCTGTCCCCAGCTAGGGGCTTCTTTAGGGGTTTTGCAGCCTAGTTGGGCTCAATTTTATTTGACTAGGCAAGGGCAGTACCGTTATGGGGGACAAACAGGCCAAACTTCGAGCGCCTCGGGTGAGTCGAGTTCCCAAGCCCCAATTGGGGAGTTGTACAGTTGTTCCAGGTGTGGCCGTTGGGGCATACCAGTAGTTCTTGTTTGTGGCCTGTAAACTCGTAGGATATCTTGGATTTGAGAATGACCAACTTTAGCAGTTCAGTGGGAGACGGTAACGGTGGTAATACCGATGGGATGGTTTTGTTTTGACCAATCCATTTTGTAATTGGTGAATTATCGTTTTGTAATCATTGGGTTCTGTTGTGTAACCAATGTGTTTTGGGAATGTTGAAACATCAAAACTGTTTGTTTATATATATGTAGCTATGTTTGTTAATTTCCATGGGTAGGCGGATTGGAGCATGTTGTGGCTCTAAAGTTTTGTTAATGTGATAAGTTGTTGTGAAACCGTAAAAATTTTTATAATAATGCATCTGTATGTGTGTGATTTGGTTTGGGAGAATGAGGGCTGGCGAGCCATGTTTTGAAATTAGGAAGAATTGTTTAGGGATGCGTATCATGGTCAGGACTACTAAGGGGCGAGAACAGTTATACTTGCCGAGTGTGCGAAATTTCAAGGGTGTTACCTATTTAACCTTATGTGCGTGGTAGAGTTTGTGGCCTACTGTCGTGAGGACTCTTCGAGAGGATGTGAAGTGTGCGATTACCACTAGGTCTTGTATATTTAACATGATGTTTTACGGAGGCATAGCGCATAATATCGTTAGGAATAGACTTGTACCTTCATGGTAGGCGACGTTGTCGAATTTGCATAACGTACTGATTGGTTGTTTTATTTTGAGGGAGTGTTAGTCCCTCATTAAGATTGTGGTTGTTGGCATCGGGGTGTGGCGTGTTGTGAGCAACTGGTGTTATATTCCGAGTAGTAGTACAATGGATGTTCTCTTAAGTTTCAGGTTTCTTTCGCTATGTTTAAATGCGTTAGGTGTGTACCTTAATACTGGTTAGGTCAGGAGATGCTGTCGATAAGGTTGGTTGGGTGTATAACCCATGGTTAGGGTGTGAACCGTGAGTAGAGTCACGGTGGTTTGGTGTTTGCAAGTGAAGGTTTGGGATAATAGCGAGGAGGGTGAGAATTCTTACTCTTCTGGAGAGTTAGGATGGTGAGTCTTTGAAAGCCTTGTCGGCAACATGCGATTGTGCCGGGGTTTAGTTCTAGGCAGTGGTTCAGTGGTAGTGTTGGCCAATGGTTTGGCACGGAGGCTTAGTGTCTTAAGTGTGCTCTCAAGATAAGTGACAAGTAGAATGTGGAATAAAGAGTGGACCCTATAAGTCATTAAGGGATGAAGGTACTATGTTTGCTTGTGTTCGGCTCGAACGGTTACGTAGTAATGACGAGTGTCGTAGCGTGGTAGATCCTTGTTAATTAAATGAGGAGGTGGCGAGTGAAATCTCTAAATGAGGGATTCAGTATAGATGTAAGATAACTTGCATTAAGTGAGGTGGTTTTGCCTAGTGCAATGCGTGATAGTGCTTGGCTCGTATGTTGCTATTAGATAATATATAGAGGGGGATCGATATTGAGGAAGTCCCAGGAGAATGCCTTGGTAAGGTGATAGTGTGGTTACTGATCGGATCGGATGGTGTGATGTTTGTTATTGTTGGGTCACCTTGGTGTAGGTGTCTGTCATCCAGTTTGGATAGCGGAAACGCAAGTGAAGTAGCAAAATTGTGTAAAGTAAGTGAGGCACTCCGTCAGAGCTGTTTCGACTTGTCCGGTCATTGTTTGTGTGATGTAAGGCACGGGGGTGCGCAATGTTATCCTTTGTGTCGTTGCATTGTTGGAAATTTCAAATGTTTAGGGGTCCCTATCATGAAAGTTCTATTTTTGGGTATTGCATCATTACCGTGTGTATGGCGAGTTTTGTGGGATGGTTATGTTGTGATTTACTAGAGGGACATTGAGTACTCTTCATAAACTAAAATGATTTTGAATTGAAATATGAATTTGCGATCCTTATTTTTGGGAAAATAATTTGAGAAAAATCTTTGAATTCGGCTGTGGCCAGTTGTAAATGACGTGTTTAAGTGGTGGCGGTATAAGGAGTTAGATTTAACCTGGCTTGAGTCGCTAGTTACATATTGTGTGTCTTTGGCAAGACTCGAAATTTTGGGGCGTTAATGTGCCATGATGTTATTCATTAACCGTGTTTTATTTCGCGTCTTCGTTCTGTGAAAGGTCACCAGAGGCCTTGTGTACGAATGTTTTCGTGTTTCCTATGCCGAGGTATTAAGTACTAAATACTGGTTTGAGTATTGTCGGTAGTCGAGACGTGGTGCATGTCTCAGATCACTGTAGTGGTTGATTGCGTTATGTTGTTATCAGTGTCATCGAGTCTTGCGAAGCAGGGCCTTTCCATTAGTTAAAGTGTTGTGGAAACATAACGGGACTAAGGAAGCCACTTAGGAAAGTGAATTAAAGGTCCGAGAGAAGTATCCGGATCTATTTGTGGGTATTTGGGCATACGTTGAGTATTTTGTTGTATTGAAGAACTTTAATAGCATTGAATATGTCTTCAATTATGAAGCATTGTATATGTTTCGGTTTATGAAAGTATTGTAGAACTTGCCTTGAAATGGAAGTTTATTTTAACATTGTGTATGTTAAATATGTTGTAGAAATGCAGGTATGTTATTAACGTTGCATATGTTGAATGTATTGTAAAAAAATGGGAATATATCATGAACATTGACTATGATATGGAATTGGGAACCTTGTATATTAGAAATTGTTGGACTTGAAAAGAATACATGTTGGTAATACATGTTGAAAATTATATTGTGTATTGCCTCTTGAATAGAGATGGAATGACCGGTAATGGGTCAAGTTTTGAATTTTGAATTGTAATGTTGTTGAGAATTGAGAAAAAAAAAAAAAAAAAACTTGTTTTTGAAAACTCATACCTAATTTCGGGGACGAAATTCTTTAAGGGGGGGAGGTTATAGCGATCCCGGGTTTTCCTCTTTTATGTACAGTATTCTGGACTTAGGTTCCGTGGTGTTGATTGTTGCTTATATCTTGTTTCCGTCCTTCAATACTTTGTATTTGAGTTATAGGATGCGTTGGGCAGGTTTGTTACAGGTTGGTAGTGAGTTTGAACCAAGTGTTGCTGCCCAGAATTCTGTGTCTTCACTCGAGCGAGGTTTTTGTCGCTCGAGCTAGCTCTTTATTTTAGATCCATCGCTCGAGCTAGGGTTCCTTCGCTCGAGCGAGAGTTGGGTTTGTGTCGGGTGGCTCGAGCGAGAAGTCTTGCGCTCGAGCGTACGTCTGCGTCTGGTTCTGGACTTGAGAGCTGCATTTCTTGGCTCGAGCGAGCTTTCCTTCGCTCGAGCGAGCGAGCTGTATGTTTTGGGTTTCTTCGCTCGAACGAGCTTTTTCTTCGTTCGAGCATGCTTCTGGGTTGCAGACCTAAAGCTTCGATTTGTTGGCTTGAGCGAGGCTTTCTACGCTCGAGCGAAGTATTTTTGTGTCTAGTCGCTCGAGTGACCACTCCTTCGCTCGAGCGAGCCTGTGTTATATCAGTAGACAGCAGCGGGTAAACACTTCATCTCTTTTGAATTCCAAACCCTAGATCCGGCTCCCTCTCTCTCTCTACACACCTTCTCTCTAGGGTTTCATCAAGTTTTTGAGTGTTTCTACCTAGTTTCTTTGTAAGAAAGGTAGAGGGTGGCGTGGGCTTCATTTTAATCTGAAGAATAGTGGATTTGGAGCACTTTGGTTTTTCCTCATCTACTCCTTTGAGCTTCTATTTTCGAGGTAGGGATATCCTATGTAACGCCCTCAAAAAAATACATTAAACCCATCATTTTAGACATGCAATGACATAAGTGAAATCAATACCTTTCTATTCATCAGAACAGTTCTTACAACAATATTACATGTTAACAACAAAAGCAAATGCCCTACGGGCTTACAGCTTTCCAAGTCAACACTTGGTTACAAAAAGAGGAGTACTAACTCTATACAAAATAAGCCCTTGGCTTGATATACATGTAATACAAACAAAATAATCAAAAAGAGTCTTCAACTCCCATAACCATCCAAGCTACGTCCTTGGAGGTGGCATGCTACCTGTACCTGAAAATGATGTCCCATATAGGGTGAGCCAACGCCTAGTAGAGATATGCTAAACACAATATGAGCAGTAACTAAGACATTAGCAATTGATAAATGTTTGACTCACATAAACCAATTCATATACCACTTTTGTTACATAACCGCAGTGTCCATATTTCATTTCATTTTCCATTTCTTATTAAATTCACAATTCACAACGACAGCTCAGAACCTGGCCAACAATTTACATGAGATAGTGACTCATGTTGAACATTTCCCATTTCACAATAGGTAAGCATATTAGTTGTACCCACACTTCAACAGATAAGCATATGAGCTATATCAACACATTAACAGATAAGCATATGAGCTGTATCAACACATTAACAGATAAGCATATTAGCTGTATCAACGGAGTCCATCCCCTATCTCCTCCTAAGCAATATCCAGTTTAGAGGTCCATCCCCTATTTTCCCCTAAACCGTGGAGTACATCCCCTATCTCCTCCCACACACACAACGTATATACGCATAGGTCATATACATAATCAATCAATACATACAATTATTGTATTCTGTCAACCGTCATACTCTATGACACGTCCAATTGATTAGTTTTAGTTTGCCTAATCATCATGCATTGTCTACAACAGTCATAACTACCTTCCACCGGTAGCCCAAAGCAATTATTTCTAAACAGATAATAAAAGCGCCAACAGATAAAATATCCATATTTCCAAAAGTGAGCGATTAATAAATCCAACTTCACTAATTCATCTCATAATGAGCCAATTTCATTATATTCAACTCAATTCCATATTTTTTCAACAGATGTCATTAATTACATTAGTGACCCAAATATACCCGAACATGGCATAATTCCTCTTATTCTCAATATTGACTCCAAGAATCCATATATTACCAACAACATCAATATACTCATTTTGAAACCCAAATACATATTTATGGTCCAAAATAAACAAAATCCTCCTTTCAAAATCATACATTTGAAACCCTAGTTTCCAAAACCCAAAACCATTTATACAAAATACTCAATATCTAGGTCAAAACCCATAAGAGTGAGTCGGAATCCCTACGTCAAATTCGGAGCCTAGGGGAAGAAGATGAGGAAATTGAAGATGCTCCAAATCCCAAAATTTTCGGATCAAAAGGTAGCCCTCGACGATCAACACAACTTTTACAAAGGCCCAAGGTGAGGAAATCACTCCTACTAGATCAATACCTAGAGAGAAGGTAAGGTTTTAGAGAGAGGAGCTCTCTAATGGCTTTTTCGGAAAAGTAAAAGAGAGAAAGGATGTTGAAAAGTGATCCAAAAAGTGGAATCTCGGAGTGATATACACGTCGCCCCCGCTCGAACGTCAGACACAGACTCACGCTCGAGCGTCCAAAACCCCCGCTCGAGTGCCGGATACACGCTCCCAGAACTTTTACAGAACCAGGCCCCCGCTCGAGCGTCAAACACAAACTCCTGCTCGAGCATCCAAACTCCCGCTCGAGCGTCCAACACTGCAGAGGAAATACTGGGAGATGGAAAAATACGCTCGAGCGTCGAAACTCCCGCTCGAGCGGATAAACAACAACGAAGGGTCCGCTCGAGCATCAAAAGCCCCGCTCGAGCGTGAAGGCCAAAATCTAGGCATCTACTTTTGATTCCTAAGCTCGACCGACCTGTTTCAAACCTGCCGAACACAACCCAAGACTCAAATACAAAGAGTAAAGGATGTAAATAAGATATACACAACAATCAACTCCACGGAACCTATGTCCGGATACAGCAATTAAAAAAAAAAGGAAACCGGGATCGTTATAACCTCCCCCCCTTAAAGAATTTCGTCCCCGAAATTAAATGCAAGTTTTAAAAAAAAAAAAAAGTTATCTCCATTCCCAACAATATTACCACATAATATTAAACAGTCCGACCCATTACCGGTCTATCTCATCTCTTTTCAAGAGGCAATTTCATCACATTTTTCACAATTCTATAACACATGCAACATTAATATCATGCTTGCATTTCCATAATTTACTTAACATAAACAATGTTAACATAACTTCCATTTTGAGGCAAGTTCCAAAACATACTTCCATAAACCAAAATATTTACAATGTTTTACAACTTAAGACGTATATAATGCTCTTAAAGTTCAATAACGTTACAAAATTTCAATACTTGATTACACATCAACAAACAAGTCCAGATATTTCTCATGGACCTCTAACTCACGTTCCCAAGTGGCTTCCTCCACTCCGTGATGTTTCCACAAAACCTTTACCAAGGGAATGGTCTTGCCTCGCAAGACTTGATCCCGCCTATCCAAGACCCGAGCCGGTCTCTCCTCATACAACGCATCCTCATCTACCTCCAAATCGGTCCAATCCAACACATGGGACGGATCCGGCTCGTATTTCCAAAGCATACTAACATGAAATACGTCATGCACCCCGGACAACTGCGGTGGCAAAGCCAAACAATAAGCAACTTCCCCCAACCCTCTCAAGGATCTCAAAGGGGCCAATAAACCGAGGGGATAACTTCCCACTCTTCCCAAATCTCATCAAACCTCACCTAGGTGATATCTTCAAGAAAACATGATCACCCGCCTCAAATGCCAAAGGCCTCCTCCTATGGTCGGCATAACTCTTTTGGCGACTCTGGGCTGTAACAAGCCTCCTACGGATAAGCTCGACTTTCTCCGTCGTTTCCCTCACCAACTCCGGGCCCAACAAAGGTGCATCACCCACCTCGGCCCAACAAACTGAAGACCTACACGGTCAGCCATACAAGGCCACAAATGGTGCCATACCGATGCTAGACTAAAAACTGTTGTTGTAGGCAAACTCCACCAAGGGCAAGTGCCTCTCCCACGTCCCACTAAAGTTAAGGACACAACCTCGTAGCATATCCTCAAGGATCTGAATAGTACACTCGGACTACCCGTCAGTCTGAGGATGATAAGCCGTACTAAAGGTCAACTTAGTGCCCAAGGCACTCTGCAAACTCTGCCACAGCCTAGCAGTAAAACGAGGATCTCTATCTGAGACGATCGTCACTGGGACCCCGTGCAACCTCATTATGTCCCGAATATACAAGTCGGCAAGATGATCTACCGAATCTCTCCCGCGCATAGGGATAAAGTGCGCTGACTTAGTCAACCGGTCTACAACCACCCAAATAGCATCACTACCCGCTGAGTCCTCGGAAGACCTACAACGAAGTCCATAGTGACATGCTCCCACTTCCACTCGGCAATAGGCAAGGGTTGCAACAGACCCGCTGGCCTCTGGTGTTCGGCCTTCACTTGCTGACAAGTAAGGCATTTAGACACGAAAACTGCCACATCTCTCTTCATACCCCGCCACCAAAACTGGCGACCCAAATCCCGATACATCTTAGTGCCTCCTGGATGCACCGCAAGGCGCGAATGATGAAACTCTCGGAGTACCTCCTCTCGGCAAGACTCCGGCACAAACAAACGGTCTCAGTATCTCACACTCTGGTCGGGATACACCGTCAAACCCTTCTTAACCTTTCCACTGGAGATCTTCTCTCGGAAGGATTCTACCTCATGGTCACCTCTCTGTGCCTCTAACACTCGAGTCACAAGTGTAGGCTGAGCAACAACAGAAAATAAGGCCGCAGCCTCAACGGATTCGCCCAGAAGCAAATCAAACTCGCCAAGCGCACCTAACATCTCCCACTGCCAGATGGCTATACAAGCTACATCACTAATGGATTTTCTACTAAGGGCATCAGCCACAACATTGGCCTTCCCCGGGTGATAGTGCAACTCGAAATCGTAGTCCTCAATGAACTTCATCCACCTCCTCTGCCTCAAATTCAAGTCTTTCTGTGTAAACAGATATTTCAGCCTCTTATGATCCGAGAACACCTTGAATCTCTCACCATAAAGGTAGTGCCTCCAGATTTTCAAGGCAAAGATCACTGCTGCTAATTTTAGGTCATGTGTAGAGTAATTCCTCTCGTGTATTTTCAATTGGCATGAGCCATAGGCCACCACTTTCCCCTCTTGCATCAACACACAACCCAAACCCTCTCGTGAGGCATCACAATAAACCGCATAACCCAACCCTCTCTCCAGAATAATCAAGACCAGAGCGGTGGTCAATCTAACCTTCAGCTCTTGAAACGACTTTTCACAAGTCTCACTCCACATAAATTTGACTCCCTCCTGAGTCAGTCTCGTCAACGGCGAAGCTAACCTGGAGAAATCCTTCACAAACCGGCGGTAATACCCAGCTAATCCCAGAAAACTGCGGATCTCAAACACACTCTTAGGCTGTGCCCAATCTTGCACTGCCTCAATCTTAGACGTATCAACAGATACCTGTAACAAGCCCGCGGGGGGACCTCGCTACACCTCGGACTCGAATTTTGTCACGGTTCTTAATCTGAACCAAAGAGTCCACATCCGGCAAATCGTTTTGAGAAAACAGATTTTTAGAAAGAAGTGCCAAACATGGACTGCTTTGCCAGATACAGAGTCGCCACCTAAATATTTTATTTTGGGAAATTTAGGAAACCCTGACTCGTTGCCTAAGGCCACGTGTCCGTCATCACCAAAGTTGCCTCGGCTCGGGAACTTGGGTACGATTGGGGAAGGTCACTTCGTGAGCACCCCCGCTCGCCCGATCATAGATCGGCCTCTACTAACCATGATATCTACTTTTGAAAACATTGTGTGTTCTTATTCCGGTTATTAGCCTAGATTTACTATGTGATGCGCGCAGCATACAAATATAGACTGGATCGCCTGAATTGGAACAAAACATTTCATGTTTGTTTATTTGAAAATGGTTTGATGGTGCTACCCGCAAGTAGGCTAAGATGTGGATTTGTCACCCTCAGGTGGGCTTAGAAAACATGATTTTGCCACTATCTAGTGGGCTTAAAACACACAGTCAATGATTTGTTCCAATCCAACTACCCCAACCTTCACCCACAGGCACTCAGGCAGTTATATCACATAAGTAGTTAGCCTCATGGTAAGCATGCTATTCATGGCAGTCACTCACACGCATGCAAGGATGCTAAAGCATAAAACTCACCAAGTACTCCAAGCCAAAACAGAAACTGATTAGAAATCCATGCATGATCCTAAATATACAGAAGTGCCTAATGCAACACATGCAAAAATGCAACTATAGCAGGCTCGGCTACTCTAAACATGGCGTATGGAATGCTACAGCTAACATGTATTCAACTTGGAATTGAAATACAAATGCAATTAGTATGATGCGCCGAGCCCGGTGCATGCAAAACAGATGAATGAATGCAAACATGCTATCATACTATATGCTAATTGAAACATGCCCCTAATCTAACCATCATAAGCAGGTAAATAAAAGGGAAGAAAGACGTGGGGTTGGAAGACATACATCACACACACGCACACTTATTACAACATTGCCCTCGCACAGAGGGTCCAAAAGAATAATATACAGTCCCAAATAAATACAGTCCGAATAAGTACAAAACCCTAATTAATTAACAAATCAACTAAGAAAATAATAAACTGGCATGCAAGCCAGAGACTGCCTTGATTCCCCTCCGGATGATGAATGATGCATGTTCGGCGCGGAAATCCACTGCGATGCCCCAATTAGCCTCTGTTTACAATTGTTCTTGGGAAATGTGCCAAGCTCCGAAAGGCTGCTGATTCTTGATTTGTTGCAACAGAGAGCAGGAAAGGGGCATGGCAATGTATTTTCACAAATGTATGCATGCCTCGATCCTCGTGCCACTAATCACGCATCTCGATGCATGATGGCCGAGGAGTCGAATTGCACAATTCAATATGGAATGAATGCACATGAAAACTCAACAAAACCTAACTCCATCATGGATAATCCGGAGTGTCGGTGACTGGAGAAATAAGACACGTTCCGTCACTCGGAGTATGGAACGCACCTCGTTTCCCGTGCTCGGGCTAACTCCCATCCCGCACACAATGCAATATGCATGAATGCAACTAAGATACAACCTAACATGCAACATGCTATGAAATGGCATACACGATGCACGAGGTAACATGGCATACACAATGCACTAACATACAACCTAGCATACACAATGCAATATGGACTTACACTAACACAAGTGGACCTCAGCTACACTCACATAAGAGGCCATTAGATGAAAATGAGACAACTCGAGATGCGTGCACGCGTGCACGTAAACCGAGGACCGAACTTACGGCACGGAATGCCACTCTAACAAGACATGGCAAAACATGGAATATGGCATACTAGCATGCAAATATCAGAGGCAAAATGATATGCAAAACAACCCCGAAACATGGTGAAATGGTACCCGATGCATGGAACGAGTCCCGAAACATGAAATTTGGCGCATGAAATGGCCTATAGCTATGCAATGCATGCATTATTCGAACATGAAGTGTAAAGACAGAAGCAAGGCAGCCCTAAAACAAGCATGTTTACAGTTTAAAGAAAGGCCAAACAGTGGGCACAAATGGGGCTAAATTAGCATGCAAAGATGGCCCCGAAAGCAAGATATTGAAGCAACTCACAGATTCTGGCCCCAAACAGAGAAGGGGCCTTCTACAATGTTGAAGAGGGGCAAAAAATATGATGTTTTACAGCTTATTACAAACCCCAAAAACAGATACAAGTATGCTCAAAATGCTATGCAAAATAAGGGCCAAAATGGAGATAAAGAAGCAACTGATACATGCTGGTCCCAAACAGGTAAGGGCCCTTCCAAAATGTTGAAGAGGGGCCCAAAATATGACTTTTTACAGCTTAGGGCCGAGCCCAAAATAGTGTACAACTATGCTCACAATGCAATGCAAGATATGGCCTAAAAGAGAGACTACAACACAAGGTATGCAAATGATGCTCCAAACAGCAATGGACCCTTAATGAAAAATGGAGAGGGGGTCAAAAAAAGGCCATTTTCAGTTCGGACCAAGGTCCAAAAACAGAAGCTCAATAGGCTAATGAATCATGCAAAAATGGGGCTAAAATATGGATATCAAAGCAAGTGACACATGGAGGATTCAAACAGTGATGAGCCCTTCTACAATGTTGAATAATGACTCAAAATAAGCCTATTTACAGCTTACAACATGCTCCAAAATAGATTACACATAAGCCTAAAATGCTACACAAGAAATAGGCATACAAGAGGGATAATGAAGCAAGTGCAAAATGGGGGCCTCAAACAGTGAGAGGCCCTTAATGAAACATGAAATAGAGCTCAAAAAAATGCTACTTTCAGTTATGGCCGGAGCTCAAAAGTATAAGCAAGAAGGGCTAAGAAATAATGCAAAAATGAGCTCAAAAGAGGGAGAAAGCAACTCACCCTTGTAGACCAACTCTTTGGCAACCTTTGAACCAAGAAATGCTGCCTCCTAAGCTCTAAGAAGACCTTCCAAGCTGCTGGAATGGAGTGGTGGTGTGATGCTAGGTGATGGTGTAGAAATGAGGTAGGATTTAGGAGGTTTGGAGGGTTGAAATGAGAGAGATAGAGGAGATATGCATATAAGGCTCTTAGCCAATTTTTTCAACCCCCTCCAATGCAGCTGGAGCTCTGGTTATATAGGCCAAAGAGGGGGAGAAAGAGGGGGAAAAAAGGGAGGGAAAACACTCCAAGTTTCCCTCCAAAACTTGCCCCCCCGGATACAGAATCTGGGGGGAAAAAGAGGCCATATCTGCACTGTACTTGCTGCAAGGATCATGGCTGGCCCCTTATCTAGGTTGCAGGTGGCCGGCCAGCCCTCCCCATGGCCTGCCGGCCAAGGGTCAAAAGGGTCAGGTGAGATTGCTGGCCGGCCACCACAGATTGGTGGCCTCCCATGTGTGCTCAACACAGCCAAGTGGTCAAAAACTGGAGACAGTGAACCAGGAGAGAGAACAACCCACTTTTCAAAGGGGTTCAAAAGGGTCAAATGAAATTACTGGCCGGCCATGTGATATTTGTGGCCTCCCAGGTGTGTACATCACAAATATGTGGTTTAGGGTGCAAGAAAGTGGCCCAAGGGTGGTCAACATTGGCTTTAAAGTGAGAGAAAACGGGCGACGGAGGGCGATGAAGGAATATAACTGGTTGCTGAAACAATTAATGGCCTCCCACCCTTCTATGACCTTCCTGGTGATGAAACAAAGGTCCCTGCCAAAAATGAACGCAAACCGATGCAAAATGAAGGTTTGAGGGCCGAAACGCGCAACCCAAGGCCCCGAAAACCGACTGTTAGGCACCGAGAGTGGTGTTCGACCACGAAGTTGGTCTCTCGGACCGCAGTGTCCCTCAAAAGGGAGTAAATAAGAAGCATGTCAAAAATCGGAGCAAACGGAGGTGGTTAGGCGGTCCCGAACCGAGGCACTCGGCCTGACGGCTCCGAAAACCGGGAACCGGGCTCCGAAATGGGCAAAATGGCCTACGACCATGAAATGTAGCCCGCGGCCACCGAGAGATGATCTATGAGACCTCTCCCTCCCTTTGGGAAGAGAAACAGAGAAAACCGAGCTTGGTTTGCAAACCGAGGCAAAGCACAAAAAGGGTTCGGAAGTCTGGAGGCAAGGCTCACGGCCGAGGCTCTGAAACTTCTGAACGAGCATAATATGCAACATCACCGAGCGCTCAATCGGTGACGTCTGAGTCTTAAGGTCGGTCAAAAATGGGGTGTCTACAGTTGCCCCTCTTTGACAGAACTCGGAAGTCAAGGAGTGACGGGAGTGAATGTCAAAGCCCAGAGACGACCCATTTTTGACAAGGCTGAAGACTTAGACAATCATACAAGATACACAGAGATATGCCCGCAGGCGGGGGGCAAAAATGCAAATGGATATGCACAAGGCCAGAAGTAACTCAATGATCATGCAAATGCAGCCAGCTATAATGAAGCAAGTATTCGCAAATAGATGCCACAGTTTTAAGCAAGAATGCAAAGCAACAACTACATTTCATGCAGTTAGGAATGTAGAGAATTATCCAATTCTCGTCACGTCTCACACGGAAAAGATACGATACCTGCGCGATTCGTCTGGTCACACCAGCTTCAAATGAACCGTACATACAATATCGTGCCTGCAAAAGAGAGAAACTTAACAAGCACAATCATACTAACAACATATATTCAATGTGATTTCGAAAGCTTGACACACGCGGTGCCGGCGGGTGAATGCATCACAATGCGAGAAAGGAACGTGCGTGACAATGCAAGCTTAAGCACAGAGGCATGGTAATATCAAGAAAACGTGCATGACAATGCAAGTATGTTCACGAGAATGCAAGTTATGTGCATGATAATGCAGAACGAGCATAAATTAGGGTGCACGTTTGTCACAAAACGGCGAGCAAGAAAATGCGCGTTTCGGCGAGGGCGACTCGATCGCGGCCTCCGGTTCACCTCCCGGAGAGGTTACAATATGTTCAAAAAAAGGATACACCTTGATTTTGATGAGTAATGATGAGACACATGTCAGAAGTTTGAAACTGAAGTTCTGGCGGAGCGATTTCGCGACAGAAAGTGCACTTCTCTTGTACTTTTTCAGGTCTCGGGGACTCCAATCTTCCCCAAAATTTGCAGAGAGCTTGGGACCCACCTAGGGATCACCACCGGCCAGTTTTCTTCCCCATTGGAGGTCACCGGCCATTTTTCAAAAAGGAGATGGCCGGCCAGCCTGAAAATGTGGCCGGCCGGCCACTTGTCCAAATCCGTGGATAATTTTGTCTTTTCACCCTCTTTTCTTTAAATACACTCACCCAAACACTTTGGGCTCACAAGTGTAGCTCCAAAATCATCTTCTCCACCTCCCCAAACCATTTTCTCTCTCAGATCTGTACTCTATATGCGCTTTCCAACGCCCCACGCAAGTTGTTTTCGCGAAAACTTTCAGTTTTAAGCACTTTGAACCGATTAAATTTTGATTTCGGTGCTTCTTTTCTCATTTTCGCCACTTGAGGTGAGTTTATCTCAACATTTGGAAGATTTTCTCGGGAGTTGACTTTTGTTGACTTTTTCATTTCCCGGGAGTTGACTTTTGTTGACTTTTCCCAATTTTTGCTCATTTTTGCTCATTTTTGCTCGTTTTTGCAGATTTTCTGAAATGGCCGGTCATTTTCCTCACGGTGGAGGTCCTGCGGATGCTGGAGGTGATCCCGATATTATGGCTCTGCCTCCGAGGGTTCGACCTTTCATACCCGAGAGGTATGCCCCACCAGCACACATTCTTCCACGGGCTGTTTTCCATCACCTCACTGACTTTGATGAGCGGGCGCCCGGGGATCTCCTTCTGCGGGAGCCAGAGTATCACCTCTCCCATGAGGCACGAGAGGTATTTACTTCATTTTTATCTTTTCTGCAACGTATTCTGCATTTTTCATGCATTCTGTTTACATTCTGAACACACGGTTCAATTATCTGAAATTGATTGTGAGCACACAGCACACACTGATTGAAAGTTGAACGCGCAGCCCAAACATTGATTTTCTGAACACACAGTCCGAATTGAAGGTGAACACACGGCACACATTGAATGAGAGTTGAACACGCAGCCCAAACACTGATTCTCTGAACACACAGTTCGAATTGAAGGTGAACACACGGCACACACTGATTGAAAGTTGAACACGCAGCCCAAACACTAATTTTCTGAACACACAGTTCGAATTGAAGGTGAGCACACGGCACACACTGATTGAGATTTGAACACGCAGCCCAAACACTAATTTTCTGAACACACAGTTCGAATTGAAGGTGAACACACGGCACACACCGATTGAGAGTTGAACACGCAGCCCAAACACTAATTTTCTGAACACACAGTTCGAATTGAAGGTGAACACACGGCACACACTGATTGAAAGTTGAACACGCAGCCCAAGTACTAATTTTCTGAACACACAACCCAAATTGAAGGTGAACACACGGCACACACTGATCGAGATTTGAACACGCAGCCCAAACACTGATTTTCTGAACACACAGCCCAATTTGAAGGTGAACACACGGCACACACTGATCGAGATTTGAACACGCAGCCCAAATACTGATTTCTAGCACGCAGCTTAATTTGAAGGTGAACACACGGCACACACTGATCGAGATTTGAACACGCAGCCCAAATACTGATTTCTAGCACGCAGCTTAATTTGAAGGTGAACACACGGCACACACTGATCGAGATTTGAACACGCAGCCCAAATACTGATTTTCTAGCACGCAGCTTAATTTGAAGGTGAACACACGGCACACACTGATCGAGATTTGAACAGGCAGCCCAAATACTGATTTTCTAGCACGCAGCTTAATTTGAAGGTGAACACACGGCACACACTGATCGAGATTTGAACACGCAGCCCAAATACTGATTTCTAGCACGCAGCTTACACTTTGACATCTGAACACGCGGCTCATTCACTTTACTTTGCACGCAGCCCATTCATTTGCACACAGCTCATTCATTTCATTTGCACACAGCTCATTCATTTTATTTGCACACAACTCATTCATTTCATTTGCACACAACTCATTCATTTTACGCTAAAACATGTATTCATTCTGAATGCAGGTGACTTCTCGCATCGTGCGGGGATACGGCTCCACCGTAGCTAGAGATTGGTACGCCGAACTCCCGGAGGCTGTCCGGGATTTGGTTGATTTGGCAGGGTTTGGGCCTTTCTGTGCCTGGCTTTCTCGTTGTCCTGCCAGGAGGACGCTGATGGCAGCTTTGGTGGAGAGATGGTGGGACACCACTAACTCCTTTCATTTTTCCGCCACGGGGGATCTGACTATGACCCCACTTGACTTCGTTGTGTTGACTGGCCTCGACGTGGGAGGTTGGCCCATTCCTTACGACGAGGACATGGGTCAATGGGAGGCCGCTTGGGTATATTTACTGGGGGCTCACCCGCGTGTTGATAGAGCTTCGGGCAGAGTCCGATACACCTGGTTCTCTTCCCATTTTCGGAGGGTGGAGATGGAGCCCGGGACTCCTGAGGAGGCAGCACAGTATGCCCGCGGTTTTCTGATGTTCCTCTTTGGGACCACTTTGTTTGCCGACCGGGGGAACACTGTTGGGCTGTATTTGTTGAGCGCCTTGGTGGACCTATCACAGGTCAGACGATATGACTGGGGCGGCGCCGGCTTGGCTACCCTTTACTGTTACATGAGCGCGACCTCCCGCGGACGGGGGGACTTACTTGGCGGCTACTGGAGAGCCTGGGAGGTACTTTCTGCCCTCTTGATTTTCATTTCTGCTCCTCATTGCTTGTACATTGCACACACGGCGCACTCTACACTCTGTATTTTGCCCTCAGTACTTTGCATTTACATCCTGCACTGTTTTCCACAGCTATGGGTCTATGTATACTTTCCGACATTAGCCCCGGAGATGGTAGTGGCGGGGCCCTTCATGACTCCGTATTCACTGGTATTCGAGGGCCAGCACCGGCCAAGACCTCGAGAGTCTCTCCTTTATCTACGGCAGTATTTTGAGACAGTGCGGTCGACGGAGGTATTCCAGAACTCTCAATTCTTTGTGTTTTCATCTTTGATTTATCTTGTACCTTCCTGACTCTTGATTGATTGGTTATCCGCAGATCACATGGGAGCCTTGGGCACCCTTAGGTGAGGGTCTCCGATACCAGTTTGCTGGAGGACAGGGTGCCTCCCAGTACAGGATTCTATTCGAGGGGCCAGTTGGTAGAGCCTGGTTTCTGGGGGAGCGCTTCTTACGTCAGGTATGGGGCTATACTTCTCAGGACCCTCCCTCAGCACCCCCAGTCGAGATGTGGATCGCTGATAGGCTCTCTTCTCGGGATGTTGTCAATGCTATGCTGGGTACTGATGCCTTACTCCGTCTTGAGGAGGGGGATTATGCCACTTACCGTCATGTATATCTGATGCCTCCATTGACGGGAGTCTGTACTCCGACGATGAGGCCCGCTGGTATGCCATCTTCGAGCCGGGCCCAGGCTCGGGCTGCAGACGCCCCTTCCACCAGCGGGGCTGGTACATCCAGAGGCGGGCGCGGATTTATTCCCCCGATTCCCCCGACTTATCATCATCCTGGATGGCCGGATATGCCGACTGAGCTGATGGGGTGGCAATATGGGACTACCTCTCCGATTCCGATCCCGATAGAGCCTCCAGTACCTGGCCACCGCTACGTCAGAGATCTTGAGTCACCACCAGTATGTTTTACAGCTTTGATTCATTACTCAGATACTTGGACACTCATTCCTTTACTGATACTCCTGCCTTTTGCATCTGCAGCCCCCTGTTGAGTACATGGATCAGGTGCTCAAGATGGTAGCCTCACTTGAGGGGATGGTACTGCGGAGGGAGGCGCAGTTATCCATTATGGGCTTCCAGGTACCCTTTAGTTTTCTAGCACTGTATCTTCTGATCACATGCTGATTTTGGACATTTTACTGTATTAATAGGCTACTTGTGTAGAGCACATCTGACACACACCACATTCATGCATTATTCCTGCATACATCCTCTCTGTGTAGCTTGCTTGCAGCTGTATCTGATATACATGTTTTGGCTAATGTATTCAAACTGCATTTTTCATTTTCAGATGCCTCCAGTATATGCTCAGCCACAGGCCGGGCCACCTGGGCCTTCTCGGGGAGGTGGACCATCTGGGTCTTTTCGAGGAGCTGGGCCATCTGGGCCTTTTCGAGGAGCTGGGCCATCCAGGCCTTCTTGAGGAGCTGGGCCATCCAGGCCTTTTTGAGGAGCTCGAGGAGAGGGATCGTCTCGCAGATGCAGGGCTCATATTATAGAGGCGGACCCCAATGAGGATGAGGAGGAGGATGTTGCAGATCGTCAGTCGGATACATCGGCTGACAAAGAGGAGGGCTCCGGTCTTGGCTCCGAGAGTGGAGGCGAGGCTGAGGGGGATCCTGAGGATGACAGCTCCGACTCGGACGATGATGGGGGTGGAGAGGCTATTCCGCAGAAGAGGATGAAAAGGGCCTCTTATTCCCGTTCTCGAGAGCACTGATGTTGTGGTTCCCTGTTTTATTTACCTTTGTACTAGTAGTTTGTAGCACATTGCATTTATGTTAGGCAGTCTTATTACTTTTGTAAAACTTGTACCCTTGTTTGTAAGATGTTGTATGATGGGATAAAACAGCTTTTGAAAAAGTGTTGTATTTTAAACTCTTAGCATCATATCGCATCGTTTTGCACCATAATGAGATTGAATGAAAATGTGCATTGTGTATTTGCCCAGTCAGGTAGTGAACCGACGCAACAACTTAACTTACTAAGACATAACAACAATCTCAGCAAGTTTACAACTCGATAAGCAAAATACAACAGTGTTGACGACTCAATAATCAAGACTTAAACAAAGATAACAATTCAAAACACAAAACACGACAGCTCGACAAACAACTCGATAAGCAAAACGACAACTCGATAAGCAAAACAACAACTCGATAAGCAAAACAACAACTCGATACAGTGTAATCCAGACGATCTGGGCAACGGAACGCATCCGAAATAGAGGGAAATGGAGGCCTTTGACATACCCGTTGCCTGGAAATGCTTGAAACTTCCTCCCGGGGGACACACATAGGAGCATGGCCGGCCACTTTTGGGGGCTGGCCGGCCAGTTTTTTGTATGTGGAGGGAGAAATGTGGCCGGCCTGCTAGAAAAGGTGGCCGGCCGGCCACTTATTCCAGCAACCATCCACTTTTTGACACGTGTCCCCCTGAATAGTGTTTTCCCCTCTTTAAAAGCCTTGGCTCCGTGGTTCATTCAATTCATCCTAGTTTTGCACAAAATGGAGGCGTTTCTCGTCGAAAATCTCACATCTTGGATCTCTTCTTTAGATGGCTCGGAAAAGTTGAACTTCCGGGGTTTCGGCTTGAATGCACTATTCACGCTGAGTCGTACTCTGCTGCACCTCCCTTTCCTCCATGCCACGACAAGATTCTGGAACCCGGTGACGCATGTCTTTAGCTTCGGCGGGCAAGAGGTATGTCCAACCTTTGAAGATTTTCAGGTTTTGATGGAGTATGAACGTCTGGAAGAGATCTTGCCTCAGTTCCGCTTCGGCCACGCCCAAGCTTTAGGGCGGATGTGTGGACTTACCGCGCATGACGCTCGGTCTTTGATCTGTAATGGGGAACTGGATATCCTCGGTTTGATTCATCGCTTTTCTGGTGCTGGTGACCGCGGCGACCACCATTGGCAAGGTTTCCGACAACATGCCCTCTGCTTGTGCATGCTATCCCACTTCCTGCTTGCCCCGGGCCTGGGTGGACCCAACATTCGTTTGATTGAAGTTGATCAGGGCTTGAAAGAAGGGAAGAGCTGTATTGCTATGGCATTGGCCGAAACACTGATGGGCTTGGACGCTTTCCACCATCAGGAGACGACCAGATTTGCGGGGAGTCCACTATTGCTGCAGGTAATGTTTCCCACCCAATCGCACATATGTAATTGCTCGCATCACTCGGCCCTCAGGCTCGGTTTTTCTCACAAAACCCCTTTCTCACTTTTCCTCTCAGTGCACATCTCTCTATTCTTTATTCTCTCATTTTTTATCCCTCCCCAGGTATGGTTGATGGATAAACTGCAGGTTGTGGACTCTTGCCCTGCCTACTCAGCCCACGGCTACTTCTTTCGGCAACGCCTGGTTGATGCACTTGATGAGGGATGGTGGTTCAACTGGATGTGCAATTTGTCTGCTAACCGCATTGCTTGGCGCTGTCCTTGGCTCAATCTTCCGGCGATGAGCTATAGCATGTCCCGACTGATCGGGATCCAGTTGATTGGTATGACCCACTGTGTGTTCTACTTTCCGTTCCGATTCCAACGCCAGTTTGGTCATGATCAGACTTGCCCGCCAGAGGGGATTGAGTACCCGGCTGCTTTTTCGGTCCGAGGCGCACAGCTTGCCCGATATGCCACAGCATGGAGGACTCGAGAGCTCCTGGCCCCCGCTCCCACTTTCAGTTGCATTTTGTCTGACGAGTGCTGGGATTGGCTCAATGAAGAGGCACAGGTTGGGCCTAGCTTGGCATCAGAGGCTTCAACTAGCTCTGGGAGGGGGCGCAGGGACACCGACTTATCCATGCCCCGGATTTATTGCTTTACTAGTACTTTCAGGTTTTCTTTATGAGTGTAATAAAAAAGCAACTCCAATTGTATGCAAGAGCAAGAGAACTCTGTTTTGAAATCAATGAAGTTGAAAGTTGTGGTACTGAAAATTTTTCGCTTGGGTCCAAAAATGGTCTTGGTTGTAAAAAGATTAATTTGAACAAAGTCAGCTTTTAATAAAACTTTTCAAAACCATTTTCGATATGGATCAGAACTGGACACGCCTGAGATCTGTCACTGAGATGCACAACCCCGGATCCTAGCAACTGGAAAGTTGCCCCTAGTCTGGATAGCACTGCAGCACTGTATAGCAACGGAAAGTTGCCCCTAGTCTGAAAAGCACTACACCGGAAATCACGATGAATGCTGATGGACAAAGATGACTGAGATGATCAAAATGGACAAAGTTGATCGGGAAAAAGTTTATGGCTGAACTTCAGAATGAAGTTGCCTACTGTAGACACCCCATTTTTGACCGTCCTCAAGGCCTGGACGTCACCGCTTGAACACTCGGTGATTATCCATGTTCGTGTTCGTGTTCGTTTGGAGTTCCCGGAGTTCTCGGCTACGCGCCTTGCCTCAGGACCTCCGAACTTGACCGTTTTGTGTCTGGTTTGGCACCAAACACTTGTGTTTTGCCTTGGAGGGGCAGGGAATGCCTTGTGAGGCATCCCCACACACCACCGGCAGTGGCTAGAGGCCACCGGCTGGTTGGTGTTGGTATCGGCACTATATTGTGCCGGTCGGCACTCTTTTGTGCCGGTCGGCAGTCAATTTTGTCAAAATGACAATTTTGCCCTGCCGACTACTATGCAGTTGCTTTATGAGATATTTTGAAGCAGCTGTATAGCATTTGTTTCCCCTCCATACACATGGAGGGATGAGCCTTTAGTTTGCTTAGCTTGTAAGCTTTGTTGCCTATAAGAGAAGGCTCTCTTCTCTTGGCTCAAGGGTTGGAGAGTTAGACATTTTTAGAGAGAAAAGACAGAGAAGAAGCTCTGGTTTTAGGGTTTGAGTTCTATATCTATCCTATCTCTCTTTTGCTCTTGTTTCTACACTAGGTGCTTTAATCCATATTATTGCACACAAGCACCTAGTGTTTCACCTTCCCTTGGCTACTGAGGTTCCAAGAGGTTGTTCTTAGAGTTTTTGGCTGGATTTGAGCCCAAGGAAGCAACAACATCATCTTTGGTGAAGAAGGTCAACAAGGGTGAGAAACTTGCTTTATTTCCCCCATTCTTGCATTCCATTTTTACCTATCTTTGAACTGTTTTTGTGCTTAGCATTTAACACAAAAAAGTTCTGTTTTTTAGTCCTCTTGATAGTTTATTAAGAGTGTTTTGTGCTTTGGGGAGGTTTGGCCCCTCTTAGGCCTTGAAAGGCCTCATTTTGTGCTATTTTGGTGAGCTCCGGGATTTTGGTGTTGGGGTCTCTTCACCACTGAAATCTTGAGGGATTTCAGTGGTGAAGATGATGCCTTGAAGTCCCAAGAAGGAGAGGGCCACCCCCTCTCCTTGATGTCCTTGAAAAGGACAAGTTTTGGCCTCTTAAGGGAGCCTATGTTTCAAGTGTGTGTTGAGCATGCCATGGCTGTATTTTATACTTATATTGCCATGTTTTAACTTTGTATTAAGTTGGTTTTGGTCCCTTATGCATGCTTAGCATAGTTGCCATGTAATGCCTTATTGCCTTAACATGCCTTAGGTTGTTAGCCCTAATTTGAGCATGCTTTAGGCTTAGATTCATGAAGATTTTGTGCTTATCTTGACATGTTTTAGGTCTGTCCATAAGTGTTTGGGTTGGTCTTGGCATGCTTAGTATAGCCTCTTTGCATTTTAGGCTTGCTAGCCTTGAGCATGAATGTGTAGCATGCCTTGTTTGCATCATTTCAATGGTTTGAGACCATTTGCCATGTTATTTCAGTCCATTTAACATGCTCATATGTTTGCATTGCATGCCTCTTTGATGTTTCAAGAGCTCATGTTGTATGTTCCTTGGGAGTGCATGTGTGCATGCCTTTTAATTTAAACCATATAGATGCCATCTAAGTGGTCTTTGGGCTTGTTTTAGTGTGCTAAAACTCTTTTTTGGTCGCCTAAGTATTGCCATGTGTGGTTGTACTAAGTGTAGTTCATTGCCTCTTTGGTGAGCCTCAAGTACTTGGGCCATTTGCATGCTTTAATTGCTTGAATTAGTTGGTTTGGCACCTCATTTTGTGCAATTTCAGAGCTTATATTGCATGCTAGTTGTCCATGATATCCCCTTTCAAATGTGCTTAAGAGTTGCTTGTTTATGCTTAAGGTGTTGGACCATAATTGCATGCATGTGTGTGTGTGTTTTGGCCTTCATTTTCTTGGTTTTGGCCACTGATTTAGGCCTATTTAGAGTTGCCTAAGTCATGTTTAAGACCATCATTTGCTTGCTTGCATGCTTACCTCATGTTTGCTTATGTGCTTGCATGTTTGTTCACATGCTCATATTGCATGATAGCTAACATGACTAGGTTGCATTGCATCAACATGCATTCCTTGTCCCTTGATTTGGTGATAGGGATTGGGCTTTTTGTTTGTTTGGTTTGCATTTCATTTGACATGAAATGAAATTGCACATGATTCTTTGGGCCATCATGCATGAAAATGCGTGATTGGTGGCCCGAGAATCGAGGCACATGCCCCTTTGAGTCACAAATATGATAAGGGGCATGATTGGTGCACACATTGTTGGAATTACATTGCCATGCAAGTTTTTGCCATCTGCTGCTGTGAGTTGCAGGTTCTGCAGACATTCAGTGCCGGCCGGCAGTATTTAGTGCCGACCGGCAGTCTATTTATGGCCGATGGATGTATTTTGTGCCGGTGGCCACATACTTCAGCCGGTGGTGTTTCCCTCAGCCGGTGGTATCCCCAGTGCCTTGAGAAGTAGTTCTGAGACTTTGGCAGTTTTCAGAAAGGCAGAGCAGGGAAAACAGAGGCAGTCTAGGCATGGCAGTGCAATTCCGAGCAAGTCCCGAGCACGTGCTGCATTTGGCCCTCCTCCCGAGGCGGTTTACTGTTTTTCTTAGTTTATTATTTGTTAATTTAATTGGGATTTGTAATATTTAATTAGCTTGCGTAGTTAATTAATCTGTATATTCTTTTGGTCCCTCCGAGCGAGGGCATAATTGTAATAAGTGTGGGTGAGTGGTGTGTATGTCTTCCAACCCCCACTTCTTTCTTCCCTTTTATTTACCTGCTTATGATGGTAGATTAGGGCACGTTTATTTTAGCATACCTTATGCAATGCATGCGTGCATCCATGCATTTGTTACATGCACCGGGCTCGGTACATCATACAAACTGCATCGTATTTCAATTCCAAATTGAATACGTGATAGTTGTAGCATTTCACGTGCCATTTTAGGGTTAGCCGAGCCTACTCTAAATTGCATCCTTGCCTGTGTTGCATTAGCCACTTAACATGACCTAGGGACATGCATGTCTGCTAACTAGTTTCTTGTTTTGGCACGGAGTACGATGTAAGTATTTTACGCTTTAGCATATCGCATGCGTGTGAATGTTGCCATGACAGTATGCTTACCATGCGGCTAAGTGCTTACATGAGATAAACTGTTTGAATGCCTGTGGGTGGAGGTTGGATTGCTTGAGTTGGAAAACTCATTGAAATCCGTATTTTAGCCTACTTGCGAGTAGCAAATTCCAAAGCATTTTCAAAAAAACGGATATGCAATGATTATTTCCAAATTAGGCAATCTAGTCTATACTTGTTTTGCTGTGCGCATAACATAGTAATTCTAGGCTAATAATTGGATAAGAACGCATAATGTTTTCAAAATCGGATATCACGGTTAGTAGAGGCCGGTCTTCGGACCGGGCGAAAGGGGGTGCTCATAGCTGACCTTCCCCGATCGTACCCAAGCTCCCGAGCCAAGACATTTGGTGATGACGGACACGTGGCCTTCGGCACCGAGTCAGGGTTTCCTAAATTCCCCCATTAAAAAAATATTTAGGTGGCGACTCTGTAATCTGGCAAAGCAGTCCATGTTTGGCACTACTTTTCAAAAATCTGTTTTTCTTCAAAACGATTTGCCAGAGTTGGACTCTTTGGTTCAGATTTAGAACCGCAACAAAAAAGGAGAGTCCGAACTGTAGCGAGGTCCCCGCGGGCTTGTTACAGTTTCTGGCGACTCTGCTGGGGATTTTAGAGAGCTTGACTCGAACTCGTGATATCCTGTTTTGATTTCGTTTATGTGTCTCTTTGCATTGCATGTGCATTGGTGCGCCTAGGACACCGTGTTGGCCATCTGCTATTCCTGAGCGGTTTGCCGGAGGCTTGTCTTGTCAAGGCATGACCATAAGGCTGACCGGTTATGGGCTCTGCCAGTATGGGAACACAAACCCCGGTTTTACCGGGGCACCCTTTTTGACCATTCGACCTAGTGCATATTCGGAATCCATAGTGACCATTCCAAACTAGGACAGGTTGCTTACCCGATTTTAGGTTGTTTGAAACCGCTGTGTGCGTAGTGAAACCCTAGCTCCTGACAAAATAGGACAGGGAAACCCTACCCCAACATAGGGGTGTATTGGCTCTCATTTATCTGCTATGTGCTTTTAGAGTGTATCTCTGCAGGAACGCATATATCAGTTTGCAAGTTTGAGCATCCGGCCTGAGGGCACCAGTATCAGTATTGTTGAGAATCAGTTGTGTCTGCGGGTATCAGTTCAGTTTTGAATAGTGATTCTGGGGAACAGTGATCAGTAGTAGAGTGCAGTTGTTCGGCTACACCCGTGTTTGATCTGTTTGGGGCTGAAATGCTGCTTGTTTTTCCGTTTCAGTTCAGAGATTCAGAGAATTGATCCAGAACAGTTAGTGTCTTCTCCTTGCTGAGGCAGGACTTAGCATGACGCAGAATTCAGAAGAGATCGTGGTCATGACGGCCGCGTTGATCAGGAATCACCCTACCAGATGAAACTACTGTTGACATGCCGCATCCGCCCAGATCGCCGGCCGCGCACCCAGTTTGGGCCCCTCAGCTATATCAGGCTCGCGAGCCTACTACATTTGAACTAATGGGGATGATAGGTGATCTTCAAAGGTCCGTGACGGATCTCGCCTATGGATGTCTGTTTCGCCGCCAGCCGCACCATATGCCGGAGGCTTTGTACCCCAAGAGCCCCCGCTATTGGGCGAATTGTAATTGAACTCAGCCAACCGGAGATGACCTCCAGCTATGGCAACGACGCATCAAACCAAGTTCTAAATCAGGCCGAGGCCAGAGATAAAGGCAAGATGAAGGCAGATGCCGACCCTATCGAACAACTGCTGTGGGCAGTAGAGGCTTTGAAAGCCGAGGGAATGAACAAGCAACAGATATCCGCAGTTATGTCAAAAGCTGTGGAGGATGCTTTCCCCACTCCGCCTGAGGGCAGTTCCAGTCAATCAGAGAATCGGGAGAGGCCCCGTCATGCCAAAACAGTTCTTCCCCCTCCCAACCTTGCATCCGGAAAGGATCAGAAACCCAAGGTCGCACCCGCCGATCCGTTTGCTAGTGCATCTAGCAAGAGTGCTCAGGCTCCAAAGTACCTGCCCCGAGGGCGCAGGGTCTTCCATGCTCTCTATATGCCATTATCCAAGGCACTTCAAATCCTTGCCGAGAGGGGACACCTTAAACCCCTGGAGCCTCGGCCCCTCCCGAAGAATCTCCCGGCCACACATGATGCTGCTCTGTACTGTGCGTACCACCAGCAGACAGGCCATGCCACCGACAATTGTTTTCGCCTCCGGCATGAGGTGCAAGATTTGATTGACAACGAGGTTATCCTCCCGCCTACCTCAGCGAAGTCCGTCACCACCCAGTTGTTGGATGTTGAGGATACAGATACTGCGAGTATGTAATCAGAAGGTGAACCGCCTGTGGGCAATGCTTGGCGCATTTTTGGATGTGGCGTTTGGCACGCATTTTTGGGCATCTATTAATTTCTGTAAATTCTGACTTGGGTGTCGAGTCAGTCTTCTGTTTTGTCTTGAGTCTGTCTCATTGTTTTGAGTCAGTCCTTTTGCTTAAGGGTCTGTCTTGTTGTAATGAGTCAGTCCCTCTTGTATAGAATATCAGGTGATTCCGGGGTTGTTGCCTCGAGCGCCGTTTTGTAATTATCCTTTTTTTTTCCTTTTGAACCTGTCTCGATTGAGGAGCCAGTCACAATCAGGGCATCTGAGTGAAACAGCTGTGGCTATCACATTCCGAATTTTTTGCTATGTGAGTCAGCCGTGCCAGAAGATGTGAATGGAACGACAGTGCGTACCGCCTGCTCTCTTGTGCCTTGAACATCGTTGTAATGACCTGAGTTTTTCATAAAAACCCTTTTCAAACGCTGCGGTGATAAAAACAAAGAGGAATTAATTCCTCGGGTTTTGCAAAATTTTGACCATTTTGAGAGAAAGAGAGGCATGTTAAGCTTTTAATGAATGAAATCATGCTTGTCGGCGTGAGTACTGAGAAGGATCCTGGCTTGGTCCAGATTGGTTCCACACTTTCTTCAGCGCGAGCGATTTGTCGCTTTCTTAAAAACTTTCAAAAACGAAATGTTTTGCGCAGCCTTGCAAAGACCGGTGTGGAACCGCTCTTGAGATTGTACAGCCCAGGATCGCTCTCGGTCTCAGGATTCAATTTATCTGTTGCAAACTGAAATCCGTTCAAAACATTCAACGGTGCTATGAAACGCCTGTGTGGCCCATTTTGAAGCAGCCCTCGAGCAAGAGGCATCAAAGTCAGATCGAGGAGATCAGATCCCACCAGGCAAGGCTCGTAAAGCAATTGTGATGGATTCTTCTACAAATCAACACCACAGTCTCTCTCTGGGATACAGAGAAGCTTCAATCTCAAAACCATTTGGCATGGGCTTGCTACACTTTTTACCCTTTGAGAGGCTCGCTGGGCCGAAAACCCGGAAGGGCGGTCCAGGCAAAAGTTAGAGCAAAGAAAAGAAAAGACAAAAAAGAAAAATACAAAAAAAAGCAAAAAAAAAGAAAAGAAAAGAACAAACAAGAAGCAAAAAAAATGAAAATACGAAAGAAAAGAAAAGAAGAAAAGAAAAAGAAAAAAGAAAAACATAGCTCGCAAGGTCGAAAACCCGCATTGGGCGCCTTGGCAAAAGTTAGAGCCTAAACAGCGAAGGTTAAAATACCCGAGTGTACCTTAACCGGAACTACGTAAGGCTTGATTCCCATGTTTGGGATACGTAGGCAACTTCATCCTGAAGTCCAGCCGCCAACGCTTCCATAGCGTCTCAGTCCATGTCATGGTTTTGATCACTTGTGCCTCCTCCGAATCCAATGTCTCGATTGCAGCGACCTGGAACTACGTGATCAACTTCCTCTTGAATCCAACCACCAACACCTTCCAGGTGACTGTGTCCATATATTGATTCAAACCGTCTTTGTCTCCTCCGCGTCCGAGGGTCCGATCGTCGTCAACAAGGACTGGCTTACAATGTGCCGCGGCATCATCCAAACAAGGGGCAACTTTCCGTTGCCATGCATTGCCATAAGTTGCCCTGAGTTACCGTCCAAACCAGGGGCAACTTTCCGTTGCCTTATCCCCCTTTAAGCCAGGGGCAATTTTCCACTGCCTCCGATCCGAGGTTGCATATCTCGAGGGTAAGTTCCGCGCTCGTCGAGCGTTGACTGTTTGCAAAAATAGTTTTTGAAAATTTTCACTGAGGTTGACTTATTTTCTCGAAAACTATTTCATTTTTCAAAATTGGACCATGTTTGGACCCAAAAGGAGAATTTTCAGTGCTCACAGCCTGATTCGCATGATTTTCAAATCAAAAATCGAATAAGTGTGTTAATCCAACTCTCATTTTGATCAAAACTGTTTTAGGAAGAAAAAAAAAATGGTCAAAGTGACGAACTAGGGGCACAGTTGAGTCAGGTCTTCTGTCTTTCCCCCGTCAACATACTTGCCGAAAGGCGCTCCATTCGTCAGAAGAAATAGCCGTGAGCTAACAGTGTTGGGTGTGAACCTGTGACTTCCTATTCATCCATCAATCACTCTGGGGAGGGATGAAAAATGAGAGAATAAAGAATAGAGAGGTGTAAGCGGAGAGAAAAGTAAGAAAAGGGTTTTGAGAGAAAAACCGAGCCTGAGGGCCGAGTGATGTGAGTATCACAAATCAGAAAGGGTGGGATATAATACCCGGAGGAATTGGCTCCTCGAGATTTGAGGTCTCTCCTTGTGTAAACATGTCCGTGTGTCGTGTCTTTTGATTTGTCGGTTTCGGCTTTAGCTTTGAGTCTTTTCCGAGTGTGTCTCGTTGTGTTCAGGTCGTGTGCCTTTTGTTTCTCTGTTTGAGTCTGTCTCGCTGTGTTCTGTGGTAGGCTCGATACCCGGTTGTGAAACCCCTTTTCCAAGATTAATCGTTTGTGCTCTGAATGCTGTGCCATTCTCTACATTCGTGCGAAGCAAGAGAAGAAAAGGAAATTTGGGACATCCGAGTGTGTTTCAACTCCAACCGTGTCAGTTTTGTGATCCGTCTTGTCAGATTGGGTTATTTGTTCAGGGTTTGCTGTGTGCAGAATGAACCGAGTGCTGTGTTGAGGGCTGTATGCAGATCAATCCCCAGTAGAGTATGGGCTGTATTTAGTTTGAGTAGTGCTTTGTATGAGTTGTTTGCTGTTAGTTGGTTGGTTATCCGATTATCATAGTGCAAGTGCTCAATTTTCAGACAACAGATCAATATCATTTACATTTGAGGTGTAATATGATGCAATGCAGTGCAAGGTATGAAATATACACAATGTAAACACTTTTTTCAGACAAAAAGTTTGTTTCATTTCATATCATCTTTTCAAGTACATAAGTTTTGGAAACAAAATCTGCCTGCGGCAGTACAAAGTACCCTAACTACTGACAAAAGGGGAAAATGAAAAGAAACAAAAAAAACAGCAAAGATCTGTATCAATGTCAAAATGGCTCTAGGGCCGTCAATCTGTCCTAGTCCTCTTCCTGGACGAGGGTCCAGGAGCGTCATCAACAGGGGCACCACTAGGGGCATCACCATCTGAGCTCGAGTCCGAGCCATCATCGGTCTCCTCCGCCTCTGTCTCTGCCTCAGACTCATCATCCGGAACCGGAGCCCGCGAGCTACTCCCGACATGAACGCGCCCCCCTCTGGTGCGAGGATATGCTCTGCCATCCCGAGTAGAAATGGGAGGTCCAGCTGGAGCGCCACCCACCGGAGGAATCTGGAAGGGAGGCTGAAAAAGCATGAAAGGCAAATGCATCAGTATATATGGAGCAGTTTATCAGTACAGAATACAGTGTATGAGTACAGTGTATGTGAATGCCGTGAGCAGTGAATCAGTGCAGAATGCAGTGTATGAGTACAGTGTATATGAATACTGAGAGCAGTTTATCAGTGCAGAGTGCAGTGTATGAGTACAGTGTATGTGAATGCCGTGAGCAGTGAATCAGTGCAGAATGCAGTGTATGAGTACAGTGTATCAGATGCCGTGAGCAGTTTATCAGATGTTGTGTTATGCATCAGAATATGTAAAGCAGTTTGTGTATGGTTTGAGGCCGTGGTCAGGAACAACATACCGGAATGCTGTAGAGGGCTAGGAGGTCGAATGTCCGCTGTAGCATCCCCATCATGGAGGCATTCATCTCCAATGACTGCCGGGTGTACTCAGAAGACGCCTGCAAAAGTATCAGATGCATCAATATTCTGTGGAATATCAAACAAATTGAAATGAAATAACAGTGCAAGATGAAGAATGCAGTAATACATACCGGAGGCAAGTCGGGGACACCGACAAACTCGTGGTCAGCTGGTGGAGGGGCAAAGGGGATCTGATAGGTCGCCCCACCCTGTCCTCTGAAAGTCAATGCAGCGGGCAGAGCAGGCCAACCGGTCCCTCGCCCTCGCTGAACTCCACCCCTGCCGCGGACTCGAGCCCTCCTCGGCGCTCCCCCTCCAGCTCCTGCTCCAGCCGCTGGCGCCGCTGGTCCCCCTCTCTCTACTCGGCGGCCGCCGCTCAGGGGTCGCATGATAAAGGTCCGGACGTACTCCGAGTAATCGCCCTCGCCTCGGAAGTCGTCCGCCTCCCAGCCGATAGTATAATCTGCCATCTGCTCGGCAGTGAACCTCTCAGTATCCCGCATGTGCTCAGGAGGGTGCACCGGGACTATCTGCTCAGGTAGGCCTAGGGTCTGACGCAAGAAACGCTCACCCAGGTACCAAGCCCGACAGACCGGGCCCTCGAGCAGAATCCGGTAACGTGAGGTATCAACGGCGCCGGCAAACCGATCCCGCGCCACGGCTGGCAAAGGGGCCCAAGGCTGCCAAGTGATCTGAAATTGAAATACAGTTTGTTACCTACTGTTATTGCAAATATACAGTGGAAAAGCGAAGCTTAAATAAACTGCAAGTAAAATATACCTCGGCAGGGGTGATGGTGTCGAAGTAGCGGCGGAAGAAGCTGAAGGTCTCCCGGGGCCTCCGCACGCATCTCCCGTCAAAGCGGCGTGAGAAGGGACGACCAGAGGGGTCTCTGCATCGGGTACAGGAGCGAGCCTAGGAAAGTAGGCGTAAACCCACAACTGCAAAAAGATACCAGTATGGCTATCGGATCAAGCGGAATACAGAATAAAGCAGAAATAACAGAGCCGTGTGTTGTGTAGTGTATTGTGCGGAGTGTACAGTATGAGTAGCGTTGTGCAGTGTATTGTGCAGAGTGTACAGTGTGAATAGTGTACAGTCAGTGTAAAGTAGAGTATGTGTGTGCCGTGTGTACAGTATACAGTCCGTGTGAAACAGACTACAGTGTGTGCAGTGTGCAGAGTACAGAAAATGTAAGGCAGAAATGTAAAGCAGAAAAGGAAATGTACCTCCCAAGCACGCCAATAGCCCCCGAGCAACTGTCCGCTGCCGCGGGAGACTGAGCTCATATAGCCGTAGAGGGTGGCCAGAGCCGCACCACCCCAATCGAAACGCAAGATGTCCCGGACATCCACCAGTGCGCTGAGAAGGCAGAGGGGCACTGTGTTCGCCCGGTCGGCGAAGAGAGTCGTCCCGAACAAAAACATCAGAAAGCCGCGTGCATATCTCTCAGCGGCCTCCTGAGTCATCGGAGCTGCGTCAACAAGAAGAGGCTGCACCCGGAACTGCACCTCGAACCAGGAATACCGGACAAAGCCAGGACGGGCGAGAGGTGGAGCCGCGCCAAGTAAGTAGACCTGAGCTGCGGTCCACTCATCCATAGCAATATCAAAAGGGATCGGATCACCCCCTACCCCGATGCCAGTGAGCACCGAGAAATCGTAAGGGGTCATCGTCATATCCCCGGTCGCAGGCAAGTGGAATGAATCGGTGGTGTCCCACCACCTTTCTGCCAGCGCAGCTAGAAGAGGCCTGCAAGCAGTAGGCCTGGAGAGTCCCCTGCAAAAGGAACCAAAGCCCGCCTCGTCTACAATGTGGCGAACGCCTCGGGAAGCTCCGCGTACCAATCTCGAGCCGCGACATTCCCATACCCGCGGATGGTATGGGAATCTCCCTGTTTTCAAACAAGTAATTGCGAAGCAATATAAAATGCACAGTTTTGAGGAAACAGTAAATCAGTGCAAATATTGGCATGCGTGCAAGTTTGTCAGATTCAAACAAATACCGGGTGCCGGTGTGCTTCAGTAAACTACAACGTGTGATGCGTCAGCGTGTTTGTATGGCTCAGTGCAAATGTGGCATGCGTGCAAGTTTTTCAGATTCAAACAGACACCGTGCAATGGTGTTGGCAATGAAAGGCGGTGTGTGCCGTGGTTTGAGTGGTTCGAGGCTAGCGCAGTGTGTGTGCACGTGTGAGTCTTAAACGGATAATCAGTTACGAGTGCATTTGCAATCAACTACGATATACAGTGTATCAGTATATTGGAACTAGGCAGTTAAAGAACTAAGCAGTCAAGGAACCGAATCAGCTATGGCAGTTGACAGTTAACAGTTCTACAGTGAAGAAAATTAAAGCAGAGGAAAGATGTTACCTCGGAAGCCCCGAAGGAAAGGTGACAGGTAGGCTCGCGCAGCAGAAGCTCCGGGTCCAGTGCTCGGTCAAAGCTGCGAAACTGGTGTAGTCCGTCGGGTGGTAGAACATGGATCGCCGGCCGGTAGGTCGCCGGATCGAACGCGCTCGCTCAGCGAGAGGAGCTCAACCCCGGGATCCATCTCGTGATCCGAGGGAGTCCCGCCGCGTGGAACGTCGTCGGCCATGTCGGGAATGATGGGAAAATGGTCGAGGAATGAAAATAGGCTCGGAATACGAAGAGTCAACTCGAAAGTCAACCCCCGGGAGGGTGGAAAATGGCCGGAAAGGGTCGGGATGGAAAAAGGTATGGAAATGAAGAGGAAATCGAGGGGAACAAGTCCCAAAAAGATGAAAATGGCAAAGGATGTGCCGAAATGAAATTTTGATCGGTCGAAAATGTGCGAAACGCGAAGGTATTCGCGAATCGAACGACGAAATCGAGCCTAAAACGCGAGAAAATGCGAGGATCGAAGGCCGGAAATATTCTAGAGAGAAGGGGGAGGGATTTTCGGCGGAGGAAAAGTGAAAAGAATAGGGTTGGAGGCCCTATTTTAAAACACCCGTGGCGAAATACCAAAACTGTCCCCGATCAGCAATTTTTGGCCGGTCGGCACTATTTTGTGCCGGTCGGCACAATATTGTGCCGGTGGAGTAATTCTGCAGCCGGTGGCCAGCCGGTGGCCACCTAGTCCAGCCGGTGATGTTCCCACAGCCTTGTTTAGGCCATGTGGGTAGTTTCTGGTCTTCATAGCTCAAGAAAGTGCAATAAAGTGAATCCCCGATGCTCAACCGGCCTCCGTTTTGACCTCGGACCGTGTCTTCTGTGCGTGGCACTCAGATTCAAGCAAAGATTGTATCCTTTTGTATCCTTTTGTCTTTTACAAGATTCAAAAGTTGCCCCGTGTGCGTTGCACGCATCCATCACATTGTCCGGTGCGTCGCATCGCGCCGTCCTGCACGTCCCTTGCGACTTGCACCGTTTTGCACTTTCGTGTGGCATGCGTGTCATACTTGCATTTCATTTTCCATTCAATGAGGTATGCGTGCCTCATTTTGCATTTCATTGCATCTCGAGGTACGCGTGCCTCGTTTTGCATTTCATTTTCCATTCAATGAGGTATGCGTGCCTCATTTTGCATTTCATTGCATCTCGAGGTACACGTGCCTCGTTTTGCATTTCATTTTCCATTCAATGAGGTATGCGTGCCTCATTTTGCATTTCATTGCATCTCGAGGTACGCGTGCCTCGTTTTGCATTTCATTTTCCATTCAATGAGGTATGCGTGCCTCATTTTGCATTTCATTGCATCTCGAGGTACGCGTGCCTCGTTTTGCATTTCATTCTCCATTCAATGAGGTATGCGTGCCTCATTTTGCATTTCATTGCATCTTGAGGTATGCGTGCCTCACTTTGCATTCATTTTGCATTTCATTTTACACATTGCATCCTGAGGTATGCGTGCCTCACTTTGCATTCCATTTGCATTTCATTTTGCATTTCATTGCATCTCGAGGTATGCGTGCCACGTTTTGCATTTCATTCTCCATTCAATGAGGTATACGTGCCTCACTTTGCATTCCATTTGCATTTCATTTTGCATTTTGCATCCTGAGGTATGCGTGCCTCACTTTGCATTCCATTTGCATTTCATTTTGCATTTTGCATCCTGAGGTATGCGTGCCTCACTTTGCATTCCATTTGCATTTCGTTTTGCATTTTGCATCCTGAGGTATGCGTGCCTCACTTTGCATTCCATTTGCATTTTGTTTTGCATTTTGCATCCTGAGGTATGCGTGCCTCACTTTGCATTTCACTTGCATTTCGTTTTTCATTTTGCATCTTGAGGTATGCGTGCCTCACTTTGCATTTCATTTGCATTTCGTTTTGCATTTTGCATCCATGAGGTATGCGTGCCTCATCTTGCATCTCAATTTGCATTTCATCGCGCTATTTTGCGCACCTCATTGTTTTTCGCTCTGGGTCTGGCGAGACCTTAAACACGCGCGGTCTAGGAGACCTTAAATCCTCGGGAGGTGCAAGACCTTCGGTGCACTAAGGTGCACCTCATCGCATTTGGCATGCATTTCATCGCGCTATTTTGCGCACCTCATTGTTTTTTGCTCCGGGTCTGGCGAGACCTTAAACACGCACGGTCTAGGAGACCTTAAATCCTCGGGAGGTGCAAGACCTTCGGTGCACTAAGGTGCACCTCATCGCATTTGGCATGCATTTCATCGCGCTATTTTGCGCACCTCATTGTTTTTCGCTCCGGGTCTGGCGAGACCTTAAACACGCGCGGTCTAGGAGACCTTAAATCCTCGGGAGGTGCAAGACCTTCGGTGCACTAAGGTGCACCTCATCGCATTTGGCATGCATTTCATCGCGCTATTTTGCGCACCTCATTGTTTTTCGCTCCGGGTCTGGCGAGACCTTAAACACGCGCGGTCTAGGAGACCTTAAATCCTTGGGAGGTGCAAGACCTTCCGTGCATTAAGGCGCACACCTCATTGCATTTGGCATGCGTCTCAAAAGCCGCGCGTTGGCGCGCATTTCAAAAACATCATGCATCATCTGCATTCAAAAAGAAAACATGCATTGTCATACATTGCTTCCCGGTCTAGGAGACCTTAAATCCTCTGAAGGTGCAATTCCTTTGGTGTTTGTCGTGCCCGAACGACTTCCGGTGGTCTGGTAAAGCCACCTGCCTGTTTTTGCGGTGAGTTCCTAGAAGACCAACTGGGACGGTGAAAACTAGAGTTTGAACGGCTCATGCCTAGAACGCAAAGGTTCAGGATCTCCGAGACTAAAGTCTGGTTTAAATACCCAGAGGGTGTACCCTCGGCTTGAAATCTGTATGGAAGCCCCATAGGTTGAGGCGGCATGTTTACGCCTCAATTCTGGATACTGAACCAACCTAGTATATCGCCCTGTTGGTAAGATAGGGAAAGCTGCAATCATAGTCGTTGCATCATAGTGCATTATCATGCATCATTTGTAAATACTGCATATGTCATGCATTTCAAAAAAAATCCAAAAACAAAAACACATGCATATGTCATGCATCATTGTAAATACTGCATATGTCATGCATCATTCTAAAATATTGCATATGTCATGCATTTCAAAAAACAAAAAAAATATGCATATGTCATGCATCATTGTAAATATATAGTGCATATGTCATGCATTTCAAAAAACGTGCATAGTGCATTGTCATGCATCATCATTGTAGTATAGTGCATATGTCATGCATTTTCTGTAAATATCCATTTCCATTGCATTATAGTTGCATGCATCCACTGCATCATCCTCCATCCATGGCTTGCGCCTTTCCTTGTTGAGCTTGGTCTGGTATGTGCTCATACTTTTCACGTCAAAACACAGTTCTGCATGTGTACGCGCCTATTCCACGTTGGTATGTTGGTTTGAGGGTAGCGGCACCTTTTCTGTGCTAGACATGGCTTGTACGTGTACATGCCCCTCCTAGGCAAAACTTGGTTTGGCCTGCGTGCCATATCCATTGCATTGTAGTTGCATGCATCCACTGCATCATCTTCCATTTATGGCTTGCACCTTTCCTTGTTGAGCTTGGTCTGGTATGTGTCCATACTTTTCACGTCAAAGCACAGTTCTGCATGTGCATCGCGCCTACTCCACGCTGGTATGTTGGTTTGAGGTTGCGGCACCTTTTCTGTGTTAGACATGGTTTGTATGTGTGCATGCCTTTCCTAAGCGAGATACGGTTTGGCCCGCGCGCCATAATCGCATATTACATTGTAGTGTAATTGTTGCATCCGGCATTAGGATCATTGTTCTTTCCTCAGCGGGTCGTCACCCCACTTATGTCAATCCACCCAATACTTGTCCTTGTGTCCGTCTACATTACTCATAGTTCTGCATGTGTATCGCGCCTATTCCACGTTGGTATGTTGGTTTGAGGTTGCGGCACCTTTTCTATGGTAGACGGACTTGTTACTTCCATCAATCTATTTGACATTTGTGTGGTTTTGAACCGCTCATGATTGAATCATGATTCAATTGCTTTGCATGTAGTTTGCATAGTTTCAATTGCATTGCATTATCATTTGCATTGTTTATACATAGTTTTGTATATTTTGCATATCATTTTGCATTTCATCAGTGCATTGTCATGCATGTTGCTAACAATATTCTACCTGTTAAGTTTGCTTTCTTTGCAGGCACGATATTGTATGTACGGCTCATTTGAGGCCGGTGCAACCGGACGAGCCGCACAGGTATTGTATCCTCCGAGTGAGACGTATTGAGAATTGCATAATTCTCTTACATCCTTTCTGCATTGAAGTGTAGTTTGGCGTATGCTAGCTTAAAACTGTTGCATGTGTGCTTCGTTACAGCTTTCTTTGCATGATCATAAGTTATGCTCGGCCTTTTGCATTGTCTTGCATCTTGCCCCCGCCTACGGGCGCATACCTTATCTACGGCTTGCATGCCTGTGCCTGAACTACGCTGGTTTGATTCCTAAAGGGATACGTAGGCAGCTTGCGAGTTCAACCATTTGCGCTTTGTATGTTTGTCCAAGTCTTCGGCCTTGTCAAAAATGGGTCGTCTCTGGGCTTTGACATTCACTCCCGTCATTGTTATGACTTCCGAGTTCTGTCAAAGAGGGGCAACTGTAGACACCCCATTTTTGACCGTCCTCAAGACCTGGACGTCACCGCTTGAACACTCGGTGATTATCCATGTTCGTGTTCGTTTGGAGTTCCCGGAGTTCTCGGCTACGCGCCTTGCCTCAGGACCTCCGAACTTGACCGTTTTGTGTCTGGTTTTGCACCAAACACTTGTGTTTTGCCTTGGAGGGGCAGGGAATGCCTTGTGAGGCATCCCCACACACCACCGGCAGTGGCTAGAGGCCACCAGCTGGTTGGTGTTGGTATCGGCACTATATTGTGCCGGTCGGCAGTCAATTTTGTCAAAATGACAATTTTGCCCTGCCGACTACTGTGCAGTTGCTTTATGAGATATTTTGAAGCAGCTGTATAGCATTTGTTTCCCCTCCATACACGTGTATGGAGGGATGAGCCTTTAGTTTGCTTAGCTTGTAAGCTTTGTTGCCTATAAGAGAAGGTTCTCTTCTCTTGGCTCAAGGGTTGGAGAGTTAGACATTTTTAGAGAGAAAAGACAGAGAAGAAGCTCTGGTTTTAGGGTTTGAGTTCTATATCTATCCTATCTCTCTTTTGCTCTTGTTTTTACACTAGGTGCTTTAATCCATATTATTGCACACAAGCACCTAGTGTTTCACCTTCCCTTGGCTACTGAGGTTCCAAGAGGTTGTTCTTAGAGTTTTTGGCTGGATTTGAGCCCAAGGAAACAACAACATCATCTTTGGTGAAGAAGGTCAACAAGGGTGAGAAACTTGCTTTATTTCCCCATTCTTGCATTCCATTTTTACCTATCTTTGAACTGTTTTTGTGCTTGGTGTTTAATACAAAAAAGTTCTGTTTTTAGTCCTCTTGATAGTTTATTAAGAGTGTTTTGTGCTTTGGAGAGGTTTGGCCCCTCTTAGGCCTTGAAAAGGCCTCATTTTGTGCCTATTTTGGTGAGCTCCGGGATTTTGGTGTTGGGGTCTCTTCACCACTGAAATCTTGAGGGATTTCAGTGGTGAAGATGATGCCTTGAAGTCCCAAGAAGGAGAGGGCCACCCCCTCTCCTTGATGTCCTTGAAAAGGACAAGTTTTGGCCTCTTAAGGGAGCCTATGTTTCAAGTGTGTGTTGAGCATGCCATGGCTGTATTTTATACTTATATTGCCATGTTTTAACTTTGTATTAAGTTGGTTTTGGTCCCTTATGCATGCTTAGCATAGTTGCCATGTAATGCCTTATATTGCCTTAACATGCCTTAGGTTGTTAGCCCTAATTTGAGCATGCTTTAGGCTTAGATTCATGAAGATTTTGTGCTTATCTTGACATGTTTTAGGTCTGTCCATAAGTGTTTGGGTTGGTCTTGGCATGCTTAGTATAGCCTCTTTGCATTTTAGGCTTGCTAGCCTTGAGCATGAATGTGTAGCATGCCTTGTTTGCATCATTTCAATGGTTTGAGACCATTTGCCATGTTATTTCAGTCCATTTAACATGCTCATATGTTTGCATTGCATGCCTCTTTGATGTTTCAAGAGCTCATGTTGTATGTTCCTTGGGAGTGCATGTGTGCATGCCTTTTAATTTAAACCATATAGATGCCATCTAAGTGGTCATTTGGGCTTGTTTTGGTGTGCTAAAACTCTGTTTTTGGTCGCCTAAGTATTGCCATGTGTGGTTGTACTAAGTGTAGTTCATTGCCTCTTTGGTGAGCCTCAAGTACTTGGGCCATTTGCATGCTTTAATTGCTTGAATTAGTTGGTTTGGCACCTCCATTTTGTGCAATTTCAGAGCTTATATTGCATGCTAGTTGTCCATGATATCCCCTTTCAAATGTGCTTAAGAGTTGCCTTGTTTATGCTTAAGGTGTTGGACCATAATTGCATGCATGTGTGTGTGTATTTTGGCCTTCATTTTCTTGGTTTTGGCCACTGATTTTAAGCCTATTTAGAGTTGCTTAAGTCATGTTTAAGACCATCATTTGCTTGCTTGTATGCTTACCTCATGTTTGCTTATGTGCTTGCATTGTTTGTTCACATGCTCATATTGCATAATAGCTAACATGACTAGGTTGCATTGCATCAACATGCATTCCTTGTCCCTTGATTTGGTGATAGGGATTGGGCTTTTTGATTGTTTAGTTTGCATTTCATTTGACATGAAAATTGCGCACTCGATTCTTTAGGCCATCATGCATGAAAATGCGTGATTGGTGGCCCGAGAATCGAGGCACATGCCCCTTTGAGTCACAAATATGATAAGGGGCATGATTGGTGCACACATTGTTGGAATTACATTGCCATGCAAGTTTTTGCCCTCTGCTGCTGTGAGTTGCAGGTTCTGCAGACATTCAGTGCCGGCCGGCATTATTTAGTGCCGACCGGCAGTCTATTTATGGCCGATGGATGTATTTTGTGCCGGTGGCCACATACTTCAGCCGGTGGTGTTTCCCCTCAGCCGGTGGTATCCCCCAGTGCCTTGAGAAATGGTTCTGAGACTTTGGCAGCTTTCAGAAAGGCAGAGCAGGGAAAACAGAGGCAGTCTAGGCATGGCAGTGCAATTCCGAGCAAGACCCGAGCACGTGCTGCATTTGGCTCTCCTCCCGAGGCGGTTCACTGTTTTTCTTAGTTTAGTTAGTTTGTCAACTAATTGGGCCATTTGTAATATTTAATTAGCTTGCGTAGTTAATTAGCTGTATATTCTTTTGGTCCCTCCGAGAGAGGGCATAATTGTAATAAGTGTGGGTGAGTGGTGTGCATGTCTTCCAACCCCCATTTCTTTCTTCCCTTTTATTTACCTGCTTATGATGGTAGATTAGGGCACGTTTATTTTAGCATACCTTATGCAATGCATGCGTGCATCCATACATTTGTTTACATGCACCGGGCTCAGTACATCATACAAACTGCATCTGTATTTCAATTCCAAATTGAATACGTGATAGTTGTAGCATTTCACGTGCCATTTTAGGGTTAGCCGAGCCTACTCTAAATTGCATCCTTGCCTGTGTTGCATTAGCCACTTAACATGGCCTAGGGACATGCATGTCTGCTAACTAGTTTCTTGTTTTTGGCACGGAGTACGATGTAAGTATTTTACGCTTTAGCATGTCGCATGCGTGTGAATGTTGCCATGACAGTATGCTTACCATGCGGCTAAGTGCTTACATGAGATAAACTGTTTGAATGCCTGTGGGTGGAGGTTGGATTGCTTGAGTTGGAATAACTCATTGAAATCCGCATTTTAGCCTACTTGCGAGTAGCAAATTCCAAAGCATTTTCAAAGAAAACGGGTATGCAATGATTATTTCCAAATTAGGCAATCTAGTCTATACTTGTTTTGCTGTGCGCATAATATAGTAATTCTAGGCTAATAATTGGGATAAGAACGCATAATGTTTTCAAAATCGGATATCACGGTTAGTAGAGGCCGGTCTTCGGACCGGGCGAAAGGGGGTGCTCATAGTTGACCTTCCCCGATCGTACCCAAGCTCCCGAGCCAAGACATTTGGTGATGACGGACACGTGGCCTTCGGCACCGAGTCAGGGTTTCCTAAATTCCCCCGTTAAAAAAATATTTAGGTGGCGACTCTGTAATCTGGCAAAGCAGTCCATGTTTGGCACTACTTTTCAAAAATCTGTTTTTCTTCAAAACGATTTGCCAGAGTTGGACTCTTTGGTTCAGATTTAGAACCGCAACGCAAAAAAGGAGAGTCCGAGCTGTAGCGAAGGTCCCCCGCGGGCTTGTTACACCTACGTATCCCAAAGATGGGAATCAAGCCTTACGTAGTTCAGGCTCAGGTTCGCTCGGGTATTTTCACTCTCCTTTTGCGCTCTAACTTTTGCCAAGGCCGCCCTTTGCGGGTTTTCAACCTTGCGAGCTCAGTTTTTATAATTTCAAATTTTCTGTGCTCTGAGTTTTGCCTAGGTCGCCCTTTCGGGTTTTCGGCCTAACGAGCCTCTCAAGGGTAATATTTCTTCAACTTGTCCATATTGATCGGTTGTGAGAACTCCAAGCCATCTAGATCCATCAGAACCACAGCTCCACCTGACCAGATAGACTTGATGATGTAGGGACCAGTCCAATTGGGTCTGAACTTGCCCCTTGGGTCGTGGATGGGAGCTCGGTTGTCTTTGAGCACCAAATCTCCTTCTTTTAAATTCCTAGACTTAACCTTCTTGTTAAAAGCCCGGGCAATTCTGCGTTGATAACCTTGAACATGGTACAGTACTTTCAGCCTTCTCTCATCAAAGAGCATGAGTTCCTCGAATCTGCTCTGCTGCCAATCTGCTTCGGCTATCTGACACTCAGCCAATACTCGTAATGACGGGACCTCAATCTCAATAGGCAGAACGGCCTCCATCCCATAAACCAATGAGTACGGAGTCGCCCCAGTAGAAGTTCTGATTGAAGTCCGGTAGCCCCACAGAGCGAACGGCAGCTTATCTGGCCAGTCTCGGTAGGTTTCCACCATCTTCTGCAGTATGTGCTTGATGTTCTTGTTGGCGGCTTCAACCGCTCCATTGGTCTGCGGCCGATAGGTAGACGACTTATGAAAAGCCACATTGTATTTTTCCAACAAATCAATCACCTCCTTCTTGAAGTGGGAACCATTGTCTGAAATTATTTCATTTGGGACTCCGTAGCGACAGATGATGTTGTTTCTGATGAACTTTGCGACGTGCGAAGCCTTCAACACCGTGTAAGATTGGGCCTCAACCCACTTTGTGAAATAATCTATCGCTACCTAGATGAACTCATGCCCATTCGACCCCTTCGGGGTGACAGCTCCGATTACATCAATTCCCCAGACTGAAAATGGCCATGGCGAAGTCATGTTGTACAGCTTAGACGGCGGAATGTTCATGCGATTCGCATGAATTTGACACTTGTGGCATCGCCGGACAAAACCAATACAATCCTCCTCCATGGTGGACCAGTAGTAACCCTGTCTGAGGATCTTCCGTGCCAACATTACCCCATTCATGTGCGCACCACATTCTCTCCCGTGGATGGCTTCCATCAGACGCTTTGACTCTTCGGCACCAACACACAGTTTGTGCATTCCCAGATGACCCTTTTTATACAATTTACCCCCGCAGATGATGAACTGAACGGCCATTCTCCTGATTGCCCTTTTGTCTTTGGCATTTACCCCTGGCGGGTATGCTTCTTTCTCCAAAAAGTTCCAGATGTCGTAATACCAGGGGTTTTCGTCCTGAACTTCATCTATAGCGGCAATCGACTCGTAGGCAGGTGCAAATTTCTGGTCGATGATGACTGGACGCATCCGGACTCCACACGGGATGTCTATCATAGAAGATAGAGTTGCTAAAGAATCTGCGAACCTGTTGTTCTCTCTTAGTAGATGGGTAAAACTTAGCTTCTCAAACCGAGGAATCAGCAAGTCCAAGGTCTGGTGATACATCATCATCTTTTCCTCTTTTACTTTCCAGTCTCCTTTAGCTTGAGACACAACAAGGTTCGAGTCCCCAATGACGTCCAACCGTCTTGCCCCTAGTTCCAGGGCTGCTTCTAGACCGGCAATGCACGCCTCATATTCTGCTTCGTTGTTCGAGACTTTGAATCGGAGTTTGAAGGCTAGAGGGATACGGGAATTGTCGGGTGCTATCAGCAACACTCCTATCCCATACCCGTATTGATTTGACGCTCCGTCAAAGTACATCGTCCAAGTTTCGTCGTCGATATGCAAAATGGCCTCATCTGGGAATAAGTACTCGACTGCTTCACCCCCTTTCACTGGATGGTCGGCTAAGAACTCTACCACTGCTCTTCCTTTGACCGACTTGCGTGTTACATACTTTAGATCAAATTCGGAGAGCAACAACAACCAACGAGCTAGCCTACCCGTAAGTGCTGGTTTCTCGAAAAGATATTTGATGGGATCAAGTCGTGAAACCAACATTACAGAGTGAGCTAACAGGTAGTGCCGCAGCTTCCTAGTAGCCCATACCAAAGCTAAGCAAGCCTTCTCCAGTGGAATGTAGCGGGTTTCGTACTCTAGCATCTTCTTGCTTAGATAGTAGATGGCTTTCTCCACCTTGTCTTCTGATTCTTGTGCAAGCATGCAGCCCATTGTAGTCTCAGTTACTGACAGATACAAAATCAACGGTTTCCCTGGTTCTGGCGGTGACAACACGGGTGGGTTCTGTAAATATTCTTTATTCTGTTCAAATGCAGCTTGACATCGGCCGTCCCATTGAAACTTCTTTCCTTTCTTGAGGAGGCCAAAAAGTGGTTCACAAGTCAAGGTTAATTTTGAGATAAACCGTCTTATGAATTGCACTTTACCCAGAAAGCCTCGCACCTCTTTTTCAGTCATCGGTGGTGGCATTTCTAAAATGGCCTTGATTTTGGAAGGGTCGACCTCGATGCCCCTTTGTGTAATCAGAAACCCTAGCATTTTTCCCACTGTAACACCAAATGTACACTTCTGAGGGTTCAGCCGCAACCGAAATTCCCTGATCCTTTGAAAGAACTTGTGCAAGGCGGTGTGGTGACCCTCTCTTTCTTTGGATTTGACAATCATGTCGTCCACGTACACCTCAACCTCTTTGTGGATCATGTCGTGTAATATCGTGGTTGCGGCCCGTTGATAAGTAGCTCCAGCGTTCTTCAACCCAAATGGCATGACTCTATAGCAGTATGTCCCCCACGGGGTGGTGAATGCAGTCTTTTCCCGGTCTTCTGGCGCCATCACTATCTGGTTGTAGCCTGAGAAGCCATCCATGAATGAGAGCAAAGCATGCCCTGCTGTGAAATCCACCAACTCATCAATATGCGGTAGGGGAAAGTCGTCCTTCGAACTAGCTCTGTTCAAATCCCTAAAATCCACACATACCCGGATCTTGCCATCCTTCTTCGGCACCGGAACAATGTTGGCCAACCAAGTCGGGTATTCTGATACCAGCAGGAAGCCTGCATCGATTTGCTTGGTGACCTCTTCCTTAATCTTGAGAGCCCAGTCCGGGCGGATCCTCCTGAGTTTTTGTTTGACAGGTCGGGCTTCGGGGTCAAGGGGGATCCGGTGCTGTACAATCTCAGGATCGATCCCAGGCATGTCTTCGTAGGACCACGCGAAAACATTTTTGAAATCTTTTAATAAAGCGACTAAGCGTTCGCGTTCCTCCGAAGACAACGTGGACCTGATCTGGACCAGCCGCGGGTCCTCCTCAGTACCAATGTTCACGGTAGTGATTTCATCCATTAAAGGTTTGACAAACCTCTCTTGCTCTTGCTCAATTAAACGTTGCAAAACCGAAGGAACTTCGTCCTCATTGTTTTCATCAAAGTTTTGAAAGTCTGAATTAATGCAATAAATCAAGGGCATAGAAAAGTACTCAGAAACCACAGTTACTTGATTCTCATTAAGCACATCCAAATCGTCCGATTCATTTACAACAGACTCAAATGAAAAGGAAAAAGACGACCTGGACAGGACTATGGTATCCAGGTTATCATCCCCAGGATTACCAGACTCAGACTCAGTCGAGCTGGAACCTGATTCCGACTCACAAGACTCGGTGGAATCAGATTCCGGCTCACTACCTGACCCGGTACTGCTGGACAAAAATCCCTCCTCATATTGCCAAGTGAGAGAGGGTGCGATAGATGCATCCAAAATAGTTGCTGATAGGCCCACAGCCGTTTCATCTCCAATCATGGAAACCGAGAAGTTATCCCCCAAGCACTTATGGTTGATCGGAGGATCAGAAAGTAGACATGCCAGCGCTACCCCCATTTCAGATTCTGTGCCCTCGGGATCCACTGCCTTACACTGCTCAACCTCAGCTGATGGGTCTGTCTGCTCTGTGGCAACGTCATCCCCGGATAGTTGCAGGTCGAAGAAGATCTCGAAACCTGGCACGCGTTTCTTCTCCGCGTTTAGCCACGGCTCTGGGAAGCCGCAATATGGAAAGTCCTCCCCCTCCCGGACGAAGCGTCCGTTCAGGGTACCCTGGATGGGCCTATGCATTAATTCAAAAGGCTTCCCAGCCTGCTTTGCTCTGGCTCTTCCGGCCATCTCTTTTCCCTTCCTCACCCAGTCCTCTTTGGTGGGCAGATAACCCAAACCAAAGGTATGAGGGTTGTGTGGCACTTCGCCCAATGCTGCAACGCCTTTCCGGCCGCTCCTTCCTAATCTCATCCCGGGGATATGTTGTAGCTTGTTCATGAGGTAGACGGATTGAGCACTGACATACACTCCCTCATTCACAGCCATAATATTCTGCACCACCCGGGCCTCAGCCAAAGTGAACCCTAATAAGAAAACATCCTCTGTGCCATGCTCGATTTCCAAGACAGGTGTGGACACTTCTGGCGGCGGATGGATTGATGAATTCCCGAAGACAATAGCCACCCCCTTCCCGTGAGGGTACTTCAACATCTGATGTAGAGTGGAAGAGACTGCCTTCACTTGGTGCAACCACGGCCGCCCCAAGAGTAGATTGAAGGTTGCGGGAACGTCCAAGACATGGAATTCAATGTCGTGTTGTCCTGGACCAACCTTGGTTTGAATCTTGACAGTCCCCATCACTTCCCTGCTAGTATTATCGTATGCTCTGATCACTTGAGTAGTCGGCACGAAGTCCGCGGGCTTCAACCCAATTGCATACGCTGTTCTGGCTGGGCAGACATTGATGGCGGACCCGGTATCAACAAGTACCACCGGTATCCACTTGTCTCTACATTCCACGGAAACGTAGAGGGGTTTGTTATGGTTTGTGCCCTCAGGCGGTAGTTCTTTGTCTGAAAAGGTTAATGCCGGGGAACCTCCTCCCGGAAAAACCAGCCCAACCAGCTGCTCTGGTATAGTGTCTATAGAGAGTTTGGCCTTGTCCATAGCAGATAGGACAGCCTGTCTGTGCACTCGCGACGCCATAAGCAGTCCCCAGATGGAGATGTCTACTTGTATCTTCTTCAATTGCTTGAGCACAGCTTCTTCTTCAATTTGCTTTTCCCTCTGTTTCTCAGCTTCCTTGTCTTTCCCAGACGCCTCAGGTTGGTCTAAGTGCTGGGGCTTGAAATACCGCCCACTTCTTGTCATATGAGCGACCTCGTCAATATACCAAGTATCATCCGGTTGATTACTTCCCCAATCTTCATCTGTGTGGGCAAGACATAAATCATCGTCTTCCCACCACATTCCGTCGGCAGTCAACAGACACCTGTCCGGCTCCGGTATGATCGTACTCGCAGCACCTTCAGTCCTCATGCCCGCAGCATTTTCTGTTCCCGTGCACACAGCACTCTCGACCCCCACATGGGTCTTAGCTTTTCTGATTCTCTCGGAATCCTCAAATTTTTGTTGTTCCAACTGCGTCAGTACAGCTGGTTGTTCAATACTCCCTGTATTTACAATCCCCAAGTTTTGAGCGAAATTCTTAGTGCCGGCGCTCTCCGGCGGTGTATTCTGACTCTCGGCCCTTCCGACCACCACTGATACTCTCGCCCTTGCCGGGCCCTGTTCTGGTTGATATTTTACGACGTCTGGTTGATCATCTAACCATCCGATAACTTCTGCCGACTCCTCATATTCGAACCAGTTGATTGCTGCATTCCCTGATTCTTGGTCACTGAAGAACTGGAGGTTGGCAAGGTTCTCTCCTACAGCTGTTAGATCATCTGTTCCCCATTCAAATTTGTCCCCCTGAATCACACATAACTCTGCTCTTTCTGGCAGCCCTATGCTCAGCTCAGACTGGCCCACTGACTGGATGTATTCACTTGGATCATAGGCTCCTTCAGCAAGATTCCCAGACTGTTCAATCTCAGACTCAGCAACCCCACTTTCCTTTGAAATCTGCCTTGTCCCATCTTCGGTGGTCACCACCATCGGCTCAGATTGGGTTATGGAGATGTCCATCATGCACAAGTCAGTGCAGACAGGGAGGATCACCTCCGGCTTAGGTAGGTGGGATGGAGTGATATAGATACTAGGATCGTAAGACACGACCCCGGTTTGGATGAAGTTGATTCTATTGGGAGGAGGGGCTTGGTTATGTGGTGGGAGAGGATTTGTCGTGACGTTGGGTTTTTCGGGAGACGCGATCACCTGTTTGTCAATAAGATCCTGGATCTCATGACGCAATCTAAAGCAACGGTCGGTGTCATGACTGTAACATGCCCGGGGGGTACCCGCGCGCGTTAAACAGTTCGGACTCCCGAGATCTCTTTGATCTCAATATTTCACGAGTGCAATGTGAAACGTAGATGAGAGTCCAGATTTGGAAACTTTTATTGAAAATCCATTTTGTTGCAATTTTGTCAAAAATGGACTGCGTCATTAGAACTCAGAGTCGCCACCTAATATTTTGGGAAATTAGGTAACCCATGACTCGGCGCCAAGGCCACTGTTCGTCGTAACCAAGGATGCTTGGCTCGGAACCTTAGGTATGAGAGGGGAAGGTCAATAATGAGCACCCCCGCTCACCCGATCAAAAGATCGGCCTCTACTAAACCATGATATGACTTTTATTTTCTTTATATGTTCATATTCTGATTATTAAATAAATCCTAAAATTTACTATGTGAAGCATACAAGTATAGTCTAGTTTGCTCAAATTGGAACAATTCAACTTCATGTTTGTTTTTCGAAAAGGGTTTGAATTTGCCACTTGACAAAGTGGGCTTAAAGTTTGTGAATTTACCACTGTAAAGTGGGCTTAAAACGTACATTTATTGAATTATTCCAATTCAAACAGCAAGCCTTCATCCACAGGCATTCATACAGTTATATCAAATAAGCAAGTAGCCTCATGGTAGAATACTAACACATAGTAAGAAAAACACACACAAATGGGATGCTAAAGCATAAAAACTCACAGATTGACCGACGTCCCTCGAACAACTACAAAACAAAGTTAGTAAAATATGCATGATCTTATATACAGAATCCTAATGCAATTCACTCATGAGATGCACTAAAGATTCGGCTTCTAAAATATGACATGTGAATCATCTCAATAACATGAGGTAGCGCATAGAATCACAGAAGAATTGATTAAATTCACACATAGAAATGTAGCCGAATCTCAATGCATGGAACATGGATGTAAAGCAGGGATATGCATGACATGTCAAGATATATACATACACACAGTTAGGGAAAGCGATAAAAGAATGGGATAGAAAGAAGTGGGGTGGGGGAATTATTACAATACTTGAATTATTACAGATCCGAATGAGGGAGAGAGGAGAGAAAAATAAAATAAAATAAAACCTCACAACACTCAAAATAAAAATAAAATAAACAACTTCATCACTGGCACAAAGATCCATATGTCTTCAACCTCTTAGACCTGCACACCTCAGCCCATGTCAATTCATCTTCAAGGGAGGTCCTGCCACTCCAAAGGAGTAAGGGGGCATTTCCCATTGAGCCTGATTGCTCCAGGACGAATAACTCGACCAGGTTTGGTGAACTTCCCCTTCCAACCTATCTCCCTTGCAGCATCCATGTCTTTCTTCTCTTTGGCACCACCATCAAAGACACAACAAGAGAAAGCAACCATATCCTCCTCAAAACGAAGATGCACAGAAACATATTTGCCACTATTATTTGTACTGCGTTCTTTTATTCTTGCAACGAGAGTTTCACCAATAGTTAATATAGGATTTGAAAACCGTAAAGCTTCATAATTTGCCAAGCATCTAAGCCGTTGAACTTCTGGAGGAGCATCAAATGACAATCGATTTGCAAAAGGAGAAATCCTTATGAACTTTTCTTCAAGTAGCTTTGGAAGAACTGTATCCTTATAGTACTGAATGGGTGACCATGCCTTTATCCTGAAGTTGTATACATTGCTCAAATTGTGGTCAAATCGTTCCATGACATACTCAGGAATCCTGTCAACTATCCGTACATCGTTTTCCAAGGTACTAATGAAATAAGCTTCATCATACATGTCTTCGAATTTGCTGGGATCTTTCCAAATGCTGTGATAATGAAAATTGGGAATTAAAAGAGTTGCATTAAGATAGCCCGCCACAGCAACAGCATTGCATATCGATGTCCTTTGCTGATTCAAGCCACCATTTGCCTCAATATATATGTAACCATTTGACTCGGGTAAGCCTCCTGTCGATTTGTTTATACAAGCTCTCCACTCATAATCTTTAAGGCGTTTCCATATAGTAGATATCGCATCGGAGATTGAATTGTCCGCATCCATTTCGGGACGGAGCTTCGCATGGAGCTGGGGACTCCGGTAGACGGAGCCCGGAGCAGAACGGTGACTGATGATCGGAACAACGTCGAAGGACACAGTTCCCATGTAGAAGAGCATGCCGGAGATGTAAAAAAGCGGAGCGAAGAGGAAGATGCCTTGTCTGCAGAGGAGGACAGAGAGGAGTAGGCCGGCAAGGCGCTGGGCGACGGTTCTGGGGGGGTTGCGCCGGAGAGAACCGCCCTCCCTTCGACCGGCTGTGCCGGAGCCTCGGCGACCGCAGCGGCGACGACGATGGGCTGCTATGGCCGCTGCTCGGCAGCCTGATGTATCCCTCTACCTCTCTTTTTTAACGCCTCATATATGAACCACCCAAAGCACCTTTCTCGTGTCAATTTTTAGAGAGAGAGCTAGCTGGAGAGAGGTGCGTGTGTAGTGTGCTGTTATAGCTGTGAGGTGCCCCCCCTTTTTCTGCTGTCCGTGTATGAGTGTTCTATTAACAGATTGAGAAAGAGGGATTGTAGTGTGGTGTATGTGCTTTTTTTTTCTTCCTCCCCGTGTGTCTGTCTGTCTTTGAGGCTCTAAAGCACCCCTCTCTTCTCTCCACCCTCAAAACCGAGAGAGCATCCACCTAACCCCCTCGATAGAGAGTCCCCTTTTTTTCTTTTATTCTTCATTTCTCCCCCCACTGCCGAGCATCATTCAAGAGAGAGAGAGTTCCCTTTTTTTTTCTTTTTTATTATTCATTTCCCCCCCCACTGCCGAGCATCATTCAAGAGAGAGAGAGTTCCCTTTTTCTTTTTCTTTTTCTTTTTTATTATTCATTTCCCCCCCGGCTGTCTCCCCCTCCTCTGGTCTGTGTATATTGTCTCCTCTTTTAATCATACACCCCCCACCCACTCATTTGAAAAAGATATATTAAACCACACCCTCCACTACAAACCCCTCATTACATTCCACCACCCATGCTCTAAAACATTATGATTATATTCTCTACCACCGCCCCATTTCTTTTCCTCATTTTTTTTTATGTTATCATCATCCCACCCACAAAACATTCTGATCCTATTTTTTCCTTTTTTTTTTTATTGATTTTCTATTTTTTTTTATATTTTATTTCTATTTTCCCCTTTTTTTTGTTTTTTTTATTGATTTTCTAATTTTTTTATATATCAAATATCACATGCCAATTTATATAAACACACCTAAAAAATTTGTACAAACACGCAAAATTATATAAAATTATAAAGGCAAAATAAAAATATTTTAATTTGATCAAAATGGGTGAGTTTTGGGATTAAAATTTCAAGTTGATTTTTTTGGTGAGGGTGGTCAAAATAAAGTGCCCAAGTCTTAGGGCTGGTGAAAATGGGGTGTCTACAATTGCCGCTCTTTGACAGAGCTCGAAGTCATGAAATGACGTGAGTGAATGTCAAAGCCAGAAGACGACCCTTTTGACGAGGCCGTAAGACTTGGGCAATCAAACAAAATGCAATGCATGTGGTTGAACCCGAAGGTTGCCTACGTATCCCTTTGCAAGGAATCAAACCAACGTAGTTCAGGGGCAAAATGCAAATGATATGCTCAAAGTGTAGTTTGAAAATTGGACTTACACGCTTCGCGAAGCCGGTTGTTTGAAAATTCATGATTTATGCAAGAGAGGAAAGACCTCAACCAAGAGAAATCAACATCCTAACACGTCTCACGCGAAAGGAGGAAGATGGTGTAAACAATAGACGCACCTGATGTTTTTAACCGAGTGAATCAACAACCTAACGCGTCTCACGCGAGAGGAGAAGGGGTGGTGTAAACAGACAGGCGCACCTGCTATTATTAACCAATTGGGTGGTGTGAACAGACAGGCGCACCTGCTGTTTTTAACCGATTTGGGTGGCCACGGATGCCGCTTTTCTGATCATATTTACAACTTTCCCTATTCTCCAACGGGGTGACAGACTAGGTTGGTTCAGTTTCTAGAGTTGAGGCGCATACAAAGCTACCTCAACCTACGGGGCTGCCATATAGATTTCAAGTCGGGGATACACCCCTGGGTATTTAAACCAGACTTTAGTCTCGGAAATCCTGAACCTTTTGCGTTCTAGGTCTCGGCCATTCGAAATCTAGTTTCCACCGTCGCAGTTGGTCTCCTAGGAACTCATTGCAATCATAGTCAAGTGACTATACCAGACCAATTGAAGTCGTTCGGGCACGACAAACACCAAAGGAATTGCACCTTTAGAGGATTTCAGGTCTCCTAGACCACGAAAAGGGGTTGCATCGCATACAAATGTGCATACCGCACAAATGAAAGGGGGTTGCATCGCATACAGATGTGCATACCGCACAAATGAAAGAGGTTGCATCGCATACACATGTGCATACCGCACAAGTGAAAGGGGTTGCATCGCATACACATGTGCGTACCGCACAAGTGAAAGGGGGTTGCATCGCATACACATGTGCGTAACGCACAAGTGAAAGGGGTTGCATCGCATACTCATGTGCATACCGCACAAGTGAAAGGGGTTGCATCGCATACACATGTGCGTACCGCACAAGTGAAAGGGGGTTGCATCGCATACACATGTGCGTACCGCACAAGTGAAAGGGGGTTGCATCGCATACACATGTGCGTACCGCACAAGTGAAAGGGGTTGCATCGCATACAAATGTGCATACCGCACAAATGGGAGAAGGGGTCCTAGACACTGTAGGATTTAAGGTCTCCTAGACCGTAGGACTTAAGGTCTCCTAGACACCAGAGGATTTTAGGTCTCCTAGACACTGTAGGATTTAAGGTCTCCTAGACACCGTAGGATTTAAGGTCTCCTAGACAACAGAGGATTTTAGGTCTCCTAGACACCGTAGGATTTAAGGTCTCCTAGACTAATAGGATTTTAGGTCTCCTAGACACCAGTAGGATTTAAGGTCTCCTAGACCATGTAGGATTTTAGGTCTCCTAGACACTGTAGGATTTAAGGTCTCCTAGACACCGTAGGATTTAAGGTCTCCTAGACAACAGAGGATTTTAGGTCTCCTAGACACCAGAGGATTTAAGGTCTCCCAGACCGTAGGATTTAAGGTCTCCTAGACACCGTAGGATTTAAGGTCTCCTAGACACCAGAGGATTTAAGGTCTCCTAGACACCGTAGGATTTAAGGTCTCCTAGACACCAGAGGATTTAAGGTCTCCTAGACACCGTAGGATTTAAGGTCTCCTAGACCGTAGGATTTAAGGTCTCCTAGACACCGTAGGATTTAAGGTCTCCTAGACCAATAGGATTTTAGGTCTCCTAGACACCAGTAGGATTTAAGGTCTCCTAGACCAATAGGATTTTAGGTCTCCTAGACACCAGTAGGATTTAAGGTCTCCTAAACACCAGTAGGATTTAAGGTCTCCTAGACACCAGAGGATTTAAGGTCTCCCAGACCGTAGGATTTAAGGCCTCCTAGACACCGTAGGATTTAAGGTCTCCTAGACACCAGAGGATTTAAGGTCTCCTAGACACCAGTAGGATTTAAGGTCTCCTAGACCGTAGGATTTAAGGTCTCCTAGACACCAGTAGGATTTTAGGTCTCCTAGACACCAGTAGGATTTTAGGTCTCCTAGACACCAGTAGGATTTAAGGTCTCCTAGACCGGGGAGTGCACAAGATAGTGCAATGCGCATGATAGCACGATTGAATTTGGATTTGTATTTAAATTTGAATTTGCACAAGATAGTGCGATGGAATTGAAATTGAAATTTGTGTGGTAGGTGAACGAAGTGAGATTATTGTGTGATAGATGCACAGAATGAAAGAAGGAATTGTATGTTCGAACCAAATACCATATACATATACCATGTATAGACAAAATACATACAAATACGACAATATACACAGACATGCATATACGGTATACATATGTTCATATACAGACAAAAATACACACATATATATACATACAGTATACATATATACATATACAAACAACATACAGACAGATATATACAGATATATACACAGACATATACAGTATATATACAGGTATATACGACACAGACATATACGGACCTATACACAAACATATACGGATATATACACAAATCTATACGGATATATCTTTTCTGGGCTTGATGTTTTCTCTCTGTTCTTTTTTTTTCGTTTGTTTTTGGAGTCTCTGTAATCGGGGATATCATCCCCTGACTGTAACAAAATCAGTTTCTTTTTTGCTTATCAATGGCGTGACTGGCATATCACTTTGAGTTTGAAAATAATTTTGTTTTGATTGAATTTGAGAATGATTGAAATTTGAATTCTGAATTGGACATTGATCCATACTGACCTGAATAAAAAATGACTTAACGAAAGAAGAACGAAGCAAAACGATCCAAACACACTCATATACACTGACTAGTATAAATACACCGACTGGAATAAATATACTGACTGGTATGAAAGGAACACACTTATATACACTGACTGGTATGAATACACACTTATATACACTGAATAGTTGACTCGAGTGGTGGAGAAGACAGAATCACTAACTCAACTATGCCCCTAATTCATTGCCTTGATTTTTTTTTTTTTTTTTTGTAAAAATGTTTTGATCAACATGAGGGTTGGATTAGCATACTTATTCCATTTTCTGTTTCAAATCATGTAAGCTAAACTGTGAGCACTGAAAATTTTCCCTTTTCAAATCCAAAGAATGGTCCAAGTTTTACAAAAATGGAACAATTTTTGAGAAAAATTAGTCAGCTTCATTCAAATTATTCAAAACCTATTTTTGCAAATGGCCACTACTCAACTAACATGGAATCAACCATTAGGGTGCATAGTCCCAAACCAGATAATCAAAGGTGATATCTGAACCCAACCAACCGAACCGAGCCAATCCGAACCGAATGAAGCCGAGAACTGAACCGTCGAACCGAACCAAACTAAACCGAGTTAAATCGAACCAATTGAGTTGAGCAGAATGAAGATACATCAATCAAACACGGATAGGACAACCAAGTCGACTAAAGATACACCAATCAAAACATGGACGAGATGAATGAGTTGAAAAATTATTAGGGCCGAACTTCGAGATGAAGCTACCTACGTATCCCAAAGATAGGAATCAGGCCATCGTAGTTCGGGCTAAGGGTCACTCGGGTATTGACACTCTCCTTTTACGCTCTAACTTTTGCCAAAGCCACCCTTTCGGGTTTTCAACCTTGCGAGCTTTTCTTTTTTTATTTTTTATTTTTGTTTTTCATTTTGTTTATTTCATTTTTTTTTTTTTTTTGAGTTTCTATTTTTTTGTTTTTCTGCTCTAACTTTTGCCTGGATTGCCCTTCCGGGTTTTCAACCCAGCGAGCCTCTCAAGGGTTACTTTCATTTTAACTTGTCCATGTTGATTGGGGAATCTCTAAGCCAACTATGAATGACTGCTACACTTGATCAGTAGATATGATTATGTAGGGACTAGGCTAATTGGGTCTAAATTTGCCCCTAGTGTTGCCCCTAGTGTAGTGGATAGGACCTCGACTGTCCTTCAATAATAAAATTCATTCTCTCAAATTCTGGGTTTTGCCTTTCTGGGCGGTCTTCAGTGGGAAACGATTCAATTTTAACTCTTTGATTACATCCAACCTTTTGCCCCTAGTTCAAGGGCTGCTTCAAATCTAAATCACATCTGACCTTCTTGCCCCTAGTTCAAGGGTTGCTTCCAATCTGAATCACAGGCCCTACAGAGTTGTGGCTAAGGTTCACTCGGGTATTGACATTCTCCTTTTACGCTCTAACTTTTGCCAAAGCCGCCCTTTCGAGTTTTCAACCTTGCGAGCTTTTCATTTTTCTTTTTATTTTTCCTTTTGTTTTTATTGTTATTTTTATTTTTTTATTTTTATTTTTTTGTGCTCTAACTTTTGCCTGGGTCGCCCTTCCGGGTTTTCGGCCCAGCGAGCCTCTCAAGGGTGGTACCTTATTGCCCCTAGTTCAAGGGCTACCTCCATTTCAGCTATGCAAGCCTCACACTTTTGCCCCTAGTTCAAGGGCTGTTTCAAATCGAAATCACATTCTCTGCCCTGAGTTCAAGGTCTGTTTCCAATCTAGATCACATCATTGCCCTAGTTCAAGGGCTATTTCCAATCTAAATCATATTCGACCTTATTGCCCCTAGTTGAAGGGCTGCCTCCATTTGAATCACATCATGGCCCCTAGTTCAAGGGCTATTTCCAATTCGGCTACGCAAGACTTTCACTTTGAATGATCATTGAATACTTCGAATCAAGGTTTGAAAGCTAAGAAGCTAAGGAGGTCGGACCTCGAGTCAAGAGGGATCCTATGCTGTATAATCAATTCCAGGCCTGTCTTCGTAGGACCACGCAAAAATAGTTTTTGAAATCTTTTCACAAAGTGACTAATCACTCGTACTTTTACGAAGATAAGATAGAACCAATTTGGACCAAGCCAGGATCCTTCTCAGTACTCACATTAACAAAAATGATTTTATTCATCAAAGGCTTAGCACACCTCTCTTCCTCTCAATTGATCAAAATTTACAAATCCCGAGGAAATTCTTCCTCTTCGTTTTTATCAGAGTTTTGGAAAAAGTTTTGAAAAACTTTGGTCAATGCAATGATTTAAAGGCACAGAGAAGTAGGCAGACTCTATGACATTTTTTTTTTTTTTGTTTATTGAAAAGAGACTATGACTCAGCAATGACAACAGACTCAAAAGAAAATGACAAAGATGACCTAAACATGACAAAAATGTCTAGGTTAGCACTATCGAAATCAACAGACTCTGACTCACTAGGCTGACTCGAGCCTAACCCCAACTCTACAAACTTGGTGGAGTCAAACTTAGACTCAATACTCAATTCAGAACTCAGAATAAAACCATTCTCAAATTGCCAGTCAACGTGTGGGCCATCCGCAATATTCAAAATAAAACACGTCCAATCAACAGGTGGTCACTCCCCAATCACAGAGATGGTCGGATACCCTACAAGTTCTATTTATTTACAATAGTCGACTTTGTGGGATATCGGATTTTTTTTTTTTTTTTTTTTTGATTTTATGTTTTTGTTTTTTTGTTTTTTGTTTTTTTTTTTTTTTTGAAGTAATGGTGCTAAACTGAACAACCTAAACCACTCATTCGAATTTGAGAACCCCTGTATAGATCCAATACATTGCACATAAAGCAGGAAAGAGAACAAACACCCCTATGGAGGGTAGGGTTATCCTGTCCTAGCTTGAAATGATCTAGGGTTTCACTATTCAGACAAGTGGTATCACACATCCTAGAAATAGGAGAGCATCCTGTCCTAAGTTTGAAAGGTACTATAGCTCACTATATGTACAAGGTTAGCTCTACTCTAAGGGTTAAAGTCAAGGTGACGTTACCAAAGAGTCCTTTGGGTCATAACCAATAAAGATCCCAGGAAATCAGAAGAGTCAAATAGCCTCTCTTCGGAGTCTGAGAACCTTAGATAGCAAAGCTAGATAGCAGGGCTACATAGCAAAGCTACCCTTTGACAAATCTCAAAAGGTTATAACACAAGGCCTCTAAAGTATCGTAAAAATAGGTGCAGTGTCACAAAAAGCTTGCCTGTGCTCCCACCAGTATCTGGGCAACACAGGACCTTTAAGTGCACCAATGCATGCAATGCAATAAACATATAATTGAAAATAAAAGTCATATCATGGAGTTTGAGTCAAGGTTTCATAAATCCCCAGTGGAGTCGCCAGAAACTGTAACATGCCTGGGGGGCACCCGCGCGCGTTAAACAGTTCGGACTCCCGAGATCTCTTTGATCTCAATATTTCACGAGTGCAATGTGAAACGTAGATGAGAGTCCAGATTTGGAAACTTTTATTGAAAATCCATTTATTGCAATTTTGTCAAAAATTGACTGCATCATCAGAACTCAGAGTCGCCACCTAATATTTTGGGAAATTAGGAAACCCATGACTCGGCGCCAAGGCCACTGTTCGTCGTAACCAAGGATGCTTGGCTCGGAACCTTAGGTATGAGAGGGGAAGGTCAATAATGAGCACCCCCGCTCACCCGATCAAAAGATCGGCCTCTACTAAACCATGATATGACTTTTATTTTCTTTATATGTTCATATTCTGATTATTGAATAAATCCTAAAATTTACTATGTGAAGCATACAAGTATAGACTAGTTTGCTCAAATTGGAACAATTCAACTTCATGTTTGTTTTTCGAAAAGGGTTTGAATTTGCCACTTGACAAAGTGGGCTTAAAGTTTGTGAATTTGCCACTGTAAAGTGGGCTTAAAACGTACATTTATTGAATTATTCCAATTCAAACAACAAGCCTTCATCCACAGGCATTCATATAGTTATATCAAATAAGCAAGTAGCCTCATGGTAGAATACTAACACATAGTAAGAAAAACACAACAAATGGGATGCTAAAGCATAAAAAACTCACAGATTGACCGACGTCCCTCGAACAACTACAAAACAAAGTTAGTAAAATATGCATGATCTTATATACAGAATCCTAATGCAATTCACTCATGAGATGCACTAAAGATTCGGCTTCTAAAATATGACATGTGAATCATCTCAATAACATGAGGTAGCGCATAGAATCACAGAAGAATTGATTAAATTCACACATAGAAATGTAGCCGAATCTCAATGCATGGAACATGGATGTAAAGCAGGGATATGCATGACATGTCAAGATATATACATACACATAGTTAGGGAAAGCGATAAAAGAATGGGATAGAAAGAAGCGGGGTGGGGGAATTATTACAATACTTAAATTATTACAGATCCGAATGAGGGAGAGAGGAGAGAAAAATAAAATAAAATAAAACCTCACAACACTCAAAATAAAAATAAAATAAACAACTTCATCACTGGCACAAAGATCCATATGTCTTCAACCTCTTAGACCTGCACACCTCAGCCCATGTCAATTCATCTTCAAGGGAGGTCCTGCCACTCCAAAGGAGTAAGGGGGCATTTCCCATTGAGCCTGATTGCTCCAGGACGAATAACTCGACCAGGTTTGGTGAACTTCCCCTTCCAACCTATCTCCCTTACAGCATCCATGTCTTTCTTTCTTTTGGCACCACCATCAAAGACACAACAAGAGAAAGCAACCATATCCTCCTCAAAGCGAAGATGCACAGAAACATATTTGCCACTATTATTTGCACTGCGTTCTTTCATTCTTGCAACGAGAGTTTCACCAATAGTTAATATAGGATTTGAAAACCGTAAAGCTTCATAATTTGCCAAGCATCTAAGCCGTTGAACTTCTGGAGGAGCATCAAATGACAATCGATTTGCAAAAGGAGAAATCCTTATGAACTTTTCTTCAAGTAGCTTTGGAAGAACTGTATCCTTATAATACTGAATGGGTGACCATGCCTTTATCCTGAAGTTGTATACATTGCTCAAATTGTGGTCAAATCGTTCCATGACATACTCAGGAATCCTGTCAACTATCCGTACATCGTTTTCCAAGGTACTAATGAAATAAGCTTCATCATACATGTCTTCGAATTTGCTGGGATCTTTCCAAATGCTGTGATAATGAAAATTGGGAATTAAAAGAGTTGCATTAAGATAGCCCGCCACAGCAACAGCATTGCATATCGATGTCCTTTGCTGATTCAAGCCACCATTTGCCTCAATATATATGTAACCATTTGACTCGGGTAAGCCTCCTGTCGATTTGTTTATACAAGCTCTCCACTCATAATCTTTAAGGCGTTTCCATATAGTAGATATCACATCGGAGGTTGAATTGTCCGCATCCATTTCGGGACGGAGCTTCGCATGGAGCTGGGGACTCCGGTAGACGGAGCCCGGAGCAGAACGGTGACTGATGATCGGAACAACGTCGAAGGACACAGTTCCCATGTAGAAGAGCATGCCGGAGATGTAAAGAAGCGGAGCGAAGAGGAAGATGCCTTGTTTGCGGAGGAGGACGGAGAGGAGTAGGCCGGCGAGGCGCTGGGCGACGGTTCTGGGGGGGTTGCGCCGGAGAGAACCGCCCTCCCTTCGACCGGCTGTGCCGGAGCCTCGGCGACCGCAGCAGCGATAACGGCGGCGACGATGGGCTGCTATGGCCGCTGCTCGGCAGCCTGATGTATCCCCCTACCTCTCTTTTTTAACGCCTCATATATGAACCACCCAAAGCACCTTTCTCGTGTCAATTTTTAGAGAGAGAGCTAGCTGGAGAGAGGTGCATGTGTAGTGTGCTGTCATAGCCGTGAGGTGCCCCCCTTTTTCTGTTGTCCGTGTATGAGTGTTCTATTAACAGATAGAGAAAGAGGGATTGTAGTGTGGTGCATGTGCTTTTTTTTTCTTCCTCCCCGTGTGTCTGTCTGTCTTTGAGGCTCTAAAGCACCCCTCTCTTCTCTCCACCCTCAAAACCGAGAGAGCATCCACCTAACCCCCTCGATAGAAAGTTCCCTTTTTTTCTTTTATTCTTCATTTCTCCCCCCACCGCGGAGCATCATTCAAGAGAGAGAGAGTTCCCTTTTTCTTTTTCTTTTTTATTATTCATTTCCCCCCCCCCCCACGGCCGAGCATCATTCAAGAGAGAGAGAGTTCCCTTTTTCTTTTTCTTTTTTATTATTCATTTCCCCCCCCGGCTGTCTCCCCCTCCTCTGGTTTGTGTATATTGTCTCCTCTTTTAATCATACACCCCCCCACCCACTCATTTGAAAAAGATATATTAAACCACACCCTCCACTACAGACCCCTCATTACATTCCACCACCCATGCTCTAAAACATTATGATTATATTCTCTACCACCGCCCCATTTCTTTTTCTCATTTTTTTTTATGTTATCATCATCCCACCTACAAAACATTCTGATCCTATTTTTCCTTTTTGTTTTTTATTGATTTTCTATTTTTTTTTATATTTTATTTCTATTTTTCCCTTTTTTTTGTTTTTTTTTTATTGATTTTCTAATTTTTGTATATATTAAATATCACATGCCAATTTATATAAACACACCTAAAAAAATTGTACAAACACGCAAAATTATATAAAATTATAAAGTCAAAATAAAAATATTTTAATTTTATCAAAATGGGTGAGTTTTGGGATTAAAATTTCAAGTTGATTTTTTTGGTGAAGGTGGTCAAAATAAAGTGCCCAAGTCTTAGGGCTGGTCAAAATGGGGTGTCTACAATGACCATGCTGTTGGTGATACGCGCAGTATTTTGCCGGGTCATGAGAGGGAGGGAGTGTGTAGACGTCCCCGAACGCCCCGGGAGGGTTAAAGTCTCGTTCCGTTCATATTGGGTTCACTACAGTTCGGACTCAAATTGTCACGGTTCTAAATCTGAACCAAAGAGTCCAAATCCGGCAAATCGTTTTGAAAAAAAACAGATTTTTTGAAAAGTAGTGCCAAACATGGACTGTTTTGCCAGATACAGAGTCGCCACCTAAATATTTTTAAAATGGGAAATTTAGGAAACCCTGACTCGGTGCCGAAGGCCACGTGTTCGTCATCACCAAATGTCTTGGCTCGGGAGCTCGGGTACGATCGGGGAAGGTCAGCTATGAGCACCCCCTTTCGCCCGATCCGAAGACCGGCCTCTACTAACCGTGATATCCGATTTTGACAACGTTATGTGTTCTTATTCCGGTTATTAGCCTAGAATTTACTATGTTATGCGCGCAGCAAAACAAGTACAGACTAGATTGCCTAATTTGGAAACAAGCATTGCATATCCGTTTGTTTTGAAAAGGCTTTGGAATTTGCTACTCGCAAGTAGGCTAAAACACGGATTTCAATGAGTTTTTCCAACTCAAGCAATCCAACCTTCACCCACAGGCATTCAAGCAGTTTATCTCATGTAAGCACTTAGTCGCATGGTAAGCATACTGTCATGTTAACATTCACACGCATGCGAGATGCTAAAGCATAAATACTTATATCGTACTCCGTGCCAAAACAATAAACTAGTTAGCAAACGTGCATGTCCTAGTTCATGTTAGGTGACTAATGCAACACATACAGCATGTAATTAGGATAGGCTCGGCTAACCCTAAAAATGGCATGTGAAATGCACTTTGTTTGATGCACGTATTCAAGTTAGATTTGAATTACAAATGCAATTAGCATGATGTACCGAGCACGGTGCATGTCAACAAATGCATGGATGCACGCATGCATTGCATAAGGTATGCTAAAGTAAACGTGCCCTAATCTACCATCGTAAGCGGGTAAATAAAAGGGAAGAAAGAAGTGGAGGTTGGAAGACATACACACCACTCACACACGCTTATTACAGATTCGCCCCCGCTCGGAGGGACCAAATAAATATATAAATTAATTAACTACGCAAGCTAATTAAATATTACAAATTAATTAAATTAACAAATAAATTAATTAATCTAATTAAAACAGTAAAGCCCTCGGGAAGCGGGTCAGATGCAGCGCATGCTCGGGATTTACTCAGAATCGCACTGCGATGCATAGTTTGCCTCTGTTTTCCCTGCTTTGGTCCTCTGAAAATTGCCAAATTCTATGGAATGCCTCTCTGGACATTGGAAATCACCACCGGCTGAACAGAGTAGCCACCGGCTGCTATGTGTGACCATCGGCACAAAATTAATCCATCGGCTGCTAATTTACTGCCGGTCGGCACTAAACACTGCCGGTCGGCACTGGATGCCTGCAGAACCTGCAACTCACAGCAGCAGAGGGCAAAACTTGCATGGCAATACAATTCAAACAATGTATGCACCAATCACACTCCCTATCATGTTAACGACTCAAGGGGGTATGTGCCTCGATTCTCGGACCACCAATCACGCATTTCCATGCATGATGGCCCAAAGAATCAAGTGTGCACTTTCAATTTCAAATGCATGCAAACAATATAATCACACAAGGGAGCCTAACCTCTATCACACGTACTTCAAGAGGCCAAACATGCACAATGCAATGCAATCCTAGACATGTTGGCTAGCATGCAATATGGACAATGCGAGGCACCTATACAAGCATACAAGCAAGCATACAAGGCAAGCATGCAAACCAAATAAAAGAGGGACTTAAACATGAATTAGGCGACTCTAGATAGGCCTAAAACAGTGGCCAAAATGCCCCAAAATGAAGGTTAAGCATACACACACACATGCACATGTTAAGGCACAAACCTAAGCATTAAACAAGCAACTCTCAAACACACTTGAAAGAGGCTAAACATGGACAATTGGCATGCAATGAAAAGCTTTAAAATCATGTCAAAATGTGGTGCCAAACCAACCCAAATGAGACAGGCATAAGCGTGCAAGCATGGTCCAAGTACTTGAAACAAGGTAATGAAGCTTTGAAGCACACTTAGCACAACAAACATGGCATGCATTAAACAACTAAAAACAGATTTTTAGCATGTTAAAACAAGGCCAAAGGACTACTTAGATGGCATCTAAGTGGCTCAAATTCAAAGGCATGCACAATGGTCAAAACATAGGGCATACAACACATGCTCTCAAAGCAACAAAGAGGCAACTAAGGCAAGCATATGAGCATGCCAAAGGGACTGAAATTACATGTTAGATGGTTCCAAACCACCAAAATGGTGCAAGCAACACAAGCTACACATTCACATTCTTGAGGCGTATAAGCCCGGCAAGCCACAAATGCAAAGGAGCTATACTAAGCATGCCAAAATCGATCCAAACAACTATGGACAGACCTAAAGCATGGCAAAGTAAGCATAAGAACTTCACAAATCTAAGCCTAAAACATGCTGAAACAAAGGCTAACAACCTAAGGCACATTAAGGGATCAAGGAGGCATTACATGGCAACTATACTAAACATGCATGGAGTGCCAAAACCAACTTAATACAAAGTTATAACATGGCAATATAAGCATAAAATACAGCCATGGTATGCTCAACACACGCTTGAACAAAGACTTCCTTAAGAGACCAAAAATGGTCCCTTTCAAGGACAACAAGGAGAGGGGGTGGCCCTCCCCTTTTGGAGACTTCAAGGCACCGTCTCCACCACTGAAATCTCTCAAGATTTTAGTGGTGAAGAGGCCCAAACACCAAAGTCTCGAAACTTGCACAAAATGACACAAAACAAGGGCCTTACAAGGCCTAAGAGGGGTCAAACTTCCCCAAAGCACAAAACACTCTTAATAAACTATCAAGAGGGCCTAAAAACAGAACTTTTTTGTATTAAACACTAAACACAAAAACAGCTCTAAGATAGGTAGAAATAGGATGCAAAAATGAGGTAAAAAGGACTAGTTTCTTACCCTTGTTGACCTTCTTCACAAATGTTGATATTGTTGCTTCTTTGAGCTCAAATCCGACCAAAGACCTCAAGAACAAGCTCTGGTCCTTGAAGAAACCAAGAAAAAGTGAAAGACTAGGTGTTTGTGTGCAATAGTGAGACACAAAGCACCTAGCACACACACAAGGGAGATATAGAGATAGGATATGAATGGAACTCAAACCCTAAAACCAGAGCTTGCTCTGAGTTGTTTTCTCACTAAAAAGCCCAACCCTAAAGCCAAGGGGGAAGGGCTCCTCTTATAGAGGAGCCAAACTTGTAAAGCTTGTCAAGAAAGCTAACAAGAAGAGCATCCCTCCATACACGTGTATGGAGGGGAACAAAATGCCAAACAGCTGTCCTAAAATATCTGAAAAAGCAGATGAACAGTAGTCGGCTGCCAAAAATGTCATTTTGACAAAAATGACTGCCGACCGGCAACAAAGAGTGCCGACCGGCAGAATATATTGCCGGTGGCAACAAAAACCAGCCGGTGGCCTCTATCTAGTGCCGGTGGTGTGTGGGGATGCCTCACAAGGCATTCCCTGCCCCTCCAAGGCAAAACACAAGTGTTTGGTGCAAAACCAGACACGAAATGGTCGAGTTCGGAGATCTTGAGGCAGGGCGCGTAGCCGAGAACTCCGGGAACTCCAAACGAACACAAACATGGATAATCACCGAGTGTTCAAACGGTGACATCCAAGTCTTGAGGACGGTCAAAAATGGGGTGTCTACAGTTGCCCCTCTTTGACAGAACTCGAAAGTCATAACAATGACGGGAGTGAATGTCAAAGCCCAAAGACGACCCATTTTTGACAAGGCCGAAGACTTGGACAAACGTGCAAGACAAACAAGATATGCGCCCGAAGGCAGGGGCAAAATGCAACTGAAAATGCAAGAAGCCGAGCATAACTTATGATCATGCAAAGAGAGCTGTAATGAAGCACACATGCGACATTTATAAGCTAGCATACGCCAATCTACACTACAATGCAGAAAGGATGTAAGAGAATTATGCAATTCTCAAAACGTCTCACGCGGAGGATACAATACCTGTGCGGCTCGTCCGGTTGCACCGGCCTCAAATGAGCCGTACATACAATATCGTGCCTGAAAAGAAAGAAAACTTAACAGGTGCAATATTGTTAGCAATATGCATGACAATGCAATGATGAATGCAAAATGATATGCATTATATACAAAACTACGTATAAACAATGCAAATGATAATGCAATGCAATTGAAACTATGCAAACTAAATGCAGAGCAATTGAATCATGATTCAATCATGAGCGGTTCGAAACCACACAAATGTCAAATAGATTGATGGAGGTAACAAGTCCGTCTACCATAGAACGATATCTGAACTATGAGTGATGCAGACGGACACAAGAACGAGTATTGGGTGGAATGACATAAGTGGGGTGACAACCCGCTAGGGAAAGAACAATGATCCTAATGCCGGATGCAACAGTTACATTACAATGTAATATATACAGTGGATATGGCGTGTAGCCAAACCGTATTTTGCCTAGGAAGGGGATGCACGCATACAAGCCGCATCTAATCACAGAACTGTACGCGTGCAGAACTGTGCTTTGACGTGAAAAGTATGGACACATACCAGACCAAGCTCAACAAGGAAAGGTGCAAGCCATAGATGGAAGATGATGCAATGGATGCATGCAACTAAAATGCAATATAGATGGATGTTTACAGAAAAAGCATGACATATACACTACATTATAATGAAATGCATGACATATGCATGGGGGTTTTTTTTTGTTTTGAAATGCATGACATATGCAGTATTTACAATGATGCATGACATTTTTGAAATGCGCGCCAACGCGCGGCTTTTGAGATGCATGCCAAATGCGATGGGGTGTGCACCTTAATGCACCGAAGATCTTGCACCTCCCGAGGATTTAAGGTCTCCTAGACTGTGTTTTTTTTTTTGAAATGCGAATGAGGCATGATTTTTTTTTGAAATGCGCGCCAACCCGCGGCTTTTGAGATGCATGCCAAATGCAATGGGGTGTGCACCTTAATGCACCGAAGGTCTTGCACCTCCCGAGGATTTAAGGTCTCCTAGACCGTGATGCATGCAAATGAACCGTGCACACCAATGCACCGAAGGTCTTGCACCTTCCAAGGATTTAAGGTCTCCTAGACCGGGAGAAACCTCTCAGCGTAGTACACGCGAGAGAGGAAAGAGAAAAGCAAAAAGAAACCTCTCAGCGTAGCACACGCGAGAGAGGAAAGAGAAAAGCCTCTCAGCGTAGTACACGCGAGAAAGGAAAGAGGAAAGCAAAAAGAAACCTCTCAGCGTAGTACACGCGAGAGACGAAAGAGGGGCCTCTCCGCGTGGCACACGCGAGAGGGGAAAGAAAAGCAAAAAGAAGCCTCTCAGCGTAGTACACGCGAGAGGGGGAAGAAGAGCAATGCAAATAACAAGGCGCACAACAATGCAACCGCGATGCGCATCACGGCATGATGCGACGCAACAGACAGTATGATGAATGCATGCAATGCATACGGGGCAACTTTTGAATCTTGTAATAGGCAAAAGGATACAAAAGGATACAACATTGCATGAATTTGAGTGCCACGCACAGAAGACACGGTCCGAGGTCAAAACGGAGGCCGGTTGAGCATCGGAGATACACTTTCTTGCACTTTCTTGAGCTATGAAGACCAGAAACCACTCATATTGCCTAAACAAGGCTGTGGGAACACCACCGGCCGGGCTAGGAGGCCACCGGCTGTCCACCGGCTACAAAAGAATTCCATCGGCACAATATTATGCCGGCCGGCATAAAATGTTGTCGACCGGCAAAAAGTTGCTGAGTCGGGGCAGATTCGACTTTTCGCTTCGGGTGTTTTAAAATAGGGTTTCTAAACCCTATTTTCTTATTTCTCCTCCGCCGAAAACCATCTCTCTCTCTCTCTAGAGCCTCTTTCTCTCCTCATTTCCTCATTTCTTTGCGTTCTCGCGCCTTTTTCGTCGTTCGATTCGCGAAGTTCATCGCGTTTCGAACATTTTCGACCGATTGAAATTTCATTTCGGCACTCCTTTTGCTATTTTCACCTTTTTGGGACTTGTTCCCCTCGATTACCTCTTCATTTCCGTGCTTTTTCACATCCCGACCTTTCCGGCCATTTTTCACCCTCCCGGGAGTTGACTTTTCGGTTGAATCTTCGTATTCCGACCCGATTTTCATTCTCTGACCATTTTCATCATTCTCGGCATGGCGGACGACATTCCACGCGGTGGGACTCCCTCGGACCACGAGATGGATCCCGAGGTCGAGCTCCTCCCGTTGAGCGAGCGCCCATTCGATCCGGCGACCTACCGGCCGGCGGTTCATGTTCTGCCACCCGACGGACTGCGCCAGTTCAGGAGTTTCGACATGGTGTTGGACCCTGAGCTCCTGCTGCGCGAGCCTGCCTCCCATCTATCCTCCAGCGCTTCCGAGGTAACTTTCTTTCTCTGCTTTACTTTCTGCAATGTAGGATACTTTAAACTGTCAATTGCCATAACTGATTACAGTCTTTAACTGCTTAGTGCCGATACATTGATACACTGTGTATTGTAGTCGATTACAAACGCGTTTGCAACTGATTATCTGTTTAAGACTCACATGTGCACACACCGCACTAGCCTTGAACCACTCAACACACGGCACACCGTATTTCACTGCAAACACCAACACCCGGTACCTGTTTGAATCTGAAAAACTTGCACGCATGCCACATTTGCACCGAGCCACACAAACACACCGACGCATCACACGTTGTAGTTCACTATACGCACACCGGCACCCGGTATCTGTTTGAATCTGATAAACTTGCACGCATGCCACATTTGCACTGAACCACTCGAGCACGTTGACACATCACACGTTGCAGTTCACTGTAAGCACACCGGCACCCGGTATCTGTTTGAATCTGATAAACTTGCACGCATGCCAAATTTGCACTGATTTTGACTGTTTCCTCAAAACTGTACATTTTATATTATTTCGCAATTATTTGTTTGAAAACAAGGAGACTCCCATACCATCCGCGGGTATGGGAACACCGTTGCTCGTGAGTGGTACGCCGATCTTCCCGACGCAGTTCGCCGTATTGTAGACGAGGCCGGCTTTGGCGCCTTCTGCAGAGGACTCTCTCGGCTTACTACATGCAGACCTCTACTCGCCGCTCTGGTGGAGAGGTGGTGGGACACCACCGATTCATTTCACTTCTCCGCGGCAGGGGACATGACGATGACCCCTTACGATTTCTCGATGCTCACCGGCATCGGGGTAGGGGGTGATCCGATCCCCTTTGACATTGATATGGACGAGTGGACCGCGGCTCAAGTCTACTTGCTCGACGCGGCACCGCCTCTTGCACGTCCCGACTTTGTCAGATACTCCTGGTTCGAGGTGCAGTTCCGGGTCCAGCCCCTCCTCGTCGATGCAGCTCCGATGACTCAGGAGGCCGCGGAGAGATATGCACGCGGCTTCCTTATGTTCCTGTTTGGGACGACCATCTTCGCCGACCGGGCGAACACCGTGCCTCTCTGCCTTCTCAGCGCACTGGTGGACGTCAGGGACATCTTACGTTTCGACTGGGGTGGCGCCGCTCTGGCCACCCTTTATCGATATATGAGCTCAGCCTCCCGCGGCAGCGGACAGTTGCTCGGGGGCTACTGGCGTGCTTGGGAGGTACATTTCTTTTCTGCCTTTCATTTCTGTACTACATTTTCTGTACTCTGCACACTGCACACACTGTAGTCTGTTTTACACTTGCTGTATACTGTACACACGGCACACACATACTCTGCTTTACACTGACTGTACATTGCTCACACTGTACACTCTGCACAATAAACTGCTTTACACTGACTGTACACTGCTCACACTGTACACTCTGCACAATACACTGCACAACACACGGCTCTGCTATTTCTGCCTTCTATTCTGTATTCTGCTTTATCTGATGAATGCATTGGTATTTACCCTGCAGTTGTGGGTTTACGCCTACTTTCCTAGGCTCGCTTCTGTACCCGATGCAGAGACCCCTCTGGTCGTCCCTTTTTTGCGTCGCTTTGACGGGAGATGCACCCGGAGGCCACGGGAGACATTCAGCTTCTTCTGCCGCTACTTCGACACTATCACCCCCGCCGAGGTATGTTTTACTTGCAGTTCATTTAAGCTTCACCTTTCCACTGTATATTTGCAATATCAGTAGGTAACACACTGTATTTCAATTTCAGATCACCTGGCGGCCGTGGGCTCCACTGCCAGCGATGATGCGGGATCGGTTTGCCGGTGCCGATGATACCTCACGTTACCAGATTCTGCTCGAGGGCCCGGTCTGTCGGGCTTGGTACCTGGGTGAGCGTTTCTTACGCCAGACCCTAGGCTTACCTGAGCAGACAGTCCCGGTGCACCCTCCTGAGCATATGAGGGATACCGAGTGCTTCACTGCCAAGCAGATGGCAGACTATACCATCGGCTGGGAGGCAGACGGCTTCAGAGGCGAGGGCGACTACTCAGAGTATGTCCGGACCTTCCTTATGCGACCTCTGAGCGACGGCCGCCGAGCGGAGAGAGAGAGACCAGCGGTGCCAACGGCCGGAGTGGGAGCTGGAGTTGGAGGGGGAGCGCCGAGGAGGGCCCGAGTCCGCGGCAGGGGCGGAGTTCAGAGAGGACGAGGGACCGGTTGGCCTGCTCTGCCCGCGTCATTGACTTTCCGAGGGCAGGCTGGGGCGACCTACCAGATCCCCTTTGCTCCTCCGCCTGCTGATCATGAGTTTGTCGATGTCCCCGACTTGCCTCTGGTATGTATTACTTCATTCTTCATCTTGTACTGTTATTTCATTTCAGTTTATTTGATATTCCACAGAATATTGATGCATCTGATACTTTTGCAGGCATCTTCTGAGTACACCCGGCAGTCATTGGAGATGAATGCCTCCATGATGGGAATGCTCCAGCGGACCTTCGACCTCCTAGCCCTTTATAGCATTCCGGTATGTTCTTTCTGACCACAGCCTCAAACCATACACAAACTGCTTTGCATAATCTGATGCACAACACAACATCTGATAAACTGCACACAACATCTGATAAACTGCTCACGGCATCTGATATACGATACTTACACACTGCGCCCTGCACTGATTTACTGCTCACAGCATTCACATACACACTGTACTCATGTACTGCATTCTGCATTGATTCGCTGCTCACGACATTCACATACACACTGTACTCATGTACTGCATTCTGCATTGATTCGCTGCTCACGGCATTCACATACACACTGTACTCATGTGCTGCATTCTGCATTGATAAACTGCTCACAGTATTCTGATGCATTTACCTTTTATGCTTTTTCAGCCTCCCTTCCAGATTCCTCCGGTGGGTGGCGCTCCAGCTGGACCTCCCATTTCTACCCGGGACGGCAGAGCATATCCCCGTACCAGAGGGGGGCGCACTCATGTCGGGAGCAGCTCGCGGGCTCCAGTTCCAGATGACGAGTCTGAGGCAGAGACAGAGGCGGAGGAGACCGACGATGGCTCGGACTCGAGCTCAGACGGCGATGCCCCTAGTAGTGCCCCTGTTGATGACGCTCCTGGACCTTCGTCCAGGAAGAGGACCAGGACAGATTGATAGCCCCGGGGCCATTTTGACATTTGATACAGATTTTCGCTGTTTTTCTTCTTTTTGCACTTTTCCTCTTTTTTGGTAGTTAGATTACCTTGTACTGCCGCGAGCAGATTTTTGTTTCCAAAGCTATGTACTTGAAAAAGATGATATGAAATGAAACAAACTTTTTGTCTGAAAAAGTGTTTACATTTGTGTATATTTCATACCTTGCACTGTATTGCATCATGTTACACCTCAAATGTAAACGATATTGATATGTTGTCTGAAAATTGAGCACTTGTAAATTGAGCACTTGCACTATGGTGATCGGATAACCAACCAACTAACCAGCAAACAACTCATACAAATCACTGCTCGAACTGACCACACAGCCCATACTCTACTGGGGATTGATCTGCATACAGCCCATAACACAGCACTCGATTCATTCTGCACACAGCAAACCCTTGAACAAACAGCCCCAATCTGACAAGACGGACCACAAAAGCTGACACGGTTGCAATTGAAACACACTCGGATGTCCCAAATTTCCCTTTCTTCTCTTGCTTCGCATGAATGTAGAGAATGGCACAGCATTCTGAGCACAAATGATTTCTTTTTGAAATAAAGAAGGGTTTTCAACCAGGGTATCGAGCCTACCACAGAACACAGCGGAGGGACTCAAACAAAGAAACAAAAGGCACACGACCTGACATAACGAGACATGCTCGGAAGAGACTCAAAGCCAAAATCGAGACCGACAAATCAAAAGACACGACACACGGACGTGTTTACAAAAGACCTCAAATCTTGAGGAGCCAATCCTCCGGGTATTATCCCCACCCTTTCTGATTTACGATTCTCACATCACTCGGCCCTCAGGCTCGGTTTTTCTCTCAAAACCCTCTTCTTACTTTTCTCTCATCTTACTCCTCTCTATTCTTTATTCTCTCATTTTTCATCCCTCCCCAGAGTGGTTGACGGGTAAATGAGAGGTTGTGGGCTCATGCCCGACACAGCTAGCTGGCAGCCTCTTCTTCTGGTAGATAGGGTGCCTTTCGGGCAAGTGTGTTGACGGGGGAAAGACAGAAGACCTGACTCAATTGTGCCCCTAGTTCGTCACTTTGACCATTTTTTGTTTTCTAAAATAGCTTTGATCAAAAGTGAGAGTCAGATTAACACACTTGTTCAATTTTTGATTTGAAAATCATGCGAATCAGGCTGTGAGCACTGAAAATTCTCCTTTTCGGGTCCAAACATGGTCCAATTTTGGAAAATGAGATAGTTTTCGAGAAAATAGTCAACTTCAGTAAAAATTTTCAAAAACTATTTTTGCAAACAATCAACGCTCAACGAGCGCGGAACTTACCCTCGAGATATAAAACCTCGGATCGGGGATGATGGAAAATTGCCCCTGGCTTGAAGGGGGAATAAGGCAACGGAAAGTTGCCCCTAGTTTGGACAGCAACTCAGGGCGATTTATGGCAATGCATGGCAACGGAAAGTTACCCCTTGTTTGGATGATGCCGCGGCATGCTGTAAGCCAGTCCTCGTTGACGACGATCGGACCCTCGAACGCGGAGGAGACGAAGACGGTTTGAATCAATATATGGACACAGTCACCTGGAAGGTGTTGGTGGTTTGGACTTCAAGAGGAAGTCGGTCACGTAATTCCAGGTTGCTGCAATCGAGACATCAGATTCGGAGGAGGCATGTGTGAGCAAAACCATGACATGGACTGGGACGCTATGAAAGCGTTGGGGACTGGACTTCAGGATGAAGTTGCCTACGTATCCCAAACATGAGAATCAAGCCTTACGTAGTTCCGGTTGTCACAACCGGATTGTCGAATGCAGAGGAAGCAAGGATGATCAAAACCAATACATGGACTGAGGCGCTATAAAAGCGTTGGGGGCTGGACTTCAGGATGAAGTTGCCTACGTATCCCAAACATGGGAATCAAGCCTTACGTAGTTCCAGTTAAGGTACACTCGGGTATTTTAACCTTCACTTTTTAGGCTCTAACTTTTGCCAAGGCGCCTGTTGCAGGTTTTCGACCTCGCGAGCTTCTTTTTCTTTTTCTCTTTATTTTTCTTTGGCTTTCTCTTTTTTGTTTTTCTTGTCTTTTTTGTATTTTTCTTTTTCCTTTTGTCCTTGCATTTTTTGTATTTTTCTATTTCTTTTTTTTATTTCTTTTTCTTTGCTCTAACTTTTGCCTGGGCCACCCTTCCGGGTTTTCGGCCCAGCGAGCCTCTCAAAGGGTAAAAGTGTAGCAAGCCCATGCCAAATGGTTTTGAGATTGAAGCTTCTCTGTATCCGAGAGAGTAACTGTTGTGTTGATTTGCAGAAAAGTCCATCACGGTTGCTTCACGAGCCTCTTCCGAGTGGGATCTGATCTTCTTGATCTGACTTCGATGTCTCTTGCTCGAGGGCTGCCTCAAAATGGGCCACACAGGCATTTCATGGCGCTGTTGGATGTTTTGAATGGATTCCAGTTGGCAACAGATAAATAGAATCTTGAGGCTGAGAGTGATCCTGGGCTACACAATCTCAAGAGCAAGTCACACAAGTCTTCACAGGACCGCGCAAAACATTTTGTTTTTGAAAGTTTTTTTTTTAGAAAGCGACAAATCGCTTGCGCCGAAGATAGTGTGGAACCAGTCTGGATCAAACCAGGGTCCTTCTCAGTACTCACGTCGACAAGCATGATTTCATTCATTAAAAGCTTAGCATGCCTCTCTTTCTCTCAAAATGATCAAAATTTTGCAAAACCCGAGGAATTCCTTCCTCTTCGTTTTTATCACCGCAGTGTTAAAAAAAAAGGGTTTTTTTTTTTTTTTGAAAAGCTTAGGTGATTATGACGATGTTCAAGGCACAAGAGAGTAGGTGGTATGTACTGTCGTTCCATTCACATCCTCTGGCACAACTAGCTTAAACAGCGACAAGTACTGAAACGTGATAGCCACAGCTGTTTCATTCAGATTTGTTGGTATAACTGGCTCCTCGGTAGCAACAGACCCAAAAGGCAAAAACAACTAATTACAAGACAAAACGGTGTTTGAGGCAACAACCCCGAAATCACCTGGTATACTATACAAGAGGGACTGACTCATTACAACAAGACAGACCTTGTAAGCAAAAGGACTGACTCCATACAGAGAGACAGACTCAAAACAAAACAAGAGACTGACTCGACACCCAAGTCAGAATTTACAAAATTAACATTGACAGATGCTCAAAAATGCGTGCCAAACGCCACATCCAAAAATGCACCCGGCACTGCCCGCAGGCGGTTCACCTTCTGATTACATACTCGCGGTATCCGTGTCCTCAAAATTTAAGAACTCTGTAGTGACTGACTTGGCCGAGGTAGGCGGGAGGATAACCTCGTTGTCAATCAAATCCTGCACCTCATGACGGAGGCGGAAGCAATTGTCAGTAGCATGACCAGTCTGCTGGTGGTACGCACAGTACAGAGCAGCATCATGAGTAGCAGGGAGATTCTTCGGGAGGGGTCGGGGCTCAAGAGGTGTAAGATGCCCCTTTTTGGCCAAAATCAAAAGTGCCCTAGACAAAGGCATGTAGAGGGGATGGAAGGCTCGGCGTCCCCGAGGCAGGTACTTCGGAGCCGGAGTACTCTTGCTAGATGCACTAGCGAACGGATCGGCGGGTGCGGCCTTGGATTTCTGATCCTTTCCGGATACAGGGTTGGGAGCGGGAAGAACTGTTTTGGCATGACAGGGCCTATCCCGATTCTCTGATTGACTGGAACTGCCCTCAGGCGGAGTGGGAAAGCATCCTCTACAGTTTTTGTCACAACTGCGGACATTTGTTGCTTGTTCATCCCCCCGGCTTTCAAAGCCTCTACTGCCCACAGCAGTTGTTCGATAGGTTCGGCATCTGCCTCCATTTTACCTTTGTCTCTAGCCTCAGCCTGATCAAGGGTTTGAGTTGGTGTTGACATATCATTGTTATAACTGGAGGCCATCTCCGGTTGACTAAGTTCAATAACAATTCGGCCCAACAGCGGGGGCTCCTAGGGTACAAAGCTCCCGGCATACGGTGCGGCTGGCGGTGAAGCTGACATCCCATAGGCGAGATTCGTCACGGATCTTTGAAGATCACCTATCATTCCCATTAGTTCAAATGTAGTAGGCTCGCGAGCCTGATATAGTTGAGGGGCCCAAACTGGGTGCGCAGCTGGCGATCTGGGTGGATGCGGCATATCGACAGTAGTCTCACTGTGTAGGGTGATTCCTTGATCCAACGCGGCCGTCATGACCACGATCTCTTCTGAATTCTGCGTCATGCTAAATCCTGCCACAGCAAGGAGAAGACACTAGCTATTCTGGCTCAACTCTTTGAATCTCTGAACTGAAATGGAAAACAAACGGTATTTCATCCCCAGACAGATCAAACACGGGTGTGGCCGAGCGACTGCACTATACTGCTGATCACTGTTCCCCAGAATCACTGTTCAAAACTGAACTGATACCCGCAGACATAACTAATTCTCAACAACACTGATACTAGTGCCCTCAGGCCTGATGCTCAAACTTCGCAAACTGATATATACGTTCCCTGCAGAGATACACTCTAAAAGCACATAACATGTAAAAGAGAGCCAATACACCCCTATGTTGGGGTAGGGTTTCCCTGTCCTATTTTGTCAGGAGCTAGGGTTTCACTACGCACGCAGCGGTTTCAAACAACCTAAATCGGGTAAGCAACCTGCCCTAGTTTGGAATGGTCACTACGGATTTCGATATGCACTAGGTCGAATGGTTAAAAAGGGTGCCCCGGTAAAAACCGGGGTTTGTGTTCCCATGCTGTCAGAGCCCATAACCGGTCAGCCTTATGGTCATGCCTTGACAAGACAAGCCTCCGACAAACCGTTCAGGAATGGCAGATGGCAAACACAGTGTCCTAGGCGCACCAATGCACATGCAATGCAAAGAGACATATAAATGAAATCAAAACAGGATATCACGAGTTCGAGTCAAGCTCTCTAAAGTCCCCAGCGGAGTCGCCAGAAACTGTAGACGTCCCCGAATGCCCCGGAAGGGTTAAAGTCCCGTTCCGTTCATATTGGGTTCACTACAGTTCGGACTCAAATTGTCACGGTTCTAAATCTGAACCAAAGAGTCCAAATCCGGCAAATCGTTTTGAAGAAAAACAGATTTTTTGAAAAGTAGTGCCAAACATGGACTGCTTTGCCAGATACAGAGTCGCCACCTAAATATTTTTAAAATGGGAAATTTAGGAAACCCTTACTCGGTGCCGAAGGCCACGTGTCCGTCATCACCAAATGTCTTGGCTCGGGAGCTCGGGTACGATCGGGGAAGGTCAGCTATGAGCACCCCCTTTCGCCCGGTCCGAAGACCGGCCTCTACTAACCGTGATATCCGATTTTGACAACGTTATGTGTTCTTATTCCGGTTATTAGCCTAGAATTTACTATGTTATGCGCGCAGCAAACAAGTACAGACTAGATTGCCTAATTTGGAAACAAGCATTGCATATCCGTTTGTTTTGAAAAGGCTTTGGAATTTGCTACTCGCAAGTAGGCTAAAACACGGATTTCAATGAGTTTTTCCAACTCAAGCAATCCAACCTTCACCCACAGGCATTCAAGCAGTTTATCTCATGTAAGCACTTAGCCGCATGGTAAGCATACTGTCATGTTAACATTCACATGCATGCGAGATGCTAAAGCATAAATACTTACATCGTACTCCGTGCCAAAACAATAAACTAGTTAGCAAACGTGCATGTCCTAGTTCATGTTAGGTGACTAATGCAACACATACAGCATGTAATTAGGATAGGCTCGGCTAACCCTAAAAATGGCATGTGAAATGCACTTTGTTTGATGCACGTATTCAAGTTAGATTTGAATTACAAATGCAATTAGCATGATGTACCGAGCCCGGTGCATGTCAACAAATGCATGGATGCACGCATGCATTGCATAAGGTATGCTAAAGTAAACGTGCCCTAATCTACCATCGTAAGCGGGTAAATAAAAGGGAAAAAATAAGTGGAGGTTGGAAGACATACACACCACTCACACACGCTTATTACAGATTCGCCCCCGCTCGGAGGGACCAAATAAATATATAAATTAATTAACTACGCAAGCTAATTAAATATTACAAATTAATTAAATTAACAAAATAAATTAATTAATCTAATTAAAACAGTAAAGCCCTCGGGAAGCGGGTCAGATGCAGCGCATGCTCGGGATTTACTCAGAATCGCACTACGATGCATAGTTTGCCTCTGTTTTCCCTGCTTTGGTCCTCTGAAAATTGCCAAATTCTATGGAATGCCTCTCTGGACATTGGAAATCACCACCGGCTGAACAGAATAGCCACCGGCTGCTATGTGTGACCATCGGCACAAAATTAATCCATCGGCTGCTAATTTACTGCCGGTCGGCACTAAACACTGCCGGTCGGCACTGGATGCCTGCAGAACCTGCAACTCACAGCAGCAGAGGGCAAAACTTGCATGGCAATACAATTCAAACAATGTATGCACCAATCACACTCCCTATCATGTTAACGACTCAAGGGGGTATGTGCCTCGATTCTCAGACCACCAATCACGCATTTCCATGCATTGATGGCCCAAAGAATCAAGTGTGCACTTTCAATTTCAAATGCATGCAAACCATATAATCACACAAGGGAGCCTAACCTCTATCACACTTACTTCAAGAGGCCAAACATGCACAATGCAATGCAATCCTAGACATGTTGGCTAGCATGCAATATGGACAATGCGAGGCACCTATACAAGCATACAAGCAAGCATACAAGGCAAGCATGCAAACCAAATAAAAGAGGGACTTAAACATGAATTAGGCGACTCTAGATAGGCCTAAAACAGTGGCCAAATGCCCCAAAATGAAGGTTAAGCATACACACACACATGCACATGTTAAGGCACAAACCTAAGCATTCAACAAGCAACTCTCAAACACACTTGAAAGAGGCTAACCATGGACAATTGGCATGCAATGAAAAGCTTTAAAATCATGTCAAAATGTGGTGCCAAACCAACCCAAATGAGACAGGCATAAGCGTGCAAGCATGGTCCAAATACTTGAAACAAGGTAATGAAGCTTTGAAGCACACTTAGCACAACAAACATGGCATGCATTAAACAACTAAAAACAGATTTTTAGCATGTTAAAACAAGGCCAAAGAACTACTTAGATGGCATCTAAGTGGCTCAAATTCAAAGGCATGCACAATGGTCAAAACATAGGGCATACAACACATGCTCTCAAAGCAACAAAGAGGAAACTAAGGCAAGCATATGAGCATGCCAAAGGGACTGAAATTATATGTTAGATGGTTCCAAACCACCAAAATGGTGCAAGCAACACAAGCTACACATTCACATTCTTGAGGCGTATAAGCCCGGCAAGCCACAAATGCAAAGGAGCTATACTAAGCATGCCAAAATCGATCCAAACAACTATGGACAGACCTAAAGCATGGCAAAGTAAGCATAAGAACTTCACAAATCTAAGCCTAAAACATGCTGAAACAAAGGCTAACAACCTAAGGCACATTAAGGGATCAAGGAGGCATTACATGGCAACTATACTAAACATGCATGGAGTGCCAAAACCAACTTAATACAAAGTTATAACATGGCAATATAAGCATAAAATACAGCCATGGTATGCTCAACACACACTTGAACAAAGACTTCCTTAAGAGACCAAAAATGGTCCCTTTCAAGGACAACAAGGAGAGGGGGTGGCCCTCCCCTTTTGGAGACTTCAAGGCACCGTCTCCACCACTGAAATCTCTCAAGATTTCAGTGGTGAAGAGGCCCAAACACCAAAGTCTCGAAACTTGCACAAAATGGCACAAAACAAGGGCCTTACAAGGCCTAAGAGGGGTCAAACTTCCCCAAAGCACAAAACACTCTTAATAAACTATCAAGAGGGCCTAAAAACAGAACTTTTTTGTATTAAACACTAAACACAAAAACAGCTCTAAGATAGGTAGAAATAGGATGCAAAAATGGGGTAAAAAGGACTAGTTTCTTACCCTTGTTGACCTTCTTCACAAATGTTGATATTGTTGCTTCTTTGAGCTCAAATCCGACCAAAGACCTCAAGAACAAGCTCTGGTCCTTGAAGAAACCAAGAAAAAGTGAAAGACTAGGTGTTTGTGTGCAATAGTGAGACACAAAGCACCTAGCACACACACAAGGGAGATATAGAGATAGGATATGAATGGAACTCAAACCCTAAAACCAGAGCTTGCTCTGAGTTGTTTTCTCACTAAAAAGCCCAACCCTAAAGCCAAGGGGGAAGGGCTCCTCTTATAGAGGAGCCAAACTTGTAAAGCTTGTCAAGAAAGCTAACAAGAAGAGCATCCCTCCATACACGTGTATGGAGGGGAACAAAATGCCAAACAGCTGTCCTAAAATATCTGAAAAAGCAGATGAACAGTAGTCGGCTGGCCAAAAATGTCATTTTGACAAAAATGACTGCCGACCGGCAACAAAGAGTGCCGACCGGCAGAATATATTGCCGGTGGCAACAAAAACCAACCGGTGGCCTCTATCTAGTGCCGGTGGTGTGTGGGGATGCCTCACAAGGCATTCCCTGCCCCTCCAAGGCAAAACACAAGTGTTTGGTGCAAAACCAGACACGAAACGGTCGAGTTCGGAGATCTTGAGGCAGGGCGCGTAGCCGAGAACTCCGGGAACTCCAAAATAACACAAGCATGGATAATCACCGAGTGTTCAAACGGTGACATCCAAGTCTTGAGGACGGTCAAAAATGGGGTGTCTACAGAGTGGATTTGGTAGTGGCCTCGGCTCTAGGGGCGTCAAATGCTTCTTCCTGATTAACACCCCCAGAGCTTTGGACAGGGGCATATATAGGGGGGTGAAGGTTCTTTGGCCTCTGAGCTGGTATTTGGTGTTTTGGGTATTGCTCCCAGATGCGCCAGAGAAAGGTGTGGCTGCCATGGGTCTTGGGGGAGGGGGAATGGTGGTGACCATGCTCACCTCTGAAGCTCATGCAGTTGCAGCGCCACTCGGGCCTGCGTTGTTGTTACGGTTGAAAGTCCTTCTGGGTTGCTCCCTATCCTGGTCGATCAGACCTTGTTTCATGGCATCCTCGATCTGTACCCCCATCTCGTGTAAATTTGAGAAAGTTGGGAAGGGGAGTACAATCATCTTCTGTATCAATTTCGGTTGGAGATTGCGCACAATCATCCTGATTTGATCTTTGTCTGTAGGCCTCAAAGTCATCATCGATGCCTTCGCTCTCCATCGAGTTACGAAATCTGAGAAAGTTTCTTTAGGCTCCTGCCTCGTTGTTTCGAGATCACGAGTTGTAATCTCGATCTGTGTATTGTACGAGTACTGTGCAACAAAGGCCTCAGCCATTTCATCCCAGCTTCTTTTTACCTCATCTTCTAACTTCGCGTACCAGATGACGGCCACACCCGACAGGGTTCGGCCGAACAGCGAAAGCTTTTGTGGTCGGGTTAGGCCCATTGGCCGCAGGATGTCTGAGAACAGCCGAAGATGGACCATGGGGTCTCCGGACCCGTCGAAGCAGTCAATTTGTGGCATCTTGAACCTATCGGGCAATGTCACGGCCACGTCGATATATCCGTCCTCGATGTTTGGAATAGCCTTTACCCCTTGTGATTTCTTGAAAAGCTTCTCGAGCTTGCTCAGTTTTAGAGCTGTATGGTCTATTTCGAACTCGAAGGGAGAGTCCGGGTGGTTAGGTGTATGGGTCTTGGACAGTTGAGGCGGAAGCGGGGGCGGAGCTGGCCCCGTTGGAAGGTTTGTGTCCTCTTGGATGTTCTGGATATTTGGCACGGTGTTCTGGGTGTTTGGCAGAGCATTCTGGACAGTAGGTGCCTGCTCGGCTAATGGGGCCCCTGGTGGAGGAGGAACCTGATGTGAAGCAGATGCCGCATTCTGCTGTTGCAGTCTAGTGATTAGCTCAGCCTGCTGGGCCATGACCGCGGCCTGCTGCTTGGAGAACTCCGCTTGACGGGCAGCGTCCTCTTGCATTTGTCTCATGCTTTCCTGCATTTGGCGCATCAGGGCTTCCACCCCTGAAGTATTTTGTTGATCCATCCGACTGACCGGTAGGTCTATTTCTATAGCAACAATTGAGACCTCAGTCCTACTGTCCTCTGATGGAGTAACCCACTGTTCTGGCAACCTCTGTTCTGATACACTGCGCTTCCTTGGCTTTCTCCTGACAACGGGGAGTAAAGAATAGAACACTAGATGTCCATCAACCAGATCCTCAGATCGATTGAGCCGGCGACCTCGTGTCCAAAGTGCTTGGGAATATCTACTGGGTCGGAAGCAATGGTGCTAAAACTGCCCTAGCAAAAGATAAATAAAGTGAAAAGGAAATCAATAACCAGATAAATGAACAGCATAACAGCTTAAAATAAATACACAACACACAGTCGGGCATACAACACACGGTTGATAAGCTGAATACACACTGTCCCCAAATACTGATCACTGTCACTGAATCACTGTCCCCAAAAACTGAATCGGATACCCGCAGATAACTGATTCTCAAACACTGACTGATGCCCGCAGGCCTGATGCCCAAACTCATACACTGACACATGCATTCCTGTAGAGACGCACTCTAAAAGCACATAACAGATAAGTGAGAGCCAAAACACCCCTATGTTGGGGTAGGGTTTCTGTAACAAGCCCGCGGGGGACCTTGCTACAGCTCGGACTCGATTTGTGTCACGGTTCTTAATCTTGAACCAAAGAGTCCAAATCCGGCAAATCGTTTTGAGAAAACAGATTTTTTTGAAAGAAGTGCCAAACATGGACTGCTTTGCCAGATACAGAGTCGCCACCTAAATGTTTTTTTTTAATGGGAAATTTAGGAAACCCTGACTCGGTGCCAAAGGCCACGTGTCCGTCATCACCAAAGTTGCCTCGGCTCGGGAACTTGGGTACGATTGGGGAAGGTCACTTCGTGAGCACCCCGCTCGCCCGGTCAAAGACCGGCCTCTACTAACCATGATATCTTATTTTGAAAACATTGTGAGTTCTTGTTCCGGTTATTAGCCTAGATTACTATGTGATGCGCTCAGCATACAAGTATAGACTGAGTCGCCTGAATTGGAACAAAACACTTCATGTTTGTTTGTTTGAAAATGGTTTGATGGTGCTACCCGCAGGTAGGCTAAGACGTGGATTTGCCACCCTCAGGTGGGCTTAGAAAACATGATTTTGCCACTATCTAGTGGGCTTAAAACAAACAATCAATGCATTGTCCCAATTCAAATAACCCAACCTCCACCCACAGGCATTCAAGGCAGTTATATCACATAAGCAGTTAGCCTCATGGTAAGCATGCTATTCATGGCAGTCACTCACACGCATGCAAGGATGCTAAAGCATAAAACTCACCGAGTACTCCAAGCCAAAACAGAAGCTCATTAGAAATCATGCATGATCCTAAAGATACAGAAATGCCTAATGCAACACATGCAAAGATGCAACTATAGCAGGCTCGGCTATCCTAAACATGGCATATGGAATGCTACAACTAACACGTATTCAATTTGGAATCGAAATACAAATGCAGTTTGTATGATGCGCCGAGCCCGGTGCGTGCAAAACAGATGAATGATGCAAACATGCTGTCATACTGTATGCTAACTGAAATATGCCCTATATCTAACTATCATAAGCGGGTAAATAAAAGGGAAGAAAGACGTGGGGTTGGAAGACATACATCACACTCACCCACACTTATTACAATTATGCCTCGCGCAGAGGGTCCGAATAAATAATACAGTCCGAATATAGAACAAATAAATTATTACAGAAATTTCTAATTTATCAAATTAAATTCAGTATATAAAAAAGAGGGGCCTCAGCCCTACCTCGGGATGCGCGAATGATGCATGCTCGAATCCGACTCGCCCGGAAACCCGCATCATGACACTGCTGCCTCTGTTCTTACTGCCCTGTCCCTCCAAAAATTGCCAAAGTCCCAGTACACCTTCCTTGAATGCTGTTGTACACCACCGGCCGGATGGAATGCCCACCGGCCACGTAAAATGACCACCGGCTGCTTGAGAGGTTATCGGCTACCCATAAAGTGCCGGTCGGCACTCTATACTGCCGGTCGGCACAAAATTCCTGCAGAGGACAGTTTGACAGCAACAGCCAGACAGTGTATGGCATGGAATTTCAAGGCAATGTATGCATGGACACACTCCCTATCATGCAATGGACTCAAGGGAGCATGGCCCTTGACCCCCGGGCCATCAATGGCGCATTTCGACGCATGATGGCCTTAGAGGCCAAGTTTGCATTTCAATGTCAAATGCAATGCACACAAAACATACAAGGGACCCAACTTCAATCATGGTTGATCAAGAGGTGAGGCAATGCACAACAATGCACATGCAACCTAAGCATGCAAGCTAACATACAAACATGCAATGCAACTACATGGCATACACAATGCTAACAACATAACATGCACAACGCATTGTAACATGGCATACACAATGTAAGATGGGCTTACACCAATATGAGATAGCCTCAGCCACACTCACATAGGAGGCCATTAGGTGAAATGAGGCAACCGAAATGCACACAAACATGTCCAATGCATGGACCAATCCTAAGATACAACATGCAACTCTAACAAGGCATGGCAAATGATGAAACATAGCATATAATGGTGCAAGTTTCAGATCTGAAATGGCATGCCAAATGACTCCAAAATGACTCCAAAGCATGCAAACATTCATGTAATGCATTGTTAAGGACTTAAGCACTAAAGCTAGTGAGATGCAATACACTATAAACATGCAAAGCGATGCTCGAATGATGAAGACAGCCACAAACAGTCCTTATGCAGCCCAAAATAATGCTAAAACATGTATGAAATGTAGCCAAAATAAGCTAGCATGCTTGGCCAAATTAGCATGCGATTTTGACTAGCTAGCATGATTTACATGGCAAGTGTATGATGCAAAGCCCAAATAGAAGAAGACCCTTCTACAACACTGATAAGGGACCAAAAATATGACTACTCACAGTAGATGACAGCCCCCAAATCAATATAAAAACATGCTAAAGATGCCATGCAAGATTAAGGCCACAAGAGGGCTATAACATGAAGTACATAAAACATTCACCAAACAGTCAAATACCCTTAATGAAACATGACAAGGGGGTCAAAATATGGCCACTCTCAGTTCTGATCATGGCCGAAAAACAGAAGCAAGATAAGCAAACAAAACATGCAACAATGAGGCTAAAGCATGGATTCAAAGCAAGTGGCATATGGAGCACCCAAACAGTGATGATCCCTTATTCAATGTTTAAGAGGGGCTCAAAATAAGCTTACTTACAGTTTACATTATGCCTCAAAACAGATTTTACACAAGCCAAAAATACTATGCAAGAAAAAAGGCATAAAGAGGGCTAATGAAGGAAGTGCTAGCTACTGCCCTCAAACAGCAAGAGGTCCTCAATCAAACATGCAGAGGACCTCAAAATATGATGATTTACAGTTTGGGTCGGAGCCCAAAGATGCAAGCAACTACGGCTTAGATATGATGCAAGAAAATGCTAGAAAAGGGAAGAGGAGGACTCACCCTTGAAGACCAGCAAACCAGCACCTCTTGGACTAAGTTTAGGTGCTCCTAAGCTCTGCAAATGACCTCCAATGTGCTGGAATGGATGTTGGAGGTGTTGTGCTATGGGTTGATGAAGAAATGGCCCAAGAATAAGGGTATTTGGTGGTTGAATGGGAGAGATATAGTGAGAGATGGAGGGATATAGGTGTGTGTATATCAGATATATCTATATGTCTCTGGTTTTTTGTTCCAAACATCCAACCCTAGACAATGGGAGAGGAGGGGTGCTTATATAGGCAAAAAAAAGGACTCCAAGCTTCTCCAAGAAGCTATATCAAAAGGGGCAAAGGGTGCAAGTGGTTCTTGGCTTCTTGGAGAAGCTAATACAGCTGGCCAAGCTTCTCCAAGAAGCTTGGCCAAAGGGGTCAATCTTCTAGAAGAGGTTTGGGGCCAAAAGGGTGGAAAGGTGCAAAATAGCCACACATATGCACGGGGAAGAAGGTCTGTGCATCCCAGCTGGCACAGCTGGCATGCACCATGCCTGAAGGGTGCAAAAGGGTCAAATCGGCCATGAAAAGAGGTCATCGGCCAAATAAATTGCCGGTCGGCACAATAAATTGCCGACCTGCAATTTGTACTGGCCGGTCGGCTAAATAGAGTGCCGATGGGTGGCTGATGAGGTCAAAAAGTGCCGGTGGATATCCAGATTGAAGCCCCGGAAGTTAGCTTTCCAATGGCGCAAACCTTGCATTAAAATTCCTTCTGTGGAAAAAGTTATGCCCTTTTTGGTGAAGCCGCGCAGACTCGATCCAATCGGGATGATGCCCAACTTCAACCAATCATACCTCCCCCACCCGGACTTGGTTTTGAGAGATTCTTGAGTGCAAAATGAACCCCCGGAAGTCTTCTTTCCAATGGTTATGGCCTCATAGCTTAACTCCAAGTATGCAATTGAATAAGCCCGATTCAGCGAGGGCTGCTCGATTTTTTCCTACCCGGATTCATGCCAAACTTCTCCCAGACCAATTTTTCTCCTCTCCTTTCCTCTTCTCCTCAACTTCGAACCCCTAAGTAAGGTGTTTTGAAAGATTTTTCAAAGATTTCATCTCTCTTTCATTCATCCCCATTTTGTCCTTGCTCGGTTTACCGAAAAGCGCAACATTTACCGATATGCGAGCGTCGGAACATCGTGGGAATTTTATTTCAAAAATGTTTTGAAAAAGAGGGTTTCAAGGTCTAAAAACCATCCAAAATAATTGTGGTCCAAAATGGGGTGTGAAGTTGAGATTCGCCTCTCTCCTTGCCGAAGAAACTGAACCTGTGCCGTGCACACCTTTCTCCACCAAGTAAACCATCAGTAGTGTCCAAGTCTTGAGGGCGGTCAAAAATGGGGTGTCTACAGTTGCCCCTCTTTGACAGAACTCGTAAGTCATAACAATGACGGGAGTGAGTGTCAAAGCCCAGAGATGACCCATTTTTTACGAGGCCGAAGACCTGGACAAACAAAAATACAAATGAATAAGTGGTTGTGCCCTCAGGCTGCCTACGTATCCCTTTGCAAGGAATCAAACCAGCGTAGTTCAGGAGTAGGATGCAAAGTGATGCACAATGCAAGTGCATAACTTATGATCATGCAAAGAGAGCTGTGATGAAGCAATTATGCAAAATAAATGCAACATTTTAAGCGAATGCTATGCAAGCAAGTAAACGTGAACCAACCTACATCTCATGCAGAAAGGATGTAAGAGAATTATGCAATTCTCACGAACATGTGCGTTAGATACACAAAAGTGAACGAAGTGTGATGGATACACTAAGTGGACAAACATGTGTGATGGATACACCAAAGTGAAGAGAGTGTGATGGATACACTATATGAATAAAGTGTGATTGATACACAAGGTGAGTGCAGTGTGATGGATACACTGTATGAAGCAAAGTGTGATGGATACACAAGATGAGCATAGTGTGATAGATGCATAAAGAGAAAGTGTGTGATTGATACACAAAGCGAGCGTGTGATTGATACACAAAGCGAAACGAGTGTGATGGATACACTAAGCAAATATGTGATAGATATACTAAGCGAATGTGTGTGATGGATACACAAAGGGGGCATGTGTGATTGATACACAAAGCGAGCGTGCGTGATAGATACAAAGCGAGTGTGTGATAGATACACTATATGAACGAAGTGTGATTGATACACTAAATGAATGAAGTGAGCAAAGCGTGATGGATACACAAAAGGCAAACACAAAGTGTGATAGATGCACTAAGTGAACAAGTGTGATGGATACACAAAAGGCAAACACAAAGTGTGATAGATGCACTAAGTGAACAAGTGTGATGGATACACAATAGGTGAACACGAAGTGTGATCGATGCACTTAGTGAACAAGGTATGATTTGATATACTAAATGTGAACACGAAGTGTGATAGATGCACTTAGTGAACAAGTATGATGGATATACTTAATGTGAACACGAAGTGTGATAGATGCACTTAGTGAACAAGGTATGATTGATATACTAAATGTGAACACGAAGTGTGATAGATGCACTTAGTGAACAAGTATGATGGATATACTGAATGTGAACACAAAGTGTGATAGATGCACTTAGTGAACAGGAGTATGATTGATATACTAAAAGTGAACACGAAGTGTGATAGATGCACTTAGTGAACAGGAGTATGATTGATATACTAAAAGTGAACACGAAGTGTGATAGATGCACTTAGTGAACAGGAGTATGATTGATATACTAAATGTGAACACGAAGTGTGATAGATGCACTTAGTGAACAAGAGTATGATTGATATACTAAAAGTGAACACGAAGTGTGATAGATGCACTTAGTGAACAGGAGTATGATTGATATACTAAATGTGAACACGAAGTGTGATAAATGCACTTAGTGAACAAGTATGATTGATATACTAAAAGGTGAACACGAAGTGTGATAGATGCACTTAGTGAACAGGAGTATGATTGATATACTAAATGTGAACACGAAGTGTGATAGATGCACTTAGTGAACAAGTATGATTGATATACTAAAAGGTGAACACGAAGTGTGATAGATGCACTTAGTGAACAAGTATGATGGATATACTAAATGTGAACACGAAGTGTGATAGATGCACTTAGTGAACAGGAGTATGATTGATATACTGAGCGAATGAAGTGTGATTGATACACTAATGGAATAAAGTGAATATATGCATGATAGATACACAAAAGGTAATGAAGTGTGGTGGATACACTAAAGTAATTGAAGTGAATATGTGCGTGATAGATACACAAAATGAGGATGTGTGTGATAGATACAGAAAATGAAAATGTGTGCGGTAGATACACAAAATGAGAATGTGTGTGATAGATACACAAAATGAAAGAAGTGTGATTGATACACTAAGTGGAGAGAGTGTGATTGATACACTAAATAAACATGTGAGAGATACATGAAGCAAACGAAAGTAAATGAGGTGTGATGGATACACTAAAGTGAACATGTGATAGATACATGAGGCAAATAGAGTGAATGAAGTGTGATGGATACACTAAAGTAAACAAAGTGTGATAGATACACGAAATGAATGAAGTGTGATTGATACACTGAATAAATGAAGTGCATGAAATGTGATTGATACACTAAATAAATGAGAGTGTAATTGATACACTAAGTGAATGAAGTGTGATTGATACACTAAATGAATGATCTTAAACGGAACTTCTTTAAATAAACCGTACATACAATATCGTGCATGAATGAGGAAGAAACTTGATAGGTATAATGCATTACAATGCATGATGCTTAAGGAAAGCAATAAAAGGACAAAGCGGCACTTTAGAAAGCACCTCATTGGCAAGACTTGAAGAGGTACATCCGGAATACAATCTCAGAATTTGCAGAAGTTGAAACAAACTCAGATGCTCCAAATTTTTCCTCTTTTCTTTTGCTTTGCAGTTTGGAACCAATATAGGTTCAGATAGGTCCTGGTTTTGCTGTTCGCATGACCTGGGTTGAACCCTGCGGTTTTATGAATGAACAAATCCTGTTTTGCACAAATGTGGAGAATGGCACAGCACTCTGAACACAAAATGATTTTATTTCTGAATTTGAAATTGAGAGATGAGTTCTTGACCAGGTATTGAGCCTATGACTGAACATGGCAAAACGACTCAACACGGAAATAAAAGGCACACAACCTAGACATGTCGAGTAACACTCGAGACGACTCAAAACAAGAATCGAGACAGACAAAAAGACACAACACTCAGACGTGCACAGGGAGCCTGTTTCACCGGGTATTGTTTCCCACCCTTTCTCATTTGTGATTCTCACATCACTCGGCCCTCAAGCTCTGTTTTTCTGAAAAAGCCCTTTTGCTCACTTTTTCTCTCATCGCACACCTCTCTATTCTTCAATCTCTCATTTTTCATCCCTCCCCTGGGTGGTTGGTGGATAGACAAGAAGTTGCGGGCTCTTGCCCCTAGCATTCTGCTAGATTCTTTTTCTTCTGCACACAGCAGTGAACTTTCCCACAGAGGGGTTGCACCACAACTGGGTGTGTAGCAAATTGTAGTTGACATTGGTTGACGATGCTCTGCTAGGGAGTTTGGACGTGGTTAGATCTGTCCAGATGAGGAAGTGGAATATCCTGATCCATTCCAGTTCGTGCTTCGCACTTGGCTTGATACCTCGTTGCTCGGAGGATGAGAGAGCTTTCTGCATTTTGTTGTTGACTTCAGTTGTGCCCTTTCTGGCAAGTATGCTGGCGACGGGGAAAAGACAGGAAGCCTGACTCAACTGTGCCCCTAGTTCATCATTTTGACCATTTTTTATTTTGCTTTCTACTAAAACAACTTTGACCAACATGAGAGTTAGATTAACATGCTTGTTCGATTTTCTGATTTATAATCATGCAAGTCAGGCTATGAGCACTGAAAATTTTCCTTTTTTGGGTCCAAGAAAACGGTCCAGTTTTGAAAAAAATGGAATAATTTTCTAGAGACAATTAGTCAACCTCAGCAAAAATTCCCAAAAACTGTTTTTGCAAACGGTCACTGCTCAACGAGCGTAGAACCCACTCTCGAGATGCGCAACCTCAAATTCGAAGGAAAATTGCCCCTTGCTTGAGGGGAGCTGCATGGCAACGGAAAGTTGCCCCTTGTTTGAATGGCACCGCGGCGCATTGAATGGCAACGGAAAGCTACCCCTTGTTTGAATGGCACCGCAGCGCATTGTAGTCAGTCCTCAGAGTGACGAACACAACCAAATCCTCAGATACAGAGAAGACAAAGATGACCAAAACCATCGCATGGACACAATCAAATTGAAGTGTTTTACGGCTGGACTTCAGAATGAAGTTGCCTACGTATCCCAAACATGGGAATCAAGCCTTACGTAGTTCGGGGTTAAGGTACACTCGGGTATTTAACCTCTCCTTTTATGCTCTATCTTTTGCCAAGGCGCCTATTGCAGGTTTTCGACCTTGCGAGCTTTGTTCTTCTTTCTTTTCTTTTTTTCTATTCTTTTCATTCCTTTTTCTTCTTCTTCTTTTTTTTTTGCATTTTTCTTTTCTTTTCTTTTTGCACTTTTGTATCTTTGAATTTTTTCTCTTTTTTCTTTTTTCATTCTTTTCTTTGCTCTAACTTTTGCCTGGGTCGCCCTTCCGGGTTTTCGGCCCAGCGAGCCTCTCAAAGGGTAAAAGTGTAGCTTTGTCCATGCCAAATGGTTTTGAGATCCTCTGAAGTCATCTGAATCCAGGAGAATAGGTGTCATTGATCTTGCAGAAAGATCCACCTTTTGGCTTCGAGCACATCGGATATTTTTTGCCCCTAGTTCGAGGGGTGCTTCTGATCTAGCTTTGCAAGCTTCTTCTGATGAGATCTGATCTTCTTGATCTGACTTTGGTGCCTCTTGTTCTAGGGCTGCTTCAAAGCTGGCCACACAGGCCTCACATCATGATTGTCCTTTGAACGTTCTGAATCCAAGTTCAAGGTTTAAAAGCAAAGGGGTTGAGTCTCGAGGACGAGAGCGATCCTAAGCTGCACAATCTCAAGAGCGATTCCACACATGTCTTTACAGGACCATGCAAAACATTTTTTTTTTGAAAGTTTTTAAGAAAGCGACAAATCGCTCGCGCTGAAGACAGTGTAGAACCAATCTGGATCAAAGCTAGGGTCCTTCTCAGTACTCACATTAACAAGCATGATTTCATTCATTAAAAGGCTTAGCACGCCTCTCTTTCTCTCAGTTTGATCAATTTTGCAAATCCCGAGGAATTTCTTCCTCTTTGTTTTCAACACAGTGTTCAAAAAGGTTTAAAAACTTAGGTCAAGGCAATAAGTTCAAGGCACAGAAGAGCAGGCGAGGAGCACTGTCATTTCATTCAAACTTCTGGCACCACTAGCACACGGCGGAATAAAAACACAAGAGTGTGAAAATCACTGCTGTTCCATTCAAATCTTCTGGTGTAACTGGCTCCAAGGCAGAAACAGACTCAAAAGAAAATGAAAAAGACAAACACAAAACAAAATGGTGATGTCTGAGGTAACACCCCGGAATCACCCGACTCCTACATAACAGGACTGACTCGATACAACAAGACAGACCTTAACCAAAAAGACTGACTCAAAACAAAGAGACAGACTCAAAACAAAACAATAGAACTGGCTCAATACCCAAGTCAGAAAGTACAAAACTAGCATTCGCAAATGCTCAAAGCAGTGCATGCCAAACGCCACATCTGGAGTAAACTGAGTGTTGCCCGCAGGTGGTTCATCCCCTGATCATATCGTATTATCCCCCAAGTTCACTGACCCAGTGACGATAGACCTTGTGAGACTGGTGCGGCGATGACGTTGTTGTCAAACAAATCTTGTACATCATGGCGCAGACGAAAGCAACTGTCGGTGTCATGACCGGTTTGTTGATGGTAGGCACAATATTTAGTCTGGTCATGCTTTGCAGGGATAGGATCGGGTAGGGGTCGTTGTTCCAATGGTTTCATATGTCCTTTCCGGATTAAGACCTCTAGAGCCTTCGACAAAGGCATATGAAGTGGGGTGAAAACCCTCTTGACTCGAGGTGGATATTTGGTTTTCTGTGAGCTACTCCCGGACGCACCGGTGAATGGGGTAGCTTTGTTTGATGTGGTGTTGGTGACCATGCCCACTTCAGAAGATCTTGTAGCTGCATCACCACTCATGGTCACATTCGAACTGCGGGAAAATGCCCGCCTAGGCTGCTCTTTCTCCTGGTCAATAAGGCCTTGCTTTATAGCGTCCTCGATTTGTACCCCAATCTCATGGAGGTCTGCAAAGGTGGGTAGGGGGAGGACAATCATCTTCTGCATCAGCCTGGGTTGGAGATTGCGCACAATCATCCGTATCTGGTCCTTGTCAACCGGCCTGGTGGTCATCGAAGAAGCTTTGGCCCTCTACCGAGTTACAAAATCGGAGAAACTTTCCTTCGGCTCCTGCCTAGTCGTCTCGAGATCACGGGTTGTAATCTCAATTTGTGTATTGTATGAATATTGTGCGACGAAGGCCTCGGACATCTCCTCCCAGCTTCGTTTCACTGAGTCCTCTAATTTGCCGTACCAGATGGCTGCGATACCCGACAGGGTCCTGCTAAAAAGGGAGAGCTTCTGTAATCTTGTCAAGCCCATCGGGCGCAGAACATCTGAAAACAAACTCAAGTGGACCATGGGATCTCCCGACCCGTCAAAACGGTCGATGTGAGGCATCTTGAACCTGTCCGGCAATGTCACAGCTGTGTCCGTGTATCCATCTTCAATGTCAGGGATGGTCTTGACTCCCTGGGATCTCTTGAACAGCTTTTCAAGCTTGCTCAACTTCAGTGCTGTGGGATCCGTCTCGAACTCAAAGGGAGAGTCCGGTAGGTTGGTGGGTGTTTTTGATAACTGGGGTAAAATTGGGGGCGGAGCCGGCCCTACCGGAATGTCTGTACCTTCCTGGACATTTGGCGTCTCCCCAGGTGCTGGAGCTCCTACTGGGGAGGAAACTTGTTGTGAAGCAGACGCGCCGCTTTGCTGTTGCAGCCTGGTGATGAGCTCGGCCTGCTGAGCCATGATTGCAGCCTGCTGCTTGGAGAATTCCGCTTGGCGGACAGCGTCTTGCTGCATGAGTTTCATAGTTTCCTGCATCTAACGCATCATTGCCTCCACCCCTGACGTATTCTGTTGATCCATCTGACTGATTGGTATATCTATCTCTGTGATAAAAAAAACTGAGGCCTCAGCCTGACTGTTCACTGGTGGGGTGGATAAGGGTTACTGATCTGGTAACTGCTGAACCGGTGACCCGTGCCTGACTGGCCCTTTTTTACTCTGCCTTTGGCAAACTGAATCTCTGACCCGAAAAAGTCTATCAACACGAGTCCAATGTACCCGGGGGATATTGGAGCTTTCTGAAGCAATAGTTCCAAGACTACCTAGCAAAAGAGAAAACAGACAGCATCTCAGCTCAACTTCACTGGAACTGATACGAGCAAAGCTGAACGACTGTATTCTATTACTGATCACTGTTTCCCGAAACCACTGCCCCAAATCTGAATTTGATACCCGCAGATATAACTGTTTCTTAAAATACTAATACTGGTGCCCGCAGGCCGGATACCCAGACTCGCAAACTGGTATACGCATTCCCTGTAGAGATACACTCTAAAAGCACATAGCAAGTAAATGAGAGCCAATACACCCCTATGTGGGGTAGGGTTTCCTGTCCTATTTTGTCAGGAGCTAGGGTTTCACTACGCACACAGCGGTTTCAAACAACCTAAAATCGGGTAAGCAACCTGTCCTAGTTGGAATGGTCACTATGGATTCCGAATATGCACTAGGTCGAATGGTCAAAAAGGGTGCCCCGGTAAAACCGGGTTTGTGTTCCCATGCTGTCAGAGCCCATACCGGTCAGCCTTATGGTCATGCCTTGACAAGACAAGCCTCCGCAAACCGTTCAGGAATGGCAGATGGCAAACACGGTGTCCTAGGCGCACCAATGCACATGCAATGCAAAGAGACACATAAATGAAATCAAAATAGGATATCACGAGTTCGAGTCAAGCTCTCTAAAGATCCCCAGCAGAGTCGCCAGAAACTGTAACAAGCCCGCGGCGGACCTCGCTACAGCTCAGACTCGATTTGTGTCACGATTCTTAATCTTGAACCAAAGAGTCCAAATCCGGCAAATCGTTTTGAGAAAATAGATTTTTTTGAAAGAAGTGCCAAACATGGACTGCTTTGCCAGATACAGAGTCGCCACCTAAATGTTTTTTTTTTAATGGGAAATTTAGGAAACCCTGACTCGGTGCCAAAGGCCACGTGTCCGTCATCACCAAAGTTGCCTCGGCTCGGGAACTTGGGTACGATTGGGGAAGGTCACTTCGTGAGCACCCCCGCTCGCCCGGTCAAAGACCGGCCTCTACTAACCATGATATCTTATTTTGAAAACATTGTGAGTTCTTGTTCCGGTTATTAGCCTAGATTACTATGTGATGCGCTCAGCATACAAGTATAGACTGAGTCGCCTGAATTGGAACAAAACACTTCATGTTTGTTTTGTTTGAAAATGGTTTGATGGTGCTACCCGCAGGTAGGCTAAGACGTGGATTTGCCACCCTCAGGTGGGCTTAGAAAACATGATTTTGCCACTATCTAGTGGGCTTAAAACAAACAATCAATGCATTGTCCCAATTCAAATAACCCAACCTCCACCCACAGGCATTCAAGGCAGTTATATCACATAAGCAGTTAGCCTCATGGTAAGCATGCTATTCATGGCAGTCACTCACACGCATGCAAGGATGCTAAAGCATAAAACTCACCGAGTACTCTAAGCCAAAACAGAAGCTCATTAGAAATCATGCATGATCCTAAAGATACAGAAATGCCTAATGCAACACATGCAAAGATGCAACTATAGCAGGCTCGGCTATCCTAAACATGGCATATGGAATGCTACAACTAACACGTATTCAATTTGGAATCGAAATACAAATGCAGTTTGTATGATGCGCCGAGCCCGGTGCGTGCAAAATAGATGAATGATGCAAACATGCTATCATACTGTATGCTAATTGAAATATGCCCTATATCTAACCATCATAAGCGGGTAAATAAAAGGGAAGAAAGACGTGGGGTTGGAAGACATACATCACACTCACCCACACTTATTACAATTATGCCCTCGCGCAGAGGGTCCGAATAAATAATACAGTCCCAAATAATACAGTCCGAATACAAAACAAATAAATTATTACAGAAATTTCTAATTTATCAAATTAAATTCAGTATATAAAAAAGAGGGGCCTCAGCCCTGCCTCGGGATGCGCGAATGATGCATGCTCGAATCCGACTCGCCCGGAAACCCGCATCATGACACTGCTGCCTCTGTTCTTACTGCCCTGTCCCTCCAAAAATTGCCAAAGTCCCAGAACACCTTCCTTGAATGCTGTTGTACACCACCAGCCGGATGGAATGTCCACCGGCCATGTAAAATGACCACCGGCTGCTTGAGAGGTTATCGGCTACCCATAAAGTGCCAGTCGGCACTCTATACTGCCGGTCGGCACAAAATTCCTGCAGAGGACAGTTTGACAGCAACAGCCAGACAGTGTATGGCATGGAATTTCAAGGCAATGTATGCATGGACACACTCCCTATCATGCAATGGACTCAAGGGAGCATGGCCCTTGACCCCCGGGCCATCAATGGCGCATTTCGACGCATGATGGCCTAAGAGGCCAAGTTTGCATTTCAATGTCAAATGCAATGCACACAAAACATACAAGGGACCCAACTTCAATCATGGTTGATCAAGAGGTGAGGCAATGCACAACAATGCACATGCAACCTAAGCATGCAAGCTAACATACAAACATGCAATGCAACTACATGGCATACACAATGCTAAACATAACATGCACAACGCATTGTAACATGGCATACACAATGTAAGATGGGCTTACACCAATATGAGATAGCCTCAGCCACACTCACATAGGAGGCCATTAGGTGAAATGAGGCAACCGAAATGCACACAAACATGTCCAATGCATGGACCAATCCTAAGATACAACATGCAACTCTAACAAGGCATGGCAAATGATGAAACATAGCATATAATGGTGCAAGTTTCAGATCTGAAATGGCATGCCAAATGACTCCAAAATGACTCCAAAGCATGCAAACATTCATGTAATGCATTGTTAAGGACTTAAGCACTAAAGCTAGTGAGATGCAATACACTATAAACATGCAAAGCGATGCTCGAATGATGAAGACAGCCACAAACAGTCCTTATGCAGCCCAAAATAATGCTAAAACATGTATGAAATGTAGCCAAAATAAGCTAGCATGCTTGGCCAAATTAGCATGCGATTTTGACTAGCTAGCATGATTTACATGGCAAGTGTATGATGCAAAGCCCAAACAGAAGAAGACCCTTCTACAACACTGATAAGGGACCAAAAATATGACTACTCACAGTAGATGACAGCCCCCAAATCAATATAAAAACATGCTAAAGATGCCATGCAAGATTAAGGCCACAAGAGGGCTATAACATGAAGTACATAAAAAATTCACCAAACAGTCAAATACCCTTAATGAAACATGACAAGGGGGTCAAAATATGGCCACTCTCAGTTCTGATCATGGCCGAAAAACAGAAGCAAGATAAGCAAACAAAACATGCAACAATGAGGCTAAAGCATGGATTCAAAGCAAGTGGCATATGGAGCACCCAAACAGTGATGATCCCTTCTTCAATGTTTAAGAGGGGCTCAAAATAAGCTTACTTACAGTTTACATTATGCCTCAAAACAGATTGTACACAAGCCAAAAATACTATGCAAGAAAAAGGCATAAAGAGGGCTAATGAAGGAAGTGCTAGCTACTGCCCTCAAAAAGCAAGAGGTCCTCAATCAAACATGAAGAGGACCTCAAAATATGATGATTTACAGTTTGGGTCGGAGCCCAAAGATGCAAGCAACTATAGCTTAGATATGATGCAAGAAAATGCTAGAAAAGGGAAGAGGAGGACTCACCCTTGAAGACCAGCAAACCAGCACCTCTTGGACTAGTTTAGGTGCTCCTAAGCTCTGCAAATGACCTCCAATGTGCTGGAATGGATGTTGGAGGTGTTGTGCTATGGGTTGATGAAGAAATGGCCCAAGAACAAGGGTATTTGGTGGTTGAATGGGAGAGATATAGTGAGAGATGGAGGGATATAGGTGTGTGTATATCAGATATATCTATATGTCTCTGGTTTTTTGTTCCAAACATCCAACCCTAGACAATGGGAGAGAAGGGGTGCTTATATAGGCAAAAAAAGGACTCCAAGCTTCTCCAAGAAGCTATATCAAAAGGGGCAAAGGGTGCAAGTGGTTCTTGGCTTCTTGGAGAAGCTAATACAGCTGGCCAAGCTTCTCCAAGAAGCTTGGCCAAAGGGGTCAATCTTCTAGAAGAGGTTTGGGGCCAAAAGGGTGGAAAGGTGCAAAATAGCCACACATATGCACGGGGAAGAAGGTCTGTGCATCCCAGCTGGCACAGCTGGCATGCACCATGCCTGAAGGGTGCAAAAGGGTCAAATCGGCCATGAAAAGAGGTCATCGGCCAAATAAATTGCCGGTCGGCACAATAAATTGCCGACCTGCAATTTGTACTGGCCGGTCGGCTAAATAGAGTGCCGATGGGTGGCTGATGAGGTCAAAAAGTGCCGGTGGATATCTAGATTGAAGCCCCGGAAGTTAGCTTTCCAATGGCGCAAACCTTGCATTAAAATTCCTTCTGTGGAAAAAGTTATGCCCTTTTTGGTGAAGCCGCGCAGACTCGATCCAATCGGGATGATGCCCAACTTCAACCAATCATACCTCCCCCACCCGGACTTGGTTTTGAGAGATTCTTGAGTGAAAAATGAACCCCCGGAAGTCTTCTTTCCAATGGTTATGGCCTCATAGCTTAACTCCAAGTATGCAATTGAATAAGCCCGATTCAGCGAGGGCTGCTCGATTCTTTCCTACCCGGATTCATGCCAAACTTCTCCCAGACCAATTTTTCTCCTCTCCTTTCCTCTTCTCCTCAACTTCGAACCCCTAAGTAAGGTGTTTTGAAAGATTTTTCAAAGATTTCATCTCTCTTTCATTCATCCCCATTTTGTCCTTGCTCGGTTTACCGAAAAGCGCAACATTTACCGAAATGCGAGCGTCGGAACATCGTGGGAATTTTATTTCAAAAATGTTTTGAAAGAGAGGGTTTCAAGATCTAAAAACCATCCAAAATAATTGTGGTCCAAAATGGGGTGTGAAGTTGAGATTCGCCTCTCTCCTTGCCGAAGAAACTGAACCTGTGCCCTGCACACCTTTCTCCACCAAGTAAACCATCAGTAGTGTCCAAGTCTTGAGGGCGGTCAAAATGGGGTGTCTACAGTTTCCCTGTCCTATTTTGTCAGGAACTAGGGCTTCACTACGCACGCAGCGGTTTCAAACAACCTATATCGGGTAAGCAACCTGTCCTAGTTTGGAATGGTCACTACGGATTTCGATATGCACTAGGTCGAATGGTCAAAAGGGTGCCCTGGTAAAACCGGGGTTTGTGTTCCCATACTGGCAGAGCCCACAACTGGTCAGCCTTATGGTCATGCCTTAACAAGACAAGCCTCTGGCAAACCGTTCAGGAATAGCAGATGGCAAACACGGTGTCCTAGGCGCACCAATGCAAATGTAATGCAAAGAAACACACAAATGTAGTCAAAACCAGATATCACGAGTTCGAGTCAAGTTCTCTAAATCCCCAGCAGAGTCGCCAGAAACTGTAACAAGCCCACGGGGGGACCTCGCTACAGCTCGGACTCGAATTTTGTCACGGTTCTTAATCTGAACCAAAGAGTCCAAATCCGGCAAATCGTTTTGAGAAAACAGATTTTTAGAAAGAAGTGCCAAACATGAACTGCTTTGCCAGATATAGAGTCGCCACCTAAATATTTTATTTTGGGAAATTTAGGAAAGCCTGACTCGTTGCCTAAGGCCACGTGTCCGTCATCACCAAAGTTGCCTCGGCTCGGGAACTTGGGTACGATTGGGGAAGGTCACTTCGTGAGCACCCCCGCTCGCCCGATCAAAGATCGGCCTCTACTAACCATGATATCTAGTTTTGAAAACATTGTGTGTTCTTATTCCGGTTATTAGCCTAGATTTACTATGTGATGCGCACAGCATACAAGTATAGACTGGATCGCCTGAATTGGAACAAAACATTTCATGTTTGTTTATTTGAAAATGGTTTGATGGTGCTACTCGCAAGTAGGCTAAGACGTGGATTTGCCACCCTCAGGTGGGTTTAGAAAACATGATTTTGCCACTATCTAGTGGGCTTAAAACACACAGTCAATGATTTGTTCCAATCCAAATAACCCAACCTTCACCCACAGGCATTCAAGGTAGTTATATCACATAAGCAGTTAGCCTCATGGTAAGCATGCTATTCATGGCAATCACTCACACGCATGCAAGGATGTTAAAGCATAAAACTCACCGAGTACTCCAAGCCAAAACAGAAACCGATTAGAAATCCATGCATGATCCTAAATATACAGAAATGCCTAATGCAACACATGCAAAAATGCAACTATAGCAGGCTCGGCTATTCTAAACATGGCATATGGAATGCTACAGCTAACATGTATTCAACTTGGAATTGAAATACAAATGCAGTTAGTATGATGCGCCGAGCCCGGTGCATGCAAAACAGATGAATGAATGCAAACATGCTATCATACTGTATGCTAATTGAAACATGCCCTAATCTAACCATCATAAGCAGGTAAATAAAAGGGAAGAAAGACGTGGGGTTGGAAGACATACATCACACACACGCACACTTATTACAACATTGCCCTCGCGCAGAGGGTCCAAAAGAATAATATACAGTCCCAAATAAATACAGTCCAAATAAGTACAAAACCTAATTAATTAACAAATTAACTAAGAAAATAATAAACTGGCATGCAAGCCAGGGACTGCCTTGATTCTCCGGATGATGAATGATGCATGTTCGGCGCGGAAATCCACTGCGATGCCCCAATTAGCCTCTGTTTGCAATTGTTCTTGGAAAGCGCGCCAAGCTCGAAGGCTGCTGATTCTTGATTTTGCTGCAACAGAGAGCAGGAAAGGGCATGGCAATGTATTTTCACAAATGTATGCATGCCTCGATCCTCGTGCCACCAATCACGCATCTCGATGCATGATGGCCGAGGAGTCGAATTGCACAATTCAATATGGAATGAATGCACATGAAAACACAACAAAACCTAACTCCATCATGGATAATCCGGAGTGTCGGTGACTGGGGAATTGAGACACGTTCCGTCACTCGGAGTACGAAACGTACCTCGTTTCCCGTGCTCGGGCTAACTCCTATCCCGCACACAATGCAATATGCATGAATGCAACTAAGATACAACCTAACATGCAACATGCTATGAAATGGCATACACGATGCACGAGGTAACATGGCATACACAATGCACTAACATACAACCTAGCATACACAATGCTATGGAATGAAATGGCATACACAATGCAATATGGACTTACACTAACACAAGTGGACCTCAGCCACACTCACATAAGAGGCCATTAGATGAAAATGAGACAACTCGATATGCGTGCACGCGTGCACGCAAACCGAGGACCGAACTTACGGCACGGAATGCCACTCTAACAAGACATGGCAAAACATGGAATATGGCATACTAGCATGCAAATATCATAGGAAAAATGATATGCAAAATAACCCCGAAACATGGTGAAATGGTACCCGATGCATGGAACGAGTCCCGAAACATGAAATTTGGCGCATGAAATGGCCTATAGCTATGCAATGCATGCATTATTCGAACATGAAGTGTAAATACAGAAGCAAGGCAGCCCCAAAACAAGCATGTTTACAGTTTAAAGCAAGGCCAAACAGTGGGCACAAATGGGGCTAAATTAGCATGCAAAGATGGCCCCGAAAGCGAGATATTGAAGCAACTCACAGATGCTGGCCCCAAACAGAGAAGGGCCTTCTACAATGTTGAAGAGGGGCCAAAAATATGATGTTTTACAGCTTATGACAAACCCCAAAAACAGATACAAGTATGCTCAAAATGCTATGCAAAATAAGGGCCAAAATGGAGATAAAGAAGCAACTGATACATGCTGGTCCCAAACAGGTAAGGGCCCTTCAAAAATGTTGAAGAGGGGCCCAAAATATGACTTTTTACAGTTTAGGGCCGAGCCCAAAACAGTGTACAACTATGCTCAAAATGCAATGCAAGATATGGCCTAAAAGAGAGGCTACAACACAAGGTATGAAAATGATGCTCCAAACAGTAATGGACCCTTAATGAAACATGGAGAGAGGGTCAAAACAAGGCCATTTTCAGTTCGGACCAAGGTCCAAAAATAGAAGCTCAATAGGCTAATGAATCATGCAAAAATGGGGCTAAAATATGGATATCAAAGCAAGTGACACATGGAGGATTCAAACAGTGATGAGCCCTTCTACAATGTTGAAGAAGGGCTCAAAATAAGCCTATTTACAGCTTACAACATGCTCCAAAACAGTTACACATAAGCCTAAAATGCTACACAAGAAATAGGCATACAAGAGGGATAATGAAGCAAGTGCAAAATGGGGGCCTCAAACAGTGAGAGGCCAGTTATGGCCGGAGCTCAAAAGTATAAGCAAGAAGGGCTAAGAAATAATGCAAAAATGAGCTCAAAAGAGGGAGAAAGCAACTCACCCTTGTAGACCAACTCTTTGGCAACCTTTGACCAAAAATGCTGCCTCCTAAGCTCTGAGAAGACCTTCCAAGCTGCTGGAATGGAGTGGTGGTGTGATGCTAGGTGATGGTGTAGAAATGAGGTAGGATTTAGGAGGTTTGGAGGGTTGAAATGAGAGAGATAGAGGAGATAATGCATATAAGGCTCTTAGCAATTTTCCAACCCCCTCCAATGCAGCTGGAGCTCTGGTTATATAGGCCAAAGAGGGGACAAAGAGGGGGAAAAAGGGAGGGAAAACACTCCAAGTTTCCCTCCAAAACTTGCCCCCCAGGATACAGAATCTGGGGGGAAAAAGAGGCCATATCTGCACTGTACTTGCTGCAAGGATCATGGCTGGCCCCTTATCTAGGTTGCAGGTGGCCGGCCGGCCCTCCCCATGGCCGGCCGGCCAAGGGTCAAAAGGGTCTGGTGAGATTGCTGGCCGGCCACCACAGATTGGTGGCCTCCCATGTGTGCTCAACACAGCCAAGTGGTCAAAAACTGGAGACAGTGAACCAGGAGAGAGAACAACCCACTTTTCAAAGGGGTTCAAAAGGGTCGAATGAAATTACTGGCCGGCCATGTGATATTTGTGGCCTCCCAGGTGTGTACATCACAAATATGTGGTTTAGGGTGCAAGAAAGTGGCCCAAGGGTGGTCAACATTGGCTTTGAAGTGAGAGAAAACGGGCGACGGAGGGCGATGAAGGAATATAACTGGTTGCTGAAACAATTACTGGCCTCTCACCCTTCTATGACCTTCCTGGTGATGAAACAGAGGTCCCTGCCAAAAATGAACGCAAACCGATGCAAAATGAAGGTTTGAGGGCCGAAACGCGCAGCCCGGGGCCCCGAAAACCGATTGTTAGGCACCGAGAGTGGTGTTCGACCACGAAGTTGGTCTCTTGGACCGCAGTGTCCCTCAAAAGGAAGTAAATAAGAAGCATGCCAAAAACCGGAGCAAACGGAGGTGGTTAGGCGGTCCCGAACTGAGGCACTCGGCCTGACAGCTCCGAAAACCGGGAACCGGGCTCCAAAATGGGCAAAATGGCCTACGACCATGAAATGTAGCCCGCGGCCACCGAGAGATGATCTATGAGACCTCTCCCTCCCTTTGGGAAGAGAAACTGAGAAAACCGAGCCTGGTTCGCAAACCGAGGCAAAGCACAGAAAGGGTTCGGAAGTCTAGAGGCAAGGCTCACGGCCGAGGCTCTGAGACTTCTGAACGAGCACAATATGCAACATCATCGAGCGCTCAATCGGTAACGTCTGAGTCTTAAGGTCGGTCAAAAATGGGGTGTCTACAACACCCCTTCTCCGAAAACCACATGGCCTAAGAACTTAACTTCTCCTAGCCAAAACTCACACTTCCCAAACTTGGCATACAGTCTATGGGCTCTAAGTAACTCAAGCACCACTCTCAAGTGTTCCTCGTGCTCCTCCTCAGAAGGTAAATAGATGAGAATGTCGTCCACAAAAACGACCACAAAACGATCTAAGAATTCCCAGAATATCCGGTTCATCAAATCCATAAAGACTGCCGGTGCATTGGTAAGCCCAAATGGCATCACCAGAAACTCATAGTGGCCATACCGCGTACGGAAAGCCGTCTTCGGAATATCCTCCTCCCTGACCCTCAACTGGTGGTAACCCGATCTCAAGTCTATCTTAGAGAAACAACGAGACCCCTTCAACTGGTCAAACAGATCATCTATACGGGGCATAGGGTACTTATTCTTAATAGTAGCCCGATTCAACTTCCGGTAGTCGATACAAAGTCTCAAGGCACCATCTTTCTTTTTAGCAAAGAGGGCCGGTGCTCCCCATGGCGAAACACTAGGGCGAATAAAGCCCTTATCCAGCAATTTCTGGAGCTAAACCTTCAACTCAACCAACTCGGCTGGGGCAAAACGGTAAGGTGCCATGGAAATCGGCGCTGTGCCAAGCACTAAATCAATGGAGAACTCTATCTCTCGATGAGGTGGCAAACTAACAAGATCCTCGGGAAAAACATCCAAATACTCGCAAACCACTCTTGGAAACTCAACCCCGGTCTCATCACACTCACTACTCATAAGGCTAGCGAGGAGACCACTAAGCTCACTCCGCCCTCGCGGATCATACATCGGTGGCAACACACTACCAACCCGATCCCCCAGAAAATGGAAACACTCCCCGCTCAAGGTACATACTGTGACCCTCAGGCGGTAGCAATCAATAACAGCCCGGTATGACGATAGCTAGTCCATACCCAAAATAACATCAAATCCCGACATGGGCATAACTACAAACGGAAACGGAAGCCGACGATCAGCGACCTCTATATCACAACCCCTACATCATTGTTTCAAAATCAACTCACCCCCAATAGGCGACACTACACAAATAGGAGATGCTAACTGTGCCAATTCCAATCCCAAAATAGATGCAAATGCAGCAGATACAAAAGAATGAGATGCACCCGTATCAATCAATACACTAGCAACCGAGTTGCAAAACAAGAAGGTACCTCTCACAACTGACGGAGAAGGTACAAGATCCTGCACGGTAACAGCATACACGTGCCCAGTAGGCCCCTAATCCACCTGCTCACCTCTCGGAGCATACGACTACTGCACAGACTGGGACAACGAAGCTCCCGGATTGGCCCTCGAGGCCTGCACAGACTGAGCTGGCTGAAAACCCTGCATCTGCCTAGAACCAGACGCTCCCGACGTGGCACTCAACTGTGGGCAAAACCTTTTTAGGTGCCCAGGCTGACCACACAGATAACAAGACAAGGGCTGGCCCCTGCCTTAACTCTGGCTCTACGGTCTAGCTGAAGATGAAGCAGCTCTCTGACCTCCTCCCCTCTGTGGACAAACCGAAGCCTTGAGGCCCAGCTGACCGCACTTGTAGCAGGTGAAATCTCCCTGATTGCCTCTCCCCGAGCCTACACTCGGCACTAGAAAAGGTTAATCTAGCAACACGCCCTGAGACTGCTGAAGGTTGGCACCCTCTGTCTCCTGCCATCACCCTGACCATCCTGGCTCCTCTTGGAGCCTCTCTGCCCCCCCTTCTCCTGTATCATGATCTCTATATGGGCTGCAGCATCAACCAAGCGCCCATAATCTCGGGTCATAGAACCCCCAACTCTCATTTTGAGGCCGCGCCTCAACCTTTTCTCAAACTCGATACAGCGGCGTTCCTCAGACGCCACAAGTTCAGGTGCGAACCTGGACAAGCTAGTAAAAAGCAGCCTCATACTCGACCACTGAAGAACTCAACTACAAAGCTGGCAGAACTGGTCTCCCAGCTTCTCCCTGACTGCTGGAGATAAGAACTTTTCCTGGAAAGCATTCAATAAAGCCTCCCAAGTGCCATCAATGCGACCCTTCACAAACTTCCACCACTGACCCGCATCCCCCTTCAGCTAGAAAGATGCCAAGGTCACTTTCAACGCCCCGTCCTCGATGCCGAGCATCTCGAACGTCTTATTCATCTGCTCCAACCACTAGTCAACCTTGAGCGGCTCCTTCAGATCCCCAACAAACTCATCCAGATTAGACCGAAAAAATTCCCTCTTCAAGAAGGAAGGCCCTGCCTCAACAACATAGGCCTGCACTGGAGCCTGAACTGGATTCTCAACTCTGAGAATACCCATAGACTCCCTCAAAGCATCGGCTATCCCTCGAGCTAAAGCGTCCATAGCCTCCTGACCTGCTGGCTCGGCCACATTGGCCTGGCCAACCCCTTCCTGCTACGCCGGAACATCATCTGGTAAAGGCATCTCCTGCCTCCTAGGCCTACCTCGCTTACCTCCACGCCCTCGTCCTGACATCCTAATAAAGGCAACGAAGAACATTAGCACATTCATAAATGTACTGAAGCTAAACACTCGCGTCCTAATACATAAACAACTGTAATTCACTCCACATAAGCACACATAAACACATAAGCACTTATGAATTTCATTTCTGGATAATGATAGTCCCGAGGTGTTACTAAAGTTCCGGTTAGAAACAGCATTGATCAAGTGCTTTTCCAACAAGACTCACAGAAACCCAAGGATCCAATCAACATCCTAGAAGTTAAATCCCATACCCACATAGTCACATAAACATGTTATCAAATAAACATATAATGTCACACATAGGTCTCTAATAAGCGAGACAAACCCATTGTGATACTAATCACTTCCCACGTACCCAAAGTATTCAAACCCGGTACGCTCTGATACCAAGTTGTAACGCCCTCAAAAAAATACATTAAACCCATCATTTTAGACATGCAATGACATAAGTGAAATCAATACCTTTCTATTCATCAGAGCAGTTCTTACAACAATATTACATGTTAACAACAAAAGCAAATGCCCTACGGGCTTACAGCTTTCCAAGTCAACACTTGGTTACAAAAAGAGGAGTACTAACTCTATACAAAATAAGCCCTTGGCTTGATATACATGTAATACAAACAAAATAATCAAAAAGAGTCTTCAACTCCCATAACCATCCAAGCTACGTCCTTGGAGGTGGCATGCTACCTGTACCTGAAAATGATGTCCCATATAGGGTGAGCCAACGCCCAGTAGAGATATGCTAAACACAATATGAGCAGTAACTAAGACATTAGCAATTGATAAATGTTTGACTCACATAAACCAATTCATATACCACTTTCATTACATAACCGCAGTGTCCATATTTCATTTCATTTTCCATTTCTTATCAAATTCACAATTCACAACGACGGCTCAGAACCTGGCCAACAATTTACATGAGATAGTGACTCATGTTGAACATTTCCCATTTCACAATAGGTAAGCATATTAGCTGTACCCACACTTCAACAGATAAGCATATGAGCTATATCAACACATTAACAGATAAGCATATCAGCTGTATCAACACATTAACAGATAAGCATATTAACTGTATCAACGGAGTCCATCCCCTATCTCCTCCCAAACAATATCCGGTTTAGAGGTCCATCCCCTATCTTCCCCTAAACCGTGGAGTACATCCCCTATCTCCTTCCACACACACAACGTATATACGCATAGGTCATATACATAATCAATCAATACATACAGTTATTGTATTCTGTCAACCGCCATACTCTATGACACGTCCAATTGATTAGTTTTAGTTTGCCTAATCATCATGCATTGTCTACAACAGTCATAACTACCCTCCACCGGTAGCCCAAAGCAATCATTTCTAAACAGATAATAAAAGCGCCAACAGATAAAATATCCATATTTCCAAAAGTGAGCGATTAATAAATCCAACTTCACTAATTCATCTCATAATGAGCCAATTTCATTATATTCAACTCAATTTCATATTTTCTCAACAGATGTCATTAATTACATTAGTGACCCAAATATACCCGAACATGGCATAATTCCTCTTATTCTCAATATTGACTCCAAGAATCCATATATTACCAACAACATCAAATATACTCATTTTGAAACCCAAATACATATTTATGGTCCAAAATAAACAAAATCCTCCTTTCAAAATCATACATTTGAAACCCTAGTTTCCAAAACCCAAAACCATTTATACAAAATACTCAATATCTAGGTCAAAACCCATAAGAGTGAGTAGGAATCCCTATCTCAAATTCGGAGCCAAAGGGAAGAAGATGAGGAAATTGAAGATGCTCCAAATCTCAAAATTTTCGGAGCAAAAGGTAGCCCTCGATGATCAACACAACTTTTACAAAGGCCCAAGGTGAGGAAATCACTCCTACTAGATCAATACCTAGAGAGAAGGTAAGGTTTTAGAGAGAGGATCTCTCTAATGGCTTTTTCGAAAAAGTAAGAGAGAGAAAGGATGTTGAAAAAAGATCCACAAAGTGAAATCTCGGACTGATATACACGTCGCCCCGCTCGAGCGTGGAACTCCCCGCTCGAGTGTCAGACACAGACTCACGCTCAAGCGTCCAAACCCCCGCTCGAGCGCCGGATACACGCTCCCAGAACTTTTACAAAACCAAGCCCCCGCTCGAGCGTCAAACTGCCCGCTCGAGCGTCCAAACTCCCGCTCGAGCGTCCAACACTGCAGAGGAAATACTGGGAGATGGAAAAATACGCTCAAGCGTCGAAACTCCCGCTCGAGCGGATAAACAACAACGAAGGGTCCGCTCGAGCGTCAAGAGCCCCGCTCGAGCGTGAAGGCCAAAATCTGGGCATCTACTTTTGATTTCTAAGCTCGACCAACCTGTTTCAAACCTGCCTAACACAACCCAAGACTCAAATACAAAGAGTAAATTATGTAAATAAGATATACACAACAATCAACTCCACGGAACATATGTCCGGATACAGCAATTAAAAAAAAAAAGAAAACCGGGATCACTATATCCTACTCCTTCTTATGGGTTTTGACTTAAATATTTGTCATTTTGATTAGTTGGTGTTGTTGGGTAATTTTGAAGAAAGTTAGGGTTTGGTTTGTAATTTATAAAAGAGGGGTTTTGTGTTTAATAACTCCATGTGTATTTAAGGCCTTGGAAATATGAGTTTGAGAGTTAAATTGGTGAAATTTGATCTTAGGATCAATATTTGAGAAAAAAGGAAAATGCCCTAATTTTTGTAATAAATTAATTTGTATAATTAATTTGGGAAAAATGTGGAATTATGAAATTGAGTTGATATTCATGAAATTGGGAAATTATGAGATTGAAAGGTGTAGTTGGATAATTTAATCATTCCCCTATGAAAATGTCGATATTTTATCTGTTAGATAAATTTACTATCTGTTTAGAGATAGCTACTTTGGGCTATCGGTGGAGGTAGTCTTGATTGTTGTAGACACTGTATGTTGATTAGGGAAAACTGAAACTGATTACATTGAATATGTCATTGAGCATGACGGTTGGAATAATACATCGAATATGTGTATTGATTGATCATTATATATGATAATTGTCTAAGTACATTGTATATGTATCTTTGTTTGGGAGGAGATGGGGGATGTACTCCATATGTGCTCATACGCATAAATACTTTGCATATGCATCTTTGTTTGGGAGGAGATAGGGGATGTACTCCATATGTGTTCATATATTTTAACACATTGTTTATGTATCTTTGTTTGGGAGGAGATGGGGGATGTACTCTATATGTGTTCATATATTTTAACACATTGTTTATGTATCTTTGTTTGGGAGGAGATGGGGGATGTACTCCATATGTGTTCATATATTTTAACACATTGTTTATGTATCTTTGTTTGGGAGGAGATGGGGGATGTACTCCATATGTGATTATATGCTTAAATACATTGTATATGTATCCTTGTTTGGGGGTAAATGAGGGATAGACTCCATAGATAATTAAACTGGCTAAAATGTCCGGGGTGAAAGTCCCGAAACCTTATGAATTGAAGTGCATGAATAGAGTTGTCAATTGGAGTATTAATTACATGGGTTGTAGTCTCATTTTGAATCATGGATAGCGGAAGTATTAATGAGTCGAGCTGTAGTCTCACCTAAATTGTTTGGTTAGATAATGAACCATATTGAGGAATTGAATTGGACAAATAAGAAAAGTGGATGGTAGTATGGATGTAATTGTTGTCGAGCGATGAGAAGGGTGTGAATTGGTCTACACGTGTCAGTCATTCGTCGAATGTTAATGTTTTAGTTATTTCTCATATTGGGTTTAGTATATTTCTACTAGGCTTCGGCTCATCCTACTTGGGACACCATTTTCAGGTACAGGACACGTACCAAGTTCAAGTCCTTTGCTTAGGAAGTTGTCGGAGTTGAAGACTCTACTTTGCTATTTGTTTTATTGATAACATGTAAATGCAAGCCGAGGGCTTGACCTGTAAAAGAGTTGAAATTCTTCTTTTGTGTAACCAAGTAACAACTTGGAAAGATGTAAGCCCGTAGAGCATTTTATTATAATTGTAAACATTTGTTACTTATATGAAATTCTCTTTTGTAACATTAACTCTGATGTGTGTTTGGAAAAGTAATCTATCATGAATATAGTAATCTATCTGTTGGATGTTGGATTTATGTATTATTTTGAGGGCGTTACAATTTTGAACATAATAGTAGCTAATGAATGCTCCTGAAACTTATATGACTTACATGAATGTGCTAAATTACCCATGATATGGAAAATTTAGGGTGACTTTTGTGCATTGGCGGGGTTGATCCGTCATATCGAGTTCGACAATCTAATATGAATTGTTATGTACGATAATTTGAACTGAGAATGAATGAACATGAGATATGAGAACATACTATGATTGATTGTGATAGGGGATTTGTAACCGGGTTATGCTGTTTCGGAAATTGACCTATGCTATGGGAATAGATGAAGTATGTGTTTAATGAAAATGATTGCTACCGTGTTACTATACTTGGAAATTGCTGTCATGGAACTTGTTGTCAGGAAACTATTGTTGCTACAGTATGATCTTAATTGATACTTGATTTGTTTTAAACTTTTGCATAACTGAACCGAAATGTTGAAATGAATAACCGAACAAAACCATGGGGTTGTTTTTTGAACGATACTTCTGGGTAACTGTGCTGAATTGTTGCATCGCATACCAGATTGACCTGTGAACTGTTAAATGGTTGAGCAATGAATTGAACATCTATAACGAAACGAATAATGATATGCGACTAAGATTTCTAATTCGAACTTGTACCAAGGCAAGCTAAGTTTAGAGGACCATACTTCCTAATGTAAAGAGAATGTAACGGCTTCAAAATGCGTGTCACAATTATTCTTATTTAATTATGCATTAATACAAATTAATTTAAGAATATCTGTTTGAATTGGGAAAAATATCTATTAAGGCTATAACTTCGGAATTGAAATTGACAGCTTTAACGAGTTCAGAAACCAAAATTGAGCACATGAATGTATTAATGGAAATTTTTAGCCATTTGGAAAGTTTAATTGAAAATTGATTTTGTCTGATTCACTAAGCCATGTTTGGCTCATCCTCTAGACAATTATATATAAATATAGATATGGGCCTTAGTTGTAGAATCAACAAAGAAGAAAAATAAAAATCTGAGAGAGAGAGAGAAAGAGAGAGAGAGAGAGAGAAAATTCTAGAGACTAAGAGAAGAAAGGAAGAGAAAGAAGAAAAGAAAAGGGATTAGGGCAAATCAACCAACAAAGGTAAGGATCTTTCTCTAATTTATGAGTTTGAAATGACATACTCATCAAATCATGTAATTCATGTTCATACACTTGTTTTTCTTGCATGGCTCCCAAGATTTGAAAGAAATTCCTCCATGAAACCTTGAGTTGGAGCTTTCAATTACATGTTGAGGTTTTGACGTTTAATTCATGATTTTTGGTTGCTTGATTGGAAATTGGGTTGTTTTAAAGAAAGATTTTGTTTAAACTAGATGTTGTATTCAACATGTTTTTCTAAAAAAATTTTGGCCTTGAAATACAAGAGAATGAAGTTTGCTTTTGAAAAGCTTAAGGTTCCATTGAAGAACAGATTTTCGGACTGGATAAGAACCCAGCCCGTACGTATGGCCTGAGCCGCCCACTATACGTGCGGCCAACCTTCTCTGGAACAAATTGCATTCTGCTTTAATTGTACGTGCGGGGCGCACGTATGGTGATAGTCCCGCACGTACGGCCAGGACTCCCCCACATGCGGCTTTTCAAGGTGGTTCCAGATTTATTTTCTTCTCATTTTCCTACCTTCCGGACCTCCATTTGCATAGTTTAGATGTGTTTTTCATGTGCATTCATACTTCTTGGACATGGAGGAAGTTAATGATATAACTGAATTAACAAGTAGAAAATGAGTTAGCAACCAATTGTACGAGTTGAAGATGTATTGATAAGACATAGATTGTGTTATATGCATTGTGCTTATAGGTCATGAGTCGGGGACCGCGCAATCATTACCGAATGCCCACTATGAGTAACATTTCTGTAAAGATATGTTGATATAAATTATGTTTCCACTATTATGCGATAAGTTATAAGTTCTGAAATGCTATTTTGATTACGTGAACGAATGTCCTATTTACGAATCTATTATGGCATCCACAGATAGTCCCAAGTCATGGGGGACAGCATGTAAATGCTGGTCCATGACATATATGTGATACAAGATCTCATTAGCCATTTCATTGTGGTGATATGTATTTAATCGGTATCCGAAACCGACTACTCTAATCGAAAGACAATACATTATATGTTCTGTGAGATGTACCATTATGTTATGTTCTAATATGAGACTGATTTGAAAGATTGTGTCATGATTTGCTTTACAGATATGATATATTTGGAATTCGTTCACTAGCCCCTTTATTTTAATGTTATTCACTAGGCTTTAACTCACTGTTTATTTATATATGTATAGGTGAGCATTCTGGAGGACAAGTATAGGAGGGGTCTTTAGCCGAGCCACCGTTTTGAGTGCCTCCAAGTTGGGGTTAGGCCTGGAAGGCCGGTGTCATACTTTGCTCGTAATGTTAACCTTTGATATACGTGTATATATATTTCGTGCAAGACGTTATAAGTTATGTATTGTTATGTGGGTAAATTAACGATTATGTATGTTTGTTCATATAGCTGCACAGCTCAGTGGACTATTGGTATTTTGCATATTGCTTCTGCTAGCCCCGATTATTTATGATTTGTACAGGAAGGGCTTTGGTAATCTCAGATTATTAGCCGATTACGACAATAAATCTATAGGGGCGGGTTTGGGTCTTGACGGGGCCCCACTCATGAATGATTTAATATGTGTGTGTGTGTGGTGTGTGTGTTTTTTTTTTTTTTTTGTTTCATGTCATATTATTAATGTCATTATTAGAGCTCAAAATATGTGATAACTTTGACACAATTTTCCTTTTCCATCATTATAGAAGAGAAATAGGGAAACAAATCGGGCCTACATTTCAGGCTAAGGAATTCAAGTGGGCCCACAACGTCCATTGTGAAGAGTGAATAAAGATTGAAAGCTCTAATTTTGAAGTTCTAAAGAGAATTTTAATGATGTGGTAAGGAGCGAAATCCACATGGGATGTGATGTGTGTGTCTATATTTTTGTTTTGTTTTTTTTTTCTTACCACATCACTAAAACTCTTTTTATAGTTTTAAAATTAAAACTCTTTATCATTATTAGTGAAGAGCAAAAGCAAACAAAAACGAAAACGAAAACGAAAACGGCAACAGTCAATGGACAGGGAGCGCGAAAAAAAAGGTTATCAGGGACCTGTTTTTTTTTTTAACAACTCGATATTTGAACAAATTTTTGTATGCTGGCCATGTAACACTATGAGATGATATTTTTTATTAATTATAAATGTATATATTTTATTATTTTTTAAATATCTAATATAAATATAATAAATTTTATTATCAAAATTTAATTATAATGAAAGAAGGTACTACACAATATTTATCCTGTCAGCACCTAAAAATTTCTCATTTGGTTCAATGAAACAATTAATTTAGGAATTAAAACTGAGAGTATGAATTAACTCTAGAGCTTGTTTGGCATAACTTATCATAGCATATTTATTTATCTTTTTTTTTTTTTTTGGTTTAATTACTTTTTTATTTTTTTATACATATTTTCATAAAAAGTCAAAAAATATACTTATTTAGATTATCTTAAACAACTCCTAATATCTAAGAAGTGAAACCATCGAAAAAACATATGCCGTCGAGTTTTCAAATACATATGTTAAGATTATAAAATGAGGAAATATTATTTTACCCTCCTAAATTATTAAGCGAAAATCAATTTGGCACTCAAACTTCACATTATTTTAATTTAACCTCTAAACTTTTTCAAATTTGATGAATTTATCCCCGCTGTCTGTTTTCATTTATAATCAAACGAAACTTACTAACGTGACACCAAATTTCATTTTACCTCTCAAACCATGCTTTAAAAATCAATTAGACCCCAAATATTTAAAAAAAATTAAAATTAAATATTTAATAAATACTTTTTATCTCAATAATGAAAAAAAATTAAATAATATACTTTGCAAAAAAATAATAAAAAATATAAAAATTCTCATTTAGAATTGTCTTTGTAAGTCTTAAATTATCTAGAGTCGATCCTGGAAAAATTAATTGAGTTAAAATTTCTTGGCTACTCTATGTGTATGCGCGTACGCAATTGTAATTAGTTTATTCTCCAAATTAATTTCAATAAAATTAATCGACTAATAGTATTCAAAATTGAGTGGGTAAAAAAAAATTAAATTCAATTACTATCTAAAAAATACTCAACATGACCAATACTCAATTTTTATTTAAAATTTAACGATTTCATTTTTGAGATAAAAAATTATTAATTAAATGTATATATTTTTAATATTTGGGGGGCTAGTTGATTTTTAAAGTATAATTTTGGAGGTAAATTGAAGTTCCAAATGAAATTTGGTGCCACATCAGCAAGCTCCATTTAATTGTAGATGGAAATAGACAATGGGGCTAAATTGAACAAATTTAAGAAGGTTTAAGATTCAAATTAAAATAATACCAAGTCCAAGTGCGAAATTGATTTTCGCCTAATAATTTGACGATCAAAATGATATTTCCTCTTATAAAATCAGACATAATTATCTTTTCGTAAATTTTATGTTCTTTCTTTATTGAAATAATCTAAATCATAGGATTTCTTTTTTTTTTTTTCTTAGAGTGTGGAGGATTAGACCCCACCCTATTTATAAACATTGACACAGACTATTTTTATGACTATAAATTAGGGGTGGATATCGGCCCATTAACCCGTTTAGCCTGCCCAACTCAGCCTATTTTTTTTAGGGCTTGAAAATGTTATTTTAGCCCATAAGGATGGGTTGGATTAATATTTTCAATTCGATTGATAAATGGGTTGGGTTTGAAAATTGTATTTCAGACTCAGCCCACTACATATTTGATTTAATAAATTAATTAATTTATATAATATATTGCAAAATATATACTCCTATACTCTTTTATTGTTGCCTATTGTTTCCTTAGTTTTTATTTTTTCCGCCTCCTTTCTGCCTCCTGAGTGACAATTGAAAGGCCTTGATTGCCTTTTGTGTTGATGAACTAAGACTGGATAAAGAACATTAGTAATTAAACCCTTTAATACTTCAATTAGATTCACATTTTTAGTTCATATTTGTAGTTGTTAATAGTGTGGGTGAACTGAAGTTACTTTAAAATAAAATCTGGGTAGATTCATATTCTTTAAGCCCTAATCTTATGAGCTTCTTATGGCTTGTTTGGTTAATTTTTTTTTGTTTAGTAAATTTGGTTTATTGTTTCTATGCATTTTTTTCTAATAGCTTATGTATATGGGCCGATGGATGGGCTTGGGAAATATATTTATATTAGAGTTGGGATTGGAATGACTATATAGGCCTGATGTTCGGGTTGGGCAAACTTAGACAAACACAATATCCCTTATTAAGTAGTCCTAGCCCGAACCCAGCCCTGCCCAGTGAATAACCCACCTCTACTATAAATAAAGCCCTATATTTGTTCTGATCAAAATAATCATCGTAAATATATTTTTTTAAATTTTTGTTTTTCATTGAATGTCATAAAATGTGGGGGGAAATTTTCTTTTAACATTTTGAGTTCTTGCCCAATATTAAAAGTGAAACACAAAATAATCTTCCAACTTAAAATATTAAGATCGTATTATAATCATGAATTTGAGTAAGGATTGAACCAAAAAGAAAAAAAAGATAGGTAATATATAAATAAAACATAGTTGTATTTTACCCACATTTTTTTCTCTTTTTAAATCCTTATTTAAATTTATAATCCAAATATAGATTAAAATAGGATGATGCACTCAGATCATGTTTAATAATACAAGTATATATTTATTGATTTTCTAAATTGGAATTTGGGAGCTCCACCAGCTTCCACTGCGATGATTTGGACTTTGGAGGACTCATTTGGATTTTCAACGCCCGCACATAGAGCTTCTTTAGATGGGGATCCGTTTGCTCATTTGCAGATTTCTTCATATGTCTCTACTTTTCCTACATGGTCAAAATGCCACCTCGTTTAAAAGCATATTTAAATAATCAATATTTTTTATTTTATTTCATTTGAATAATCAATACTTGTATATACGCGGAAAAAATATTTACTGAACTATATATAATCCACTATGACGCATAACCTTCTACTTTATTTTATATGAAGTATTGTATTTGTTTTCAAGCATATTTAATAATAAACATCTTAACCAAAAATAGAGCATCATAAAATTTTAGAGAAATTCTACTATGCACACTGTAAAAAAAAATGTGCATATTTTACGCTTACAAAAATTTACCAAACTATTTACAAGTTTTTTAAAAAAAAGTGTGCATATTATATGTGAAACCAAATTTTTACGCTTACAAAAATTTACTAAACTATTTACAAGTTTTTAAAAACAGAAAGAGATACTAAACAAGTTTTTGTTTACAATTTTTCAATTTTTTTTGTAAATATAGAGAGAGAAAAAAAAAAGAAAAAAAAAAGAGGCAAGTTTAAACAAGTTCAAAGGATTGGGTTAGGACATATTTTAACAGCTTAAATATTATTGAAATCAATTAATCATGATGAACTGACAAATCAAAGAGCATTCTAAATATGTTTCAGGAACTTATATTTTAATAATTCAACATTACAAAAATGCAAATCAAAATTAATATCATGATAAAAAAATAAATGTCATATAATTTACTTAGTGTATAAATGGTAATAAATCACAAATTACACCGTCCACGTATTTTTTAAGTTGTCTTATACTAATGAGTTTCCCTGTAAATAAGTGAAACTTACCGCTACAAGAATTTACTAAACTAAATTTTTTTAAATGGAAATAGATACTAAACGATTTTTTGTTTACATTTTTTCAAATTTTTTATAAATTATAAATAGAAAGCTTTAAATAAACGTTATCAAACAGACCCATGTTCAATTCAATACCTTAATTTTCATATTTTGAATTTCAATTTTAAAGTTTATCAAACAATATTACCTTGGCTTTCTAAGGAAAAAGTTCTTGGTACTTGCTCGAGGAAATAAACCAGGAAAAATCATAAAATAAATAGTTTGAGCTTTATAATAAAATAAAATTTTAATTTTATCAATTTAAACTCTAATATTTTGATTTGTTTTAAATTTGAATCATTTACCTATTTTGTTATGTAAAATTAACGGAAAAAGAGTATTATAATCATTAAATTTAATGAAAAATAATATTTTAGATATTTTTCACATACCCACATTTAATATAATGACTAAAATATCATATATATATATATATATTTGGTGTCAATTTTAGTTAACGGAAATAGACAAATAATTTAGATTAAAAATAAATCAAAAAATTATTGTATAAATTGATGAATTAAAAAATTTAGAGTTTATTTTGTTACATGGCTTAAAATATAAGATTTTTTTTTTAATTTTTCCAATAAACTATTAATAAATGGCCTGTTTGGAAAGTGACTACTTTTTTTTGACTTTTTGACTATTTTAATAGGTTATTTTATTTTTTGTATTTGAGAAGTTGGGTTAAATTTTTTTAATTGATTATTATATTGAAAAATGTGTTCGAAATGATATTTAAGACTAAAATGACAAATTTATCTTTAACTTAAGACATTCGCATTTTTTCAAAATTGGTCTAAAATGGCAAAATTGTCATTTATTACCTATGGGATAGGCTGTTAGCGTGACAGTTGTAGGTTGTCAACATAACAGTGATTTAGGCTACTCTTTTCTTTTTCTTTTTTAAATATGGGTCAATGGCTTAAGCTCTTTACCTTCAATTGGTCTTTTGATCGATCTGAATCCTCGAAATATAGGTTCTTGATAGACTTCCAATTGCAGTATCTGCAATACAAAATGACAAAAATCAGCATGGTATCCTAATTCAGTTAAAAAATAAAAAATATGGTATCCTAATTGTGTTTCATTTCTTAGTTGTGTTTCATGTCATAATAAAACTCACTTCCTTCCATATTTCTCAAATCCTTCAATCAGTTTTTTCATTTCTTCAAAACTGAACTTCTTATAGGGTTGACCTTTCCCTTCTGAGGGGGACAACTCGGCTCTTTTGCATGGTGGAGATGGTAGTACCTCGTGGTTGTAAGTTTCCTCATGATCTGGAAGCCTGCAACAGGTAATGGACCAATTTAAGTGATCATTGAAGCTAGAAAATCGAGCAATGCTAGGAACCCCAAATGAATTATTAAATATTCAACCCAATACACAAAATAAAAAGTAATGTTTCTAAAATAACATAAAGATTTCATACATACAACTAAAAATTGGATTTTACCTTGGCAATGGTTGGGATGTGTTTCCAGCAAAATTTCCCAAGCTAAGTTGTGTGAGCTTATCCTGTTCATCAGTGGTGGGCTTTTGAGCCTGAAGTACACCAAGACACACTTAACTCAACTAAAGCTTTGGAACCATTGCTTCCATACTTTTCTTTTTGTTGTTTTAATTTTGATTGAATCAAAATCCCGATATGAACTTAAAAGGCATTTTGTTGCCAATGGCCTTGTTTGTGGTTTAGTTGCATGGGAGAGGTTGGAGATTCAACTTCCCTCAAGAACTATTTAACAATTAACAACTAATTTTTTGTGGAAAAAAAAATGTGTTCATTCATTTTTACTATTTTATCATAGTAATTTCTACTCTCATTAATTTTTGGGGAAACTCTATTTAAATTCAGTGGATTTCTTTCCATCTACCAACACAAAATTTGCCTAATCATAGGCGTTAGATTTTGGACCTACTGTAATCTAGAGTGCCCAGTGCCCCGAAAAATGTAAAAGAACTACCACACACGGCTCTGTAATATTTGGTATTGGGTTTTGTAGGGCTAAAAGTTGTACATGTAAGCCTTTCAATACTGACTATTGAAAAAATAAATGAACAAAAAATTATACTAGTATCAAACATTGACTTACTTTGGCGCAAGAAGGCACTGAAGATTTAGTGCAGGATGGTGTCCCATGGTAGCTTTTTAAAATTTTTAATTAGGTAAATTATATTGATATCCCTTAAACTTTAGAGAAAATATAATAAATTTCATAATTTTGACATAATTACACTGATCTTTTTTTTGTTATGGTGCCCCAGTGGGGATTTTTTTCTGAGTCTCTTATGATAATCCGAACCGTTCATATTATATAGTTCGTTGAATAGTTCATCTATGCAAAAAATAAATAAATAAATAAATAAATTGATTGAAAATTTTTAACTCTATAACAAGAGCACATTTGTTTTTTAAAAAATAAACGGTTGACATAATCTTCATAATTTTTTTTAAAATAATTTGAATATGATCATGGGTTGTTGATTTCCGATTAACTTGATTTTTTATATGAATGATATACTCGACGAATCCTAAGATATGAACGGTTCAGATTATTGAAAAAAAATCAGAAAACACCTCCATCGGGGCACCACAAAGTCACAATAGGATTCCCAAATCCAAAACTAATATAGATGGTATGAATACACAACGATACACAATGCAAAATATATATATTTCAATATAAAAGAGATGACAACATCATTTTTTTTTATTCATATGACTAACAAATTTTTGATAAAAATGGAGCAGGTATTATATGAATTAAAACCTTAAAGGAACATAGTGTAATTATATTAAACTTATGAGACTTATTATATTTTTTTCAAACTATGCCGTCAGTGTAATTTACCTTTTTAATTATTTTATTCTCCTCACATAAATATTTAGTCACATTCAAGTGGATTTTACTAAACACATATTTTAACATACATTTTAATATTTCAATTAGAACATTTATATACATTAAATTGACAAACCTTTAACACATAAAATTGAGTCTCACTTTTATCACTTTTTATCACATAAACACTTTAATAAATATTTTTAACATCTCTAATGAAGATGCTCTTATTTTTATACCTATTGAGAAATTATTTTCATGACTCAGACCCTTGTGACCAGAAATGGTAACAAAAAAAACCTTTCTGTTGGTTTATAGATCACTCTGGTATTAAAATTAGAAATAATTATATAAAAAAAAAAGAACAAAATAGCAAAAATAAATAAATAATTTAGTCATATTCAAATAAATAAATTAAAATGAAAGCACTTTATACATCTCGTATTTTAGCAAACTACAGTCTCCCTTAGTGGTGGATGAGGAAATTGAATAAAAGGGGGCTAAAGTAAAATTATTTAAATTTTAGAGGGATTGAAATAAGATTATATAGATCTTGGAAATTAAGATATTAATTTATCTTACAAAAAGTCAAAATGACATGAAAGTTATGAGATTTTTCAAAGGTTTGGGGTGACTAAAATATTAATTTATTTTATAATTACTAAAAAATGCATGAAAATAATAAATATTTTCAACAATAAAGTAAAATTATTTAAATTTTGAAAAGGTTAGAATAAAATTATATGTATTTTGCAGGGACCAAAATATAAACTTTTATAAATATTTAAAATTCTGTGATAAAAGTGTAATTTTTCAAAATAGGGGGGTGGGACGGCCCCGCCTGCCAACCAGCCCTATGTCCACCACTGTCTCACTCATATTTCTAGAAGCTTAAGAAATAAATCCCCCGAAATTGGGGGCCCGAATCTCCCGAAATTCCATATCAAGTAAAAAAATAAAAAAATAAAAAAAGAAAAAAAAAAAATAGTTTTCAAAATTAGAAATTAGGAGATTAGGGAGAGTATTTTTAGGAGGATTTTTCATTTTCCATAGAACATGTCACCTGACATGACTATGCAAATATATGCGAATTTTTAAAAAAAACGGGACATAATATGTGAGAATCCTAATTATTCTTTTTTGTTTAAATTGATTTTTAATAAATTTTTCAATTTTTTAAGTAATTTTTTTTTTACTTTTTAGATTCACATAATTTAAATACATTTAAGAAGTATAATATTTATGAAAAAAAATTAAAAATTCACTAAATACGAAAACACAAAAAGTATAAAAATTCAATATATTTTCATGTTTAGGTGTATTTATTGATTTTTTAATATATTTTTCATAAATATTTACTTTTTAGATGCATCTAAATTAGGTGAATCTAAAAAGTAAAAAAATTGTTTAAAATATTAAAAAAATTACTAAAAAAAAAAAAAAAGTTACAGAAAATTAATCAAAACCAAACAAACTAAATAAAATTATGAGTATATACTTATTGAAAACGGGGTGGCTGATGTGTCACGGCACAACAGTCATTGTTGTGTGCCCATTTTGGGGCTCGTTTGATAATCCAAACCGTTCCTTTTTAAAGTATATCAAATAGGATACATTTATAAAAAATAAAATTAATTGGATGTTGTTAACCTTTTCATCGACTCAGATTTGTATCTACAGAAATAAATGACAAATATGATTTGTAGTATGAAACTGAATACAAATATGTGTAGATAAATAGGTTAACGATATCCGATTAATTTAATTTTTTATAAGTATATTCTACTCTATATATTCTAAAAAATGAACGGTTTAAATTATCAAACAGCTCTCGAAATTGGCTTATATGAGTATACAAAGTGAGGCATAACCAGAAATGTCATGAGTCATAACTAAAATAATGTCATAACAAAAAAAAAAATGATCATAATTAAAGAAGAAAATGACATAACTAATGGTGTATATGTTACACCCTTTTAAGAAGTGTGTATGGTATAATTCTTCTTCTTTTGTCACCTTATATTTTAATAAGAAAATTACTAAAATAGCCTATTTTCAAACCAGTCTTCCATATAACATAACACTAATTCTTAAAATTATGAGAGATTAGTATGTATAAATCTATATTATTTTTATTTTATTATTTTATTTTTAAATATATTCTGTTTAAATTTATAATATATTTAGAATAATGTTTGGTAGCTCAAAAGATTGCCTCCCCGAATCCCCCTAATGCCCAAAACGACGTCGTTTTGGGCATTAGACTTCTTTTTTTCTTTTTTTCTTTTTTTCCTTCCATTTTCTCTTCTTCTTCCTTCCATTTTCCTTCGAGTTGCAGAGGGAGAGAAAGAGCAGCTCGTCGATCGTCGATCTTCTACTCTTCTTCCTTCCATCTTCTGCTCGCCGATCGTCGTCTGTGCCTCCGCCGCCGCCGCCGATCGTCAGCTTGCCGCCGCTGATCGTCGCAGCAGCAGCATCTCGTCGCCTCCGCCGATCGTCAGCTCGTCGCCTCCGCCCCCCGCCCACCGCCTCCGCCTCCAGCCCCATTTGTTGGGCCCCCCTCCCCCTCCTCCCTCCTCTCTCCTCCTTCTTCTTCTTCCTGGTTCTGACCTGCAAAAAAAAAAAAAAAAAAAAAAAGGAACCAAAAACGGCGTCGTTTTTGGTTCGGGGGATTCGGGGGGGGGTGGATTTCGAGCTACGTAGCACTACTGTATATTTTATGTGTGTCTAAATATTGTCTCTAAAATATATTAAGTATTAAAAAACTAAAAATATGATGGGGAAGGAATGTACCTGTAGATCCCTATCAACAATTCCACGTTCGCAGGTCACTAAGCGAAATGAATTAAAGAGATATATATTAATAAAAGAAAAATCAACAAAGTCATGGGTATTTTTAGAGAAATGCTAGACTCACATTTTTTAATCAATAAATTCATTTATAATGATATGATAAGGAGATAGATAAAAATAAATAAATAAATAAATAAAATTAACACTTATTATATTAAATTATTATGAGTCGAATTGTGAATTTTTTTTTGATAATCTCAAATATTTTCTAAATTTTTATTTGCAAAAATTATGAAAAATAATTTTTAAAAGGCGAAATAGTTATATCATTACCTATCAAACTGACATCAAACTGTTGCAGGTGGAATTGTTACCCAATTATAAAATTTATGGAAATAATGTATAATTATATCAAAATTATAAAATTAATTGTATTTTTCTCATTAGTCAACAAAGTCAATCTTTTGACCTTATATACATTGGTCATTTCCATCAAATAACTAAAAAAAATAATATACTATGGATTCAGTTTAATTTGAATTTGATCATTATATTTAGGTACATGGATCACAATCTCATTTTGATAATTTAAATAATTAATTTTGTAAGATTCTCAGTATATATTATTCATGAAAAAAAATTAGATAACAATAGTCATTTCATTTTATTATGTTCGTCTATTTTTTTATTTTTATTTTTTTTTGAAAAAATAGATGAATTATTTTTAAAAACACATTTGTCGTTATTTTTTTAGACATAAAATTAAATAGTTATGATTATTAGATTGGGTGTAGTTTTTTTTCATGAATAATATACACAGAAAACCTTACAAAATAAAAAATTGGTCCTCGGTTTGGCAATAGGTTTAGATCTATATTTGTCTGTGATTTGAAAACATGATTAGAACACAAATGATCTGATCTCAGAATAACCTTAATCCATTAATCGATTGCAAATATTTGCAGTTGCTAACGCACCTTTTTTATTAGCTTTTAACTTAATGAGGAATGGTCATTTTTTATCCTTCTTGGCATGATCATTTTGTTATGATGATGAATTATATTTGTAACGTAATTTTTAAAATTTATTTTTATAAGCCAAACGTGAGAATAAACATTATGATAGAATAATCATTTTATATTCTATAAACCAATTAAATACGAAAAAGGCAGCCAATTAAAAAAAAAATAGATATTCTCTATGGATCATGTGTCGACTAGACAATTTAGTTGGGTCTCCAATGATCCAATCCGTTCATTTTGCAAGTCCATATGTGTAGATTATACATGGGGAAAAATATTATATTGATTCAATAAATGAAGTCATATTTTTCTTTTAAAATAAAAATAAAAATAACTGTAAGGATGATTTTTAAAATAGACCATCTTTTCTTTTTTTTAAAGGAAAAATGCAACAAAATAATATAATTACAATTATTGGATCAATATGATTTTTTTTTTTTCATAAATGATTACATATAGAAAATTATAAAATGAACGGATTAGATCATCAAAGTAAGACTGTGCTGAGCCCAACTAGACTATCTAGTCTACAAGCCCTATTCAATTAAAAATAGTGGTGTTAAATTAACTTGTTACTTGAACTCAACTTATATTCAGCTTGTTAAAAATTTATTTGAGATCGACTCTATAAACAAGTCAAGTTTGGATACATTTTAATTCTTTAAGTTTTAATTATACTTAAACAATTCAATACTTAACTTGGCTCATTTACCACACAATTTGAAAGACACAAGCTAAAAAGAGTCATCCAAATGAGTGCAAGTTTGTTTTTTTTAGATGGGTTACAAACTCAAAGTTGATTAAAAAATTTCATCCAAACCGAAACTAGAAAATAAACCAAAAAGGATTTGCTTGATAGAGAGACTTACAGATGAACTCAAAATGCTAAATAAGGCCGGTGTGATAGCTGGGAAGGGAGCTCCCAAGTAATTTATAAATTTTCAATTGTGTGGTTATTTTTGTGTGATTCCCATTGTGAAATTACTCGTAATCTTTCTTCGAAAGTAGTGGGATTGATCCACAATTGTGTGTTTTGTTATTCTTGTTCTCTAATCCAAATGAAGGCACAATCACATAGATTTTTGAAGAAAACGTACAAGGTTGATTTTGTGTGACAACATTTTGTATTCTAAACCTTTTCTTCAAATGTTACGATATTCATCAATATCGTAAATCCATTTTTGGCTCAAAATAAGACACTTAAACTTGTTAGTTCTATATTATATTATAAGTTCAAAATCTTTTTTTTTTTTTTTTTGTTTATTATTTGATGCCCAGTCTAAGAGGCACCCAAAAAAATCTTGTTGGTCCCAGTATGTTAGGCACCTAAATAAATTATTAAATTTTTTTATCAAATCTTTTATATATGTGTAAGATTTACACACATATAATATATGTAGGTCTTATATTCATATGAAAGGTCTGGTAAAAAAATTAATAATTTATTTGGGATTCATAATATTTTCCTTCTCAAAATTGTCGAGTTTATATGCATGTTATTTCAAAAAAAAAATAATAATTATGTATTACATAATGGCTCCCAAATTTAATTTCACTTTCAAAAAATTTATATATTCCACAATATAGTAGAGTTGCCTTTTAAAATTTAATGACTCATATAATATTTCCATAAATATTAATAATAATAATTATATTTTCTTATCATATTTTATTTACCATATCATGTGTCCATGTTACATTAATATCAAATATGAGTGGTTAAGGTAATAAACAAATTGTAGTAAAAAAAAAAATAATGTTGATATTATTGAAAATGTTAATCCGACTCATGTTAAAAAGTTGGGCGTTGATTGAGGCCTCGAAAATGAGGCTCGAAATTGCCTCGAATGCATTTTTTTTTTTTTTTTCTGGGCTAATACATTGCAAAAAAAAATAATAAAAATAATAATAATAATAACAAGCAAAGCATCAACCCAGCAAAAAAAAAAAAGAAGCAAATTCGAGCCAAATTTGAGCCAAAAAATTTGAGGCCTCAATCATTTTTGTAAAAAGTTATTAGTAATCACATGTTAAAAAATCTTATAATAAACAAATAATATAATTTATTTAATTGGTATGAAATCATATTAAATAAAAAAAATTACTAACAACAATTAAATTTTTATAGAAAGAATATAATATATTTATGAGTTCTTATAATTTATTTAGTGGAGTCACTTGTGAAATTTTATGGGCCTAAAGATATTAACATGCTTACCGCTTATCTATAAATCTTTACTTTTTGACCTCCTTAACGATGAAACTTGTACAAATAATATTTAATTGAGATTATTCTCTTATAATTATATAATTTTATTAGTCCAATTAGTCTCTATTATAAAAATATTTAATAATAATTTAATCAAATAAATCTCGAGTCGATCCATCAACAGCTCGTCAAATTTGTCACATGAATCCTGGGTAGGCCCTTGTTCAAAGATGATATATATATATATATATATGCTAATATTTGTTTTTCTTTTTTCCTTTTTTTAAAACAAAAAAAAAAGAAAAGAAAAGAAAAAAATTGGCTTCCCACTTGTGAACGAAAGTCTTTTGGAAAGTGAATTTTGTAGTGCTTTTTTGATTTTTTTTTTTTAATTAAGATATAAGGTGAAAAAAGATTAAAGTGTTCGGGAATGGTATATAACTTTCTAAAGAAAATATATATATATATATAAAGAGAGGGGAACGGAAGTTTGACTTTTTGTTTGTATGGCCTATTGACCTTTTTTTTTTTGGTTTTTTACTGACTTCTTAAAGTGTGTGAAGTTGTATATTGAGAAATTAGTGTTTTAGAATTTTGTAGTAATTTGATTTAGTGGTGGTGAGTCCAAAAATTTGTATAGATGGAGTCACTAAGATTAAGTTCTACAAATTTTAAAAATAAATTATTTTTAAATTAAGCAATATTTATTCTATTTAGTTTTGAATTTTTAAAAGAATAATGTGCAGGACCCCCTTTTTAGGACCCCCTCTTGATTTGATTGGTCACTTTTTGCTTCTTTTCTCTTTTTTTTTCTTTTCCCTCCAATCACCACCCGCCACGTGTCAAAGGGGGGGTGGTGGGGGTGGTGATTTGAGGGGGTGCCAATCACCACTGTTTTTAAAAATACATTTTGAGTTTTTGTGTGTGTATGTGTTTTGTGTTTTGTTGCGGTTAGTGAATTTGTTTTTATATTTAGTCATTTTTTTAGATGTATTTAAAAAATAAAATATTTTTAAAAATTAGACTAAATTTTTATATTTTTTATATTTAGTAATTTTTTAAAAAAGAACTCACAAATGTTTATCCACTAACACATACCATGTTAGCTCCTAGTGGTGTTTTGGAAAGTTGGTAAAAAGTTAACTTTTTGACTTTTTTAGCTTATTTTGTCTTTTTGTGAGAAAGTTTTGTGAGAGGTGATATGACTATTTTGTTTTTTTGTGGGTAAATTTTGTGAGAGGTGATGTAACTCAAAATTGATAAAAAGCTGAAAGCTGACTTTTTACCAGCTTCCCAAAATAAAATACAAAAATGCAAAATCTTACTATTTAGGCCAACAACTATCAAAATAGGATATGACATGTACTTGATCTAAGAACTGTAAATAATTTTTTTGTCTTTATCATGTCCATCACCTATTTCTGTTAAGTCAACAAACTAATATCAATTTAAATCTTTCTATTAATAAATTAAAGAAAATATTAATAGATTGAAATTATTATTTTAATAATTTTTTTTTTATAAGTGACTCCACTAAATAAATTATATTAATAGATTGAAATTATTATTTGAAATTATTATTTTAATAAATTATATTAATAGATTGAAAATATGAAATTTTACGGTCAATATTAATAAGTTTTCATATTTTGAATTCATTGCATAATAACTTTTGTATGAAATGGTGAACGCTTTGATAAGAGTGAAAATTTGATTAATAAAAAGCTTCATTTGGTGTACATCGTACTATTTTTTTTATTTTGTATTTTTTTTAAAGGAAGTTATGATTATTTATGGTATGTTGTGATATTTTGTGGTGAAATTATAAATAGTAAATTTATGGTGAGCATCTAAAAGGTTGAAAATTGAGTTTTTTTTATTTTTGAGTTTTTTAATTTTTAGTGAATATTTTTAAAATTTTAAACATTTTTTAAAAACTTTTTTAAATGCACCTTACTTAGATGTATCTTAAAAAAAAATTTGTGAAAAAATATTTTAAAAAATTAATAAATACATAAAAATACAAAAAAAATGCACTGAATGCTCGTATTTTTTTTTTAATATTTTTGGTATTTAGTGAATTTTTAAAAGGCTTTTTTCACAAATTTTTTATTTTTTAGGTATATTTATGTTAGGTATGTCTAAAAAGTAAAAAAAAAAATTGCTTAAAATATTAAAAAAATTTAGTAAAAACACAAAAATACGAAAAATAATAAAGTAAAATTTTTGAAAAGTATTTTTGAAAAATTCTAACCAAGTAAATATTCATTTTTATTATGATACTTTGTGATTTTTGTTATGACTTTTTATAGTGGTAAAATATATAATTTTTGTAGTAAAAAAAGTTACGATTTTTATGGTTTATATTATAAATTTTTATAAAAAAAGTTCCGAAGAACCTACCATATACACTATTTTGAGGGTGCAATTTGCATTCAAAGTGGATGCAAAAGTTAACAACACATTATTTTCTTATTATTATTGTGCATAATTTCCTAGTCCTTGTTAAATTCACCCAATAGAGACTTATATATGTAATGCTTCATTGACTAATTGCTTTTATCTGGGCCTATGAGTGAGGGGTTCATTCCCTTTTCCAGTGAGGATTTGAAGTCACTGGGAAATTAAAATTATAATTTGAGGGATTTGGAAAAAAATTATACTCTAATTTTAAAAAGTGGACTTATAATTGGGGGATTTGAGGAATAATTTGGAAAGAGAAATGACAAAAAGGTAATTTCACCGGATTTCACACACATTTTCACTTTTCCTTTTCAAACCTTTCTGAATTCTTCAATTAAATACAGCGTTCACCACTTGTAAAATTAGAATTTATACCTACTAATTTTTTTTCTCCCACTTTTTTAGGGGGTTCAGGTGATACCCTTCACTTATTCCTAGCGTGGCCCCTGGTGATCACCTTGGGAAAATGAAATCCATGGTTCAATTGAATAACCCAACTTCAGGGTAAAACAGATTATTGATTATATGGAATCTAGTAACTTCACTACCTAAGCCCTGCTTCTAAATAATACATTTAAAAAAATAAAAAGATTAAAAAAAATTAAGATAACAACATTTTGTAACAAGAAAGTTCAGTTAACCTTGGTCGAGGCTCAGAATCTTCGAAACTGGAAGTACCCTATTGGAAATGTAATTGTTATGTTAATTCTATATCCTTATACTTTTTGCTAGTTGTTCCGGCATCCAACTCATCGTCATGTTCATCATCATATATTATGGGAAGTTTACGCTGAAAAAGTATACCGAAACACAAGTGATTGCTTTCATAATTTTCTCCAGAAAAACAACCACAATTTAGGGTCTGAATAAGTACATTGGTACATACATACCTTCAGATCTGAATACCAACAATGCTTGTTTCTTTGGTCTCAAGTGAAGAAGAATTAACTTTACAAAAGGATAAATCACTTGATTGGGCACTCTCGTTTTGAGGTTCTGCAGGATTTAGTAGTGAAAATTATCTTACAAGTTAAATAAATATTCAATCAGGTAGAGAGCTCTAGACAATGAATTCTAAAATCAGTTTTACATCAATAGGTGACACCCACCATTAGAACTCCTAATTTAAAACTCTTAAATATTTTTGATAAATATTACTTAACACTATGTTTAGCTAGAGAATTTAGAAAGAAAAAAGAAAAGATAAGTAAAATATGAATACAATATATTTATATTTTATTTAATTTTATATATATATATATTTTTTTTTTCAAATACTTTCTAAATTTCTCAATCAAACACAATAAAAAAAAATATTACACAAAAGGATAAAAAAATATTACACAAAATTGTTATGCCGAATAACTAGATTTATTCAGCTGTAATCACTAAAAAGCAAACACAACACTCACATCACGTACACGGGGCATCATCCACTTGTGGCTCAATGTGTGGAAGATGCGAAGACGCCGACACGCTCACGCTCACTTTGATTCATTATACTTAAGAGCAATAATAGAGACCCATTTTTAGAGCATCCCACAACTCATTCACACCATTCATGATGTGGACCCTACACATGCAAGAGTGGGTGTCATACATTATGAATGGTGTGGATCATTATGGGATTGTGGGGATCCTCTAAAAAGGGGTCTCACTCATTTTCCTATACTTAAAAAGTGGGTTTGATAATTGTTTTTTATTTAAGCCTTGTTTAACGAGTGATTTTTTTTAAGTTAAGAAGTTAATAAAAAAATTTAAAAATCAATAATTTATACTAAAAAAATTAAAGATTTTATTTTTTACACATCTTTTTATAAAAAAATTAAAAAATCATCCCAAATATATTAATTTTTTTACATCATATTTTAATTAAAAATTTTAAAAATTATTAAAAAATCTGCTCTCATACAAAGCCTTATTTATTATTTAAAAAATGAGTGAGACCTCTAATTATGGGATCCCCATGACCCCCAATCACATATGGATCAATTGTATGTTTGTATTTTTTTATTTTTTTTTTGGGAACCAACCACAGATAAGGAAGGATTGTAAAATTGGATCCACATCCATCAGCTATGTTTGGAAGTTTATTTTTGGGTTAATTACATTAATAGTCTCTATAGTTTGGGGCTTGTGTCACTTTGGTCCCTGATTTTTCAATTGTGACACATTTAATCATGGATTTTGAATCTTGTTTCAAATAAGGACAATTGAAAATATTATTAGATTTTTCAAGGGTAAAATCGTCAATTTGATAAAATATAAACTAATTTAATAAAAATAAATGTCAAAAAAATATTTTTAATTTTTTAAAAATTATTTTTATCCACCAATGATAAAATTATGTAAAATTAATAAAAATTACATGATTAATTTTTTTAAATTAATTTTACATAATCATCATCCAAACACACAATAAAAATTAATTTGGTAAAAAAATAAATAAATGTCTAAAAGATTTATCAATTTTACATAATTTTATTTTTAGTAGGTTGAAATAATTTTTAAAAATTTAAAAATATTTGTTTGATATTTATTTTTATCAAATTAGTTTATATTTTATCAAATTGACAATTTTACCCTTGAAAAATCTAATTATATATTCAATTGTCCTTATTTAAAACAAGATTCAAAATTCAAGATCAAATATGTCAAATTAAAAAATCAAAAATTAAAGTGACATAAATTTCAAATTATGAAGACTATTTATGTAATTTACCCTTTCTTTTTTGGGGTTGGTAGCTATACACATCCACCAGCTTATGTTTGGAAGTTTAAAAAGTCAACAGATACAAATTTGAATGGAATACCAAACCCCACTTCTGAGCAAGTTGCTTCTTACTTTAACAATGCAAGGACCCACTTCTGAGCAAGGATCCGCTTCTGAGCACGATGCAAATTCAAAAATAAATGCATTTTATTTTGTTGGAGACTAATACCATTCTCTCTATATTCTTTCTATTTTAAAATTATATATTTTTTGTAATAGAGTTTTTTTAACATTTTTTTAATCATAAAAGTAAATACATTTATTTTTAAATAAAATTTTGTTTTTTTAAATTTTTTTTAAATGCCCTCTATTTTCAATCATATGGTGTAAAAAATGAATCGAAAAATTAAAAAATAAATAAAGGACACATGATTTTTTTATATTTGTTATAAAAATAAAGGGAATATAAAATTTATTAAAAAAAGGCATATAACTTTTTCTATCTGTTATAAAAAAAAAAAGGACATATAAAAAAAAATTTTAAAAATACAAAAATATATGTTCTTTATTTTCCTTACAATATACAATTTAATTATGATTGAAAATAAAGGACAATTAAATTTTTTTTTAAAAAAATACACGATTAAATCCTACTTCATTATTTTAAATCAATAAGGTCCCATTTTGAAATGATTTTTATTTATATGATTGTTTTACTCTTATAAAAAGGCAAAAGAAATTGAAAAGCATTAATTAATTAAGTGCTAAAAAAATTATTAAGTGTTCTAAGTGCACCACTTGATAATGTTATCTATTAATTACCAAACATTATGTCCCATACCCCAACACAAAATTATAGACCCTACTCTCCCTACCTCACAATTCTTCTAGGCACCACATGACTATGCCCCAAAAGCACTTGATAACTTCTCCTAACTCATTACTGATTTTCGATTAATTTGAATATGATCACAAGGTTGCTAATTTCTGATTAACTTGATTTTTTGTATTAATGATATACTCGATGAATCTTAAAATATGACGGTTTAAATTATTGAAAAAAATTCAAAAAAAATCCCCACCGGAGCACCACAGATGAATGTCACAACAGGATTCCCAAATCCACAACTAATATGGATGGTATGAATACATAACTATACACAATCTAAAATACACATTTCAATGTAAAAAAGATTGCAACACCATTTTTTTTATTCATACGACTAACAAATTTTTGATAAAAAAATAGGTCAAGTATTATATGAATTAAAATATTAAAGAAACATAGTGTAATTATGTTAAACTTGTAAGACTTATTGTATTTTTTTCAAACTATGTGAGACGTCTGTGTAATTTATCTTTTTAATTATTTCCTCACATAAATATTTAGTCATATTCAAGTAGATTTTACTAAACACATATTTTAACATACATTTTAATATTTCGATTCGAACATTCATATACATTAAATTAACAAACGTTTAACACATAAAATTGAGTCTCACTCTTTATCACAAAAAACACTTTAATAACTATTTTTAACATCTCTAATGCAGATAATCTTATTTGTATTTCTATTGAGAAATTATTTTCATGACTCAAACTCTTGTGACTAGAAATGGTAACAAAAAAAACCTTTCTGTTGGTTTATAGATCACTTTGGTATTAAAATTAGAAATAATTATAAATAAAAAAGAATGAAAAAGCAAAATAATAAATAAATTGGTCATATTCAAATAAATAAATTAATTAAAATGAAAGCACTTTATACATCTCTTATTTTAGCAAACTACAGTCTCCCACAGTGGCGGCTGAGGAAATTGAATAGAGGGGGCTAAAGCAAAATTATTTAAATTTTAGAGGAATTGAAATAAGATTATGTAGATTTTGAAAACTAAGATATTAATTTATTTTATAAAAACTCAAAATAACATGAAAGTTATGAGATTTTTCAAAAGTTTGGAGTGACTAAAATACAAATTTATTTTATAATTACTAAAAAATGCATGAAAATAATAAATATTTTCAACCAAAAAGTAAAATTATTTAAATTTTGAAAAGGTTAGAATAAAATTATATATATTTTTAAGGAGTCAAAATATAAACTTTTATAAATATTTAAAATCCTGTGATAAAGTGTAATTATTCAAAAGTTGGGGGTGGGATGACCCCGCCCACCAACCAACGCTATGTCCACCACTGTCTCACTCTTATTTCTAGAAATTTTAAGAAATAATTACCTGTCACCGACATGACTCTGCAAATATATGTGAATTTAAAAAAAATACAGGACATAATATGTGAGAATGCTAAGGGTGTGTTTGGTAACGTTTATGTTTTCAGTTTATATTTACAAAAATTTTATAAATTGGTTTTTGTTTATTTTTAGAAAAACATAAACTACAAACGCGTTTGGTAATTGACAAAATGTTTAAAAAAAAATTAAAAATATAAAAATAGTGAGAAATGGCAAGTGGTGGCAAGTGGCGGCGAAAGACGGTGGTGGAAAGTAGTGACGGTAGGTGGTGAGTAGCTGGTGGTGGGTGGTGGTGGTGGTGGGTGGGTGGGTGACGATGGCGGGTGGCGGGTGGTAGCGAGTGGGTGGCGGTGGTAGTGGTAGCGGGTGGTGGGTGGTGGTGGCAGATGGGTGGTGGATGGCGGGTGTGGTGGGTGGTGGCGGATAGATGGCAGGTGGTGGTGGTGGGGGTGGGTGGGTGACGGTGGCGGGTACTGGGTGATAGTGAGTGGGTGATGGCGGTGGTGGTGGCAGGTGGGTGACGGATGGCGGGTGGCGGCGGGTGGGTGGTGGGTGGTGATGGTGGGTGGGTAGGTGACAGTGGCGGGTGGTGGGTGGTAGCGAGTGGGTGGTGGCGGATGGGTGGCGGATGGCGGGTGGTGGTAGGTAGGTAGGTGGCGGGTGGTGGTGGTGGGTGGGTGACGGTGGCAGGTGGTAGGTGGTAGCGAGTGGATGGTGGGTGGGTGGTGGGTGATGGTGGTGGTAGTGGTAATGGTGGTAGTGGTGGTGGTGGTGGTGGGTGGTGTGGTGGCGGGTGGGTGGTGGGTGGTGGTGGCGGGTGGTGGCAGGTAGCTGGTGGTGGTGGGTGGCTGGTGGTGGTAGGTGGTGAATGGTGGGTGGTGAGTGGTGGTGGCAAGTAGGTAGCGGGTAGTAGGGCGGGCGGTGGATGGTAGTGGCGGGTGGTGGGTGGTGGCGGGTTGTGGGTTGTGGCGTGTGGGTGGTGGTGGCGGTGGTGGTGGTGGTGAGGGGTGTATGGTGGTGGCGAGTGGGTGACTGGTAGGTGGTGGTGGCGGCTGGTGGTGGTGAGTGGTGGTGGCAGGTGGTGGTGGGGTGGTGGTGGTGGTGGTAGCGGAAGATGGTAGTATAAAATGGTGGCGGGTGGTGGCTAGTGTTGAGTGGTTAAAAAAAAAAAAAAAACTCAAAACTCAAAACGGAAACACATTTTTTGTGTTTTCATTTTTTGGCCATATTTATAAATTGAAACAACTGATTTATAAATCAAAAATTTTACCAAACAAGTTTTTATTTGAGTTTTTAAAATTTTTGTAAATATAAATAGAAAACTGAAAACGTAAGTGTTACCAAACGGCACCTAATTATTCTTTTTTGTTTAAATTGATTTTTTAAAAATTAATTTTTTTATTTTATATATATATATATTGTTTTTAATAATCTTTCAATTTTTAAAATAAATTTTATTTTATTTTCTTACTTTTTAGATTCACATATCTAAATACATTTAAAAAGTATAATATTTATGGAAAAAAAAAATTTAATTCACTAAATACGAAAGTACAAAAATTCAATATATTTTCATGTCTTGGTGTATTTATTAATTTTTTTAATGTATTTTTTTATGAATATTTACTTTTTAGGTACATCTAAATTAGGTGGATCTAAAAAATTAAAAAAAAATGTTTAAAATATTAAAAAAATTCACTAAAAACAAAAAAAAAAATACAAAAAATTAATCAAAACCAAACAAGCTAAATAAAATTATAAGGATATACTTATTGGAAACGAGGTGGCTGATGTGTGACGGCACAACAGTCACTGTTGTGCGCCCATATGGACCCATTTTGGGACCCGTTTGATAATTCAAACCATTACTTTTTAGAATATATCAAATAAAATATATTTATAAAAAATAAAATTAATTGCGCATTGTTAACCTTTTCATCAACTCACATTTGTATCTACAGAAATAAATGACAAATATGATTTGTAGTATGAAACTGAATACAAATGTGAATAGATGAAAATGTTAACGATATTCGATCAATTTATTTCTTTTAAAGTATATTCTACTCAATGTACTCTAAAAAAGGAACGGTTTGAATTATAAAAACGGGACTCGAAATAGGCTCATAAGAGCACACAAAGTGAGGCATAATCAAAGATATCATGAGTCATAACTAAAATGATGTCATAAAAAATAAAAAAATTGATCATAACTAAAGAAGAAAATGACATAACTAATGGTGGATATCTTACACCTTTTTAAGAGGTGTGTATGGTAGAATTCTTCGTTTTTTCACCTTATATTTTAATTAAAAAATTACTAAAATAACATATTTTCGAATCAGTCTTAAATATAACATACCACTAATTCTTAAAATTATGAGAGATTAGTATGTATAAATCTATATTATTTTTATTTTATTATTCTATTTTAAATATATTCTATTCAAATTTATAATATATTTTATGTGTCTAAATATTGTCTCTAAAATATATTAAGAGCTCGTTTAGGAAGTTAGGTTTGAGGTTTTTTTTAGCTAAAATAGTCACAAAAAAAAAAAAAAACAAAATAGGTTTTTTAGTCTAATAAGACAAAACATCACATCTAACCCATAATCATAACATTTTTTCTCTCACAAAAGTAAAAAAAAAAAAACCAAGAAACCCATCCCAAATGAGACTTTTTAATTTCAAACTAAAAATAATCAAAAAGTCAAAAAAATCAACCCACTTCCCAACAAACCCTAAGTGTTAAAAAACTAAAAATATAATGGTGAGGGAATGTACCTTTAGATCCCTATCAACAATTCCACTTTCGCAGGGCACTTAGCGAAATGAGATACATATCAATAAAAGAAAAATCAACAAAGTCATGGGTATTTTTGGAGAAATGCTAGACTCACGTTTTTTAATCTATACATGATAAGGAGATAGATAATAAAAAAAATTAACATTTATTATATCACATTATTATGAGTTGAATTGTGAATTTTATTTTTGATAATCTCAAATATTTTCTAAATTTTTATTTGCAAAAATTATGAAAAATAATTTTTTAAAGCTCAAAATAGTTATATCATTACCTATCAAACTGACATCAGGGTGAAACTGTTGCCGGTGGAATTGTCACCCAATTATAAAATTTATGGAAATAATGTATGATTATATCAAAATTATAAAATTAATTATATTTTTCCTCATTAGTAAAGAAAGTCAATCTTTTGACCTTATATAAATTGGTCATTTCCATCAAATAAGCAAAAATATGGATTCGTTTGGGAGGTGGGTGGCTTTTTGATTTTTTAGCTTTTTGGCTATTTAGCCTGAGGTTAAAAAACGTCGTTTAGGAAGGCTTTTTAGTTTTTTTTTGACTTTTTGTGAGAGAAAGAATGTAATAGTTATGAGTTTGATGTGATGTTTTATCTTATTGGGTTATAAAGTCTATTTTGTTTTTTTATGATTATTTTAGCCAAAAAACCCAAACATAAACTTCCCAAACGGAGGCATAATATGGGTTGAGTTTAATTTGAATTTGATCCTTATATTTAGGTACATGGATCCATGATCTCATTTCGATAATTTAAACAATTAAAGCTCTCTGTGTATATTATTCATGAAAAAATTAGATAACAATAGTCATTTCATTTTATTATGTTCGTCTATTTTTTAAGGAAAAAAATAAATAGATGAATTATTTTTAAAAACACATTTGTCGTTATTTTTTTAGAGATAGAATTAAAAAGTTATGATTATTAGATTTGTGTATTTTTTTTTCATGAATAATATACACAGAAAAACTTACAAAATGAAAAATTAAAATTATTGAAATGGAATCTATAACAGACCTCATGAGTTTGAACATGACCACATCTGCATACAATGTTTAGTTTAGAAGCCTTAGATTCAACAAAAATCCTCATCATAAGAAGTTAGCCATTGAGTGGGGATGCCATCGTTTTCTTCCATCATCTGATAAAGTATGGCAACTGATCTGTCAATCGATAATGAAAAGCCTAGGAGATCCTCAGCAGGTCCTCTGTTTGGCAATAGGTTTAGATCCATATTTGTCTGTGATTTGAAAGCTTGATCAGAACACAAATGATCCGATCTCAGAATAAGCTTAATCCATTAATCGATTGCATATTTGCAATTGCTAATGCACCTTTTTTTTATTAGCTTTTAACTTAATTAGGAATAGTCATTTTTTATTCTTCTATAATTCTATTTATAACATAATTTTTTAAATTTATTTTTATAAGCCAAACGTGAGAATAAATATTATGATAGAATAATCATTTTATATTCTATAAACCAATTAAATAAAAAAAGGGCAGCCAATTAAAAGAAGAAGAAGAAGAAGAAGATATTCTCTATATAGATCATGTGTCAACTAGACAATCTAGTTGGGTCTCTAATGATCCAATTCGTTTATTTTGCAAGTCCCTATGTGTAGATTATACATGGGGGGAAAATATTATATTGATTCAATAAATGAAGTCAAATTTTTCTTTTAAAAAAAACAAAAATAACTGTAAGGATGATTTTAAAAATAGATCATCTATTTTTTTTTTGTTTTAAAGGAAAAAAACAACAAAATAATATAACTACAATTATTGGATCAATATGATTATTTTTTCATAAATGATTTACACATAGAAGATTATAAAATGAACAGATTAGATCATCAAAGTAAGGTTGTGCTGAGCCCAACTAGACTATCAAATCTACAAGCCCTATTCAATTAAAAAATAGTGATGTTAAATTAACTTAGTTACTTGAACTCAATTTATATCCAGCTTGTTAAAAATTTATTTGAGATCGACTCTATAAACAAGTCAAATTTGAATACATTGTGATTTTTAAATTTTAATTATACTTAGGCTTGGTTTGGTATGTTTGAAAAAAGTCAAAAAGTCACTATCTTATTTAAGTCACATCATCTTATTTAAGTCACATCACCTCTCTAACACATCACTTCAAATTCAACCCATATTTTATAAAAAGTCAAAAGTACACTTATTTAGATCATCCCAAACAACTCCTTAAACAATTCAATACTAAACTCGATTTTACTCAGCTCATTTACCACCTAAAAAGAGTCATCCAAATGAGGTGCAAGTTTTTTTTTTCTTTTTTTTCTTTTTTGGATGGGCTACAAACTCAAAGTTGATTAAAAAATTTCATCAAAACCGAAACTAGAAAATGAACCAAAAAGGATTTGCTTGATAGAGAGACTTACAGATGAAACTCAAAATGCTAAATAAGGCCGGTGTAGCTGGGAAGGTAGCTCTCAAGTAATTTATATAAATTTTGAATTGTGTGGTTATTTTTGTGTGATTCCCATTGTGAAGGGTTCGACTATGGTACCCAAAAGTGGTATTTGGGTACCATACATAAAAATGAATTTTAGCCTTTAGATGAGGACCTTTAATCTGGACCATTGAAAAAAAAAAAAAAAAAAAACCTTTTGAACCAGTCACACAGCTAACACACGCACACTTTTTCTCTCTTTGTCTCTATTATGTTGTGTCTCTTTCCCTCTCTACAATAAACCCACCCCATGGTGTTCTGTTCTGGTTTTTTTTTTCTTTTCTTTTGAATGAGTTTTGTTTTGCTAACTCTCTCTATACTCTCTTTTCTCTCTATACTATGTGAGGCTTTCTTCAAACCCTTCTCTCTCACACCCCGCCGACCTGTTGTCGCCTCGATCCCATTGTTCCACCACCACCGGCGCAACCTCCGAAGCTCTATTCAATGGCTTCCTCGGATAGAAACAAGAAGAAAAGGGTTTGCTTTTCTATACTCTTTTTGTTCTTTTTCTTTTTTTCTGAACCTTTAGACTTGTTCATGGCTCTTGGAGTGAATGTGCATATTTATAGATTGATTTGCCTAATCTAATACAATGAGCAGTGAATATGCATATGAACAAAAAAAAAAAAAAAATTTTCTGCATACGAGAGAGAGTGAGAGAGCATTTTGTGGGTGTGGATCTATATTTCTAGAAGTTTGACTCCTTGTGAAAAGTGTTGAAAGTGTTGAAAAGTGTTGAAAGATCAACTTTAATAATGTGAAAAGTTTTTGTTTTTTGATTTTTTTTTGGGGTTCAAAATCATAAAGTGTTTTTTTTTTTTTTTTTTTTTTGTTCACAATCATGAAGTGTTTCTTTGTTGTTTTTTCTGATTTGTTTTTTGCTTCAACCTCTGTTATTAAAACTACCCATTGAGTTCAACAATTTGGGGGTTATGGGACATAAGAGGTTGGAATTGGTATTGGTTTTTGGGATGACACAGGAAGAGAGATTGTGAGGTTTGAAAGAGAGAGACAATTTTTTTTGTTTCTATTTTCTTTGGTAATGGAAGCAAAAAAATTGAAATTTTGTGTGGATTTTGATGAAGAGGATTTTTTTTGGGGGGGAAGGGAGAGGGTTGGACATTGATGAAGAGGATTTTTTCGGGAAAGAATGTGTTGGAAAATGGTGGAGGCATTGATTGTTTTTGGCTTCTTCTTTGAGACAATAATACAAAGCTGCTTTTGTAATATAAATTACAACATTGTTCGACAAGAAGAAATTCATCCTATTGCTCCCAACTAAATATGAATGAATTGGTTTAGTAATGTTATACAATAATAACTTTTTCAACACGAAATTTTCAGTGGAATATTTTTTTAACACGAAATTTTCAGTGGAATTTTTTTTTTTTTTATATCCATGCAATGTTTTTATTTTTTATTATCTCTTAGGAAGTTTTAGTCAAAAAGCCTTCCAAATTTGAAATGCAAAAAATAAATAAATAAATAATCCTGTAAACACAAAGAAAATTGCTAAAATTCTCTTTTTATTTTTAGTTCCATTTAGACTAAAGCAACTATAAATAAAAAAGCAATTTGTGAAAATTAAAAGATTTTTAAATTATAAAGATGGTTTCCAATTTGTTCTCATGGATCTGGTATTGTTCACTATCTTTTTCATGTAGTTTGTTAAAAGTGCTACAGCCAGCCTAGTTTGCTATAGCCTTGTTCATTTGTCTTACCCATGAAAGTAACTTAGCAAAGGCTTCATATGGGCTGGTGATATCCTCTATTTTTACAAGTAAAATTTTCATTTTCATATAATTAATTCTCCTTGCTGATGAAGAAATCCGATTAATTTGACGTCAATTTTATGCTTCTCATACTACTTTATAGCTTTCTACTGTAGCTGAGAGAGACATTGTTTTTGTTTTTATATATATTGATTGTTTTTGTTTTTAAATTATTTTTGTATGGTATTTTTTTGAATTTTTAGTATGTGGTTAGAGGTAGCATTTTTTTGTCTTAATCCCCAAATCTTTCTAGAATACTAGGTATATGGTTGTCTCATATGTTTTGGAGTTTGTTTGTTTGTTTGTTTGTTTATGGGTATGAATTTTGTGTTGTCTCATATGCTTTGTTACTTATTTTTTTAAAGTAATGGTGGTCCCATTTGTAATTTTTATGTTCTTTCTTTCTTTTTCTTATTTTTTTCTTTATCATTTATACACTTTGTTTGTTTTTGGAATGGAGGGACATGAATGGTTGACAAATTGTCCCATTGGTGGGTAATGGGGACTTTGACACTTTTTGCTAGACAATAAATGGTTGAGTTTTTTGTATTATCTCATGCTTTGTTGTTTATATTTTTGAAAGTAAGATAGTCTATGGTGGCCCCATTTGTGGTTTTTTTTTTTTTAGTCTTATTTCTATTATTTTTTTGAAGTAAGAAAGTACATGATGGTCACATATCTATTATCAGCCATTTAAACCGCACTTACTAGTCAATGAGACTGTACTTACTATTTCATCAGACTTGACTTACCACTCATTTAAACCATACTTACTACTCAATTAGATTGTACTTACAACTTTATCAAACTTGACTTACCACTCATTTGAATCACACTTACTACTCAATGAGACTCTACTTACTACTTTATCAAACTTGACTTATCAGTTATTTAAACAACATTTACTACTTAATAAGACTCTACTTATTATTTTATCAACCTTAACTCATTTAAACCACACTTACTATTCAATGAGACTATACTTACTACTTTATTAGAATTACACTTACTACTCAATGAGACTCTACTTACTACTTTATCAAACTTGACTTATCAGCCATTTAAAACACACTTACTAGTCAATGAGACTGTACTTACTATTTTATCAGACTTGACTTACCACTCATTTAAACCATACCTACTACTCAATACTTGACTTACCACTCATTTAAACCATACTTACTACTTTATCAGACTTGACTTACCACTCATTTGAATTACACTTACTACTCAATGAGACTCTACTTACTACTTTATCAAACTTGACTTATCAGTCATTTAAACAACACTTACTACTTAATAAGACTCTACTTATTATTTTATCAGACTTAACTCATTTAAACCACACTTACTACTTTATCAAACTTGACTTATCAGCCATTTAAACCACACTTACTAGTCAATGAGACTGGACTTACTATTTCATCAGACTTGACTTACTACTCATTTGAATAACACTTACTACTCAATGAGACTATCCTTACTACTTTATCAGACTTGGCTTACTACTCATTTAAGCCACACTTACTAATCAATGAGATTATACTTACTACTAAACTTGACTTATCACTCATTTAAACAATACTTACTCAGTGAGACTCTACTTACTGCTTTATTAGACTTGACTTATCAATCATTTAAACTAAATTTAAGACTACATTTACTATTTCATCAAACTTGATTTTTTTTTCTTACCACTTGATTCCCATAATTTTTCTTTTAATTAAGTGAAATATTATTCCAACAAAACATAAAAATTTATAAATTCAAAATATAATGGAAATGATAGTAAAAAGAGAGAGACTTACCTAAGGAGTTCCAAATCAACAACAATTCTATTTTAAAATCTCTGAAAGTTTTAGAAATGAACATCCTTGACTTGTCAATCATTTCAACTAAACTTAAGACTACATTTACTATTTCATCAAACTTGATTTTATTTATTTTTTCTTACTACTTGAATCTCATAATTTTTCTTTTAATTAGGTGAAATGTTGTTCCAACAAAACATAAAAATTTATAAATTCAAAATATAATGGAAGTGAAAGTAAAAAAGAGACACTTACCTAAGGAGTTCCAAATCAACAACAATTTTATCTTAAACTCTTCGAAAGTGTTAGAAATGAACATCAAATTTTGTTTATGGAATCCTCAAATGAATTTGAAAATTTTCTATATTTTGTTAATCATATTTCTCATTAATTGCATTTATTGTGGTAGATGAAAAAAATACTAGGTTTCATTTATTGCCATTCATTGTCATTAAGTACATAAATAAAAAAACCATATTCCATAAATGTAAAAAAAATTAAAATAAAATTTATAAATTTCATATTTATTTTGTATATATATATATATATATTTTTTGTTTACATTCTATTTTATAAATTTTATATTTATTTTAGAGGTTAGGTGCATTTTATTAATGTTTGAATGGTAAGTGTAGTTATGTGGAATAATTACAACTATATCAAGTAGTAAATGTGTTTTGTTATTGTAATAAATTGAAAACCACTCATTTAAACCATACTTACTATTTTATCATACTTATTTACCACTCATTTAAACCACATTTACTACTCAATGAGACTCTACTTATTACTTTATGAGACTTGACTTACTACTCATTTAAATAACACTTAATACTCAATGAGACTCTACTTACTACTTTATTAAACTTGACTCATCACTTAAACAACACTTACTACTCAATTAGACTCTACGTACTACTTTATCAAACTTGACTCATCATTTAAACAATACATACTACTCAATGGAATTCTACTTACAATTTTAGTAGACTCGATTAATTAATCATTTAAACTAAACTTAAGATCGCACTTACTATTTCATCAAACTTGATTTTTTTTTTTACCACTTAAATCTCATATATATATTTTTTAACTAGGTGAAATGTTATTCCAACAGAATATTAAAATTTATAAATTCAAAATATCATGGAAAGTTAATGTAAAAAAAGAGATAGAGAATATAGATTCTTATCTAAGGAGTTCCAAATCAATAACAATCTTATCTTTAAATCTTCAAATATTCAAAATTTTAAAAAATAAACATAAAATTTTGTTTATGGAATCCTCAAATAAATTATAAATTTTCTATATTTTATTAATTATATTTCTTCATTAATTGCATTTATTATTTTCAAGTGTGATAAATGAAAAGGAAATTAGGTTTCATTTATTGCTATTAAGTAGATAAATAAATAAAAAATCATATTTCATAAAATGTAATAAATTATAATAAAATGTTTAGAATTCAAATTTATTTTGTATATTTTTTTTCTTAAATTCTATTTTATGAATTTTATATTTATTTTAGAGATTTTGAAAATTTATTATAACTTAATTTTTTAAGTTTACCTGTTACCTGAATAGCAGGTTAAGTGTATTTTATCAATAATGGAATGGTAAGTATAGTTATTAAAAATAGTAAGTATAATCACATCAAATAGTAAGTATACTTAGTTATTGTGGTAAGTTGAAAACCACTTTTTGGTTTCAAAACCATTGAAAACCACCTTATTTTTTACGAAACTACCTAGATTTCTTAACCTGGTTTTTAATTATTACCAATCAATGGTTAGATTTATTTTACTTTTAGATCTAATGGTCCAAAATTATTTATGTATGATACATGAAAACCATCTTCATGTATCCTAGAAAAATCCCATTGTGAAATTACTCATGTGGAGTGTTTTGAGAAGTTAGTAAAAAATTAATTTTTTGACTTTTTGACTTTTTTAGTGACTTTTTTGTTAGTTTTTTTTTATAGCTTTTTTTGGAAGAACTTGATAAAAAACTAAAAAATTAACTTTTTATCAAGTTTCCAAATTGCTCCATAATCTTTCTTCGAAAGTAGTGGGATTAATCCACAATTGTGTGTTTTGTTGTTCTTGTTCCCTAATCCAAATAAAAGAACAATCACATGGATTTTTGAAGAAAACGTGTAAGGTTGATTTTGTGTAACAGAAAAGGACTCATCATTATCATGGGACTCATCCTAAACTGAAGCTCAAGAATTTGGCACGCCCTTTGAGACAACATTTTAAAAATTGGCATCAATATCATGCCAATACACAACAGCTTTAGTCCAGGGCCCGAATATGTAAGAGCTCGAATGGCTCGAAACTAGTCTCCCTCCCAAAAATTGATGCACGTGGAGCTCACGTGTTCTATCAAACTAATGAAACAAAAACAGAGCTCACGTTTTGGATTTTTTTTCTTTCTCTGTTCTGAAAGGATGAAAATGAAGAAGAAGAAGAAGAAGAAGAAGAAGAAGAAGAAAAAGAGGGGAGGAAGCTGAAAAATATTCTATACACAAATCAAAAAAAAAAAAAAACAACACCATCAGATCTTCTCTTCATCTTCTCCCCTCTCAATACAACATCATCAACACATTAATACAGATCCTTTCATCCCATTAATACAGATCCAACAAATACAGATCTATTTCTATACACTACACAGACAGATCCAACAATCCAACAATCACAAAAACAAAAACAAAAAATATTCTATACACAGATCATCAAAAAAAAAAAAAAACAACAACAACAACAACACACATCAATATATATATATATATATATATGAGAGAGAGAGAGAGAGAGAGAGAGAGAGAGTTGGGATAAGAGGTTCTGTATTAATGTGCTTGCTCTTTCTTGCCATCAAAACAAATACAAATATATATATATATATTCATCTTCTTCTTCGTCTCCTTCTTCTCTTCCTCCCCCTTCTCTCATCTTTTCTCCTTCTCTCTCAGCTCTACCTGCTCTCTTTCTTCCTTGTTTCAAAAAGGCAACGGAACAAAAATAAAAAGAGAAAAAAAAAAATAATAAAACCCAAAACGACGTCGTCTTGGGTTTCGAGCCGATTCAAGCCAACGGGATTTCGAGCCCTCAAACATTTTTCCAATACACAAACTAGCACCCTACCCACTTGGCATCCCTTTTAAAAAAAACATGCAAAATGACTTTTAAATTTCTCTTCAAAAGTCAGTTTTTAATCCATTTTAAATCATATTATCTCTCACATAAAACAGTAAAAAAAGATAAAAAAAATTCAAGTAGGGCCGGCCCTAAGATTTAGGGGGCCCAAGACGACCTCGGAAATGGAGCCTTTCTTACATTGAAAAAAAATAAAAAATCTCTGGGACCTCTATCCTTGTCATCTCTAGGAAAATTGACAACATTACTTCTTATAGGACCTCTTTCAACTAATAAATCTCTGAAATTCTGATCATCTTGTCCCAATTACTTGGGTCATTAATATTTAAAGGTCTATATTCAACATTAAAATCTTCATTTTCAGTGGGTTCCTCATTCACCAAATCTTCATTTTCATTTTCATTCAAACATTCAATAGGCTCTTCAACACCCAAATCTTCATTAGCATTCTCATTACATTGATTAAGTTCTTCAAGTACCAAATCTTCATCAACCAAACAAGAATTTTCTATTTGTTTCTTGCTACCAAAAAATTTATCAAGCGCTCCCGATTGAGATTGAATAAAATTTTCTAATTTTAGCTTCTTTTTCTTTTTTTCACATCCAAAAATATACTTCCTAAGAGGCATGACTACTCTATATAATCTCAAATCCACACAAATTCACAATCACCGATGTCTGCAAATAATATACTTTCAGAATTAGAGCATAACAAAAATTATAGACTTCCACTAAAGCACATAAATTAGGTAATTTTCTAATTTAAAGAACAAATTATACAGGGCAAGAAATTAGGAGGAAAATTAGGGAGAAAATTAGGACAAGAAATTATGGAAAAAATTAGGGCAAAAACTTCCTTCATTTAAATGTGATATATATATATATATAGAGAGAGAGAGAGAGAGAGAGAGAGACTCACGGTTTTGATGCCCAAAATTGTTAATGCTCAGTGTTCGTCAAATATGGAGGAGAGGAGAGGACTGAAGGTTTCATCAGTCCAATGTGATAGGGATCAGTCCAATACGAAAGAGAGAGAGAGAGAGAGAGAGAGAGAGAGAGAGATGGAGAGATGTTTTTCTTTTCATGTTTCTTTTCTTTCAGTGACCCACGTTCTTAGCCTCAGGGTGGGTATTATAAATTATAATGTGTTTCTTGTTTTTGGGCCCATGTCAGTTGGGCCTCTAATCTATCATGATATTTTTTTTTTAGGGTTTATAATATTTGGATTTTTTTTTTTTTATATCTAAAACACAAAATCATATTTTGGAACCCTATTTTCAGTCCAAATCCGGGGGCCCAAGGCGCAGGCTTCTTTGGCCTACCCTCAGGGCCGGGCCTGAATTCAAGAAGTCAACTTTTAACCATCTTTCCAAATCATAATCTTCCCTGCTTTGTATTCTAAACCTTTTTTTTTTCAAATGTTACGATATTGATCAATATTGTGTCCTCTGTTACGTCCTTACAAGCCACCAAAATAGTTTAAAATTACAAAAATCACCTAAATTTTTGAAGTAAAATTGTTACTGAGTTACCCATCAAAACAATTGGGAGAGTAACAGGAAGGCCAGTAAGACGTGCCTTGGGCTCTCAAATTTTAGGTTAAATTTGGCAAGTTGTCAAGAGTCAAAAAGTTACTCAAAAAGTTAAAAAGTTATCACTATTCACCAAAAGTCAAAAATTACGGCTGCACAACTCCTAATCCTAATTTTCTCCTACAAACTAATTTATACAATTTTTTAATACACATTTTTTCATAAAAAGTCAAAAAGTTAACCTAAACATCCATATTTTTTTCCTCAATTTTTTAGTCCAAAAAGACAAAAAGTACACTTATTTAAGACACCCCAAACAACCCCTTAGTTCAAAATAAGACACTTAAATTTGTCAGTTTTATATTATATTATAGGTTCGAAATCTTTTTTTTTTTTTCCTTTTTATTATTTGATGCCCAGTCTAAGAGGCACCCAAAAAAATCTTGTTGGTCCCAATTGAAAATATACATCTATATATATAATCATTGCTAAGCCCAATTAAAATTTTATTCAATCAATCCAAACAAATTGAAATATATTTAAATATATATTATATAATGAATCCAAATAGAGTTCCATATCCACATTTTAATAGAATAAATAATTTTACACTCAAATGGCTCAAATCTGTCAAAACGACGTAGTTTTACACTCAAAATCTGTCAAAACGACGTCGTTTTGAGTGATTGAGCCATTTGAGTCACAAAATTTTGAGCTACCTAACATTGTTGATAATTTTATCTTAATTTTTTTGCTCTCTCTCTCTCTCAATATCATATTTTAATTGAATTATCTTACCTTAATTTCTTTCCCTTAATTTTGTTGCACTCTCTTTATCCTAGTATAATTGAATAATTTTAACTTAATTTTTATCTAATTTTTTTTTTCAATAATTTATGTTTTGCTATCAAATAGTCAATGGATTGTGATTGTGTTATCAAATATCATATTACAATAATATGATCATTTCATTATCAGATATCAATGGATTATGTTATTTGTATTGATTATTTCTAAACTATAAAATAACAAGACCATATTTTATCTTTTTTATTTTTTGTAATGATTTTTTGGTATATTGATATATAAAGGTAAATTTTAATGATTATATATGTAAGAAAACTTTTTGTGTCTACTAACCAATAAAAAAATTACTGGTAATTATCATTTTATCCATAAATTTTTTATAAAAAATTATATGTCAAGGGCCCTACTTTCGAAGTTCGCTTAAGGCCCCGTAAATCTCAGGGCCGGCCCTGGGTAATGGTGGGATTTTTCAGGTTTTGAATGCAAATGCTTAATTTTAAACTAAATTACGTTGGTGATATAACTTTGAGAATGTTTAAGTGTACATATTCAAAGTAGACATGTCTCATAAGGGGTTGATCTCACATGATATGAGGTGTATATGTGAAACTCACATTTTGTGAGACATTTATAACTCATTCTGTGTTTTGAATACAATTTTTCTTTCCTTTTTATGATCTTTCTCCCTCATATATGTATAGGAGTGCTGCTATGGTATACACTTCTAAAAAGAGAATTACCATACGCACTTTATCACAATATACTAAATATAATTACAATGTTCCTTGACCAATATCACATGTCGTAACTTTTATCATCAAAATAATTTGTAACATTTCATGCCGTAAATTGTTTCTAAAATTTACACCACACAAGTCCTTACATAATCACAACATACCTAGCATAACTATAATGATTCTTATTGACTCTCATTTTGTCATGACCCGAACCCGCCCCCATGGGTTAAGGACATAACCGGCCAGTAACCTTGAAATTACCTACGGCCTCAAACCAAACCAAACGTATTTAACAGAGTTAATTGGGGCCAAACGGAAGCAATTTTAAAAACTTTGTCCATAGAGCCGTGCTTATATAGCACATCGAAATAAACCATACATATAAACATTAATAACCCACAACAGAATTACAGTACCAAAAAGTTCTGTACAGTCAGGATCATCCAAAAGTAAGTCAACCCAAGATAACCATGTACAGACATATACAAAACTTCGCCAACATGACAAAATATAAATACATAACAAAAGGGAGAAGATGGGTCTCGTGCGTGAGACACAATGGCTGACTTTCCAAAACCTATGTTGATCCACTTAGGCTTCACTGGGGATGGGTCTGGACCTCTCTTGACTCACCTACAAACACATGAATGAGTGTGAGCGAAAACCCAGTGAATAATATCAAGTAAAGGAAGTGTATTAAAACATTATACAACAGACGACCTTGGACCCCAATTCATTCATGTCAACTGGCCTTTGGCCTTTTCAAACTTTCATATCAGACTGGCTCTTTGGCCTTTATATTAGACTGGCTCTTAGGCCTTTATATCAGACTGGCTATTAGGCCTTTATATCAAACTGGCTCTTAGGCCTTTATATCAGACTGGCTCTTAGGCCTTTATATCAGACTGCCTCTTAGGCCTTTCAGACTTTCAGATCAAACTGGCACATAGGCCTTTCAAACTTTCATATCAAACTGGCACATAGGCCTTTCAGACTTTCAGATCAAACTGGCACATAGGCCTTTCAGACTTTTATATCAAACTAGCATTTAAGCCTTTCAGACTTTCATTTCAAACTGGCATTTAAGCCTTTCAAACTTTCATTTCAAGCTTTGCCCACCATTCAAAATTAACAAACTTTACAAAACTTACATGGAAGCAAGTAATTGGACAATAACATATTTCAAATATTACTCAGAGTGATCGGTTGATTGGTTCGCCCTGGAACTCGACCCTACACATGCCATGAACATAAAAGGGTCATTAACAATTCAATCCGTTCTTTAATTCACATTCTCCTCTTTAGGCTTCATTCTTATCTCTTTAATTCAATTACAATGCTCAATGTATGCCTAAGAGTGATTGGAAGTGAAAGAGAGCGAAAAACGAGACACGGAATGCATTTTCAAAATTTCAGAAAACAGGGTCCCCGCTCGAGCGTAAACTTCCCCGCTCGAGCAGACCCTTAAGGCCTACAAAAGTACTGGATACGTGAAAATTACGCTCGAGCGTGCATTCTGGCGCTCGAGCGGAAGGCCTCTCTACATGGCTCCCCGCTCGAGCGTAAGATTTCCCCGCTCGAGCGGACCCATGCCTGCAAAAATTACTGGGAGCACGAAATTCACGCTCAAGCGGCGGTTTCCCCGCTCGAGCGGACATCAAAATTCTAGAATTTCCAGATTATGTTCTTGAGTTTCATTTTGACTTTCCAACCACAATTCTTGCATATTATGGCTCCAATTTCACATATTCTTGTACTAACATGGTACCAACACTAAAATACATTACAATGGAGCTCAATTTCTTGTAGCACTTACATGCATGTCTCAAATTACTCCCAATTCATCACCAACACATCAAATTCAAACATGCAAAGCTTACACTTTCATGATCTATTCTTGCATGTGAGAAATACTCATTATTCACAACTCATTTGGTGAAGAAATGGTCATATACATGGATTTCAAACAAGATTCAACATAGATTATACACATTGTGCTCAAACATGGAAATCTATAGCAATTCCTTACATGCATGCTTCTATTGACTTTAAATCCAACACATACAACTCAATTTCCTTATAATCAAGCTAACTCATGTTCTTGACCATTAACCAAACTTGAATTTACAAATTACAAACAAAAATCCATGAGTTTACTTACCTAAGAGTTCAATCTCCCAAACTATGACAAAATCTTGGGTTTAATCTTCAAGTTCCCCAAACCTTGAGCCAAAATCACCCGATTCTCTCCCTCTCTCTCTATATGGCCGGCCCTCTCTTCTATTTTTGAGTCCAAATCAGCCAAATGAAGTTATGAAGAGAGAATAAAAGGTGTAGTGCCTTAATGCAACAAACCCCACTAACATCAATTTAATAATAATAGATAATTGGCACTGATTCAACAATTAAATCAATTTAATCTGGTTCGAATCAATTTCTAATTAAATTTCACCGTAGGCTCTGAAAATTATGCCAATCACAATGGCGTAATCAATTTCGTGTTCTATGGCCGATAAGGCCCTTAATTTAATTTCCGAAGCGGAAAATCAAACAAATATTCCTACGGTGAACAGATAAAAATTCAAAATCACATATACTCGCATAATTGGCACACAAAATTGTATTAAACACATAATCATACTCAAACTATGGACCAATTAGCATACTACGGAACAGGGTATCACAATCTTCCCCCCTTTAGGAAGTTTGGTCCTCCAAACTTAATTTACCTTCATCAGGAAACAAATGTGGATAGCGTAGTCGCATTTCCTCCTCTTTTTCCCACGTGGCATCCGTCCCATAGTGTTTTTTCCATTCAAATTTTACCATCGGGATGGTCTTACTTCTCAACTGTTTTACTTGCACAAATACAATTCATTCCGGCCATTCAGCATATTCCATATTGTCATCAATAGCTACCCGGTGATAATCAATCACATGAAACAGGTCTCGGAGGTAACCCCTCAACATCGATATGTGGAACAAATTATGAATTTGCTCAAATCCCAGTGGCAAAGCAACTCTATAGGCAACAGGACCAAGCCTTTCCAAAATCTGAAATGGCCCAATGTAACGGGGCGACAACTTGCCCTTCTTTCCAAACCTGACTTGACCTTTTATCGGAGAAATACGAATAAACACATGGTCACCGACCTCATACTCAAGAGGTCTTCTTCGAACATCTGCATAGTTCTTTTGTCAGTCTTGAGCTGTTTTGAGCCTTTGCCGAATGATCTTGATTTTCTCAGAAGTGTTTTGCATAATTTCAGGCCCAAGCAAAGCTCTATCCCCGACCTCTGTCCAACAAATAGGTGATCTACACCTCCTACCATACAAAGCCTCATATGGTGCTATACCGATGCTGGTGTGGAAGCTGTTGTTATAAGCAAATTCTGCAAGTGGCAAATAGTCTTCCCAACTCCCCTGAAAATCTAAGGGACACATTCTCAACATATCCTCCAAAGTCTGTATGGTCCGTTCTGATTGCCCATCTGTCTGTGGGTGGAATGCAGGACTAAACCTTAGTTCTGTTCCCATAGCTTCCTGCAAACTCTTCCACAATCTAGACACAAATTTCGGATCTCTATCTGAAACAATAGATACCGGAACTCCATGTAAACGGACAATCTCATCAACATAGATAGTAGCTAATCTGTAAGCAGTAAATGTAGTTTTGAAAGGCAGAAAATGTACAGATTTAGTCAGTCTATCAACTACAACCAAAATAGAATCCATACCTCGAGAAGTCCGAGATAGGCCCACAACAAAATCCATAATCACATGTTCCCACTTCCATTCAGGAATAGGGAGAGGTTGAAGTAGACCGCCTGGTTTCTGATGTTCAGCCTTGACTTGCTGACACTGAAGACACTTGGACACATATTCCGCAATCTCTTTCTTCATTTTGGGCCACCAATAGGTTTGTTTCAAATCCCGATACATTTTATTGTTACCCGGATGCATAGCAAATGCGGATCTGTGGGCTTCATCTAAAACCCTCTTCTTTAGTTCCGGAATATCTAGGACACATATTCTATTCCGAAATCTCAACACTTCGTTCTTAATGCTGAACTCTGCTTTCGGGCTTGTCTCAAATTTATCAATCACTCTCTTGAGGAATTCATCCTCATTCTGTTTCTGTTTAATTTCTTCAATGATTGCTGGTTCGGCTGAGATAGCGGCTATCAATCCGCCCTGTTCACACATCACCACTTCAATTCCAGATTTCTCAAAATCTTGCGGAATCTCCTTCTGTTCAGTAAGCAACCAAGCCACATTTCCTGTTGATTTTCTGCTCAAGGCATCAGCAACTGTATTGGCTTTCCCGGGGTGGTACTGAATCTCTAGATCATAGTCTTTTATCAATTCCAGCCATCTCCTCTGTCGCATATTCAACTCCTTCTGCGTTAAGAAGTATTTCAGACTTTTGTGATTCATGTAGACTTCACACTTTGCTCCATACAGATAATGGCGCCAGATTTTCAAAGCAAAAACAACTGCGGCCAATTCTAAGTCGTGTGTTGGATAGTTTTTCTCGTGCAGTCTCAACTGTCGGGAGGCGTAAGCAATAACCTTTCCGTTCTGCATTAACACACAACCCAAGCCTTTATAAGATGCATCACTGAGAATCACAAAATTTTCCATACCTGAAGATAGTGTCAAAATTGGTGCAGTGGTCAGTCTTGTTTTCAATTCATGAAAGGCTGATTCTCTTTCATTGTTCCACTCAAAAGGTTGTCCCTTGCGTGTCAGTTGGGTAAGAGGCACAGCTATTTTTGAAAAATCCTTCACAAACCTCCTGTATTACCCAGCTAAACCCATAAAGCTGCGAACTTCTGTTACATTGGTCGGTGTAGGCCAATTCACAATTGCATCTATTTTCTGCGGGTCCACTGAAATCCCTTCTCTGTTGATCACATGCCCTAAGAAAACAACTTCATCCAACCAAAACTCACATTTCTTTAGTTTAGCAAACAATTTCCTTTCCCTAAGCATTTGCAGGACAGTTCTCAAATGTTGTTCATGTTCAAATCTATCTTTAGAGTATATCAAAATGTCATCGATGAAAACTACAACAAACTCATCAAGATAGGTTTTAAAGATTCGGTTCATTGGGTCCATATATACTGTCGGAGCATTAGTCACTCCAAATGGCATAACAAGAAACTCAAAATGACCATACCTTGTTCTAAACGTTGTTTTCTCAACATCCTCTGCCTTAACCTTCAGCTGATGATACCCGGATCTCAAGTCAATCTCGGAAAACACCTGTGATCCCTTCAACTGGTCAACTAAATCATCAATACGGGGTAGGGGGTACTTGTTCTTTATTGTTACCTTATTCAGTTCCCGGTAATCGATGCACAAACGCAAAGTTCCATCCTTCTTTTTCACAAATAATACTGGTGCACCCCAAGGCGAAGTGCTAGGTCGGATAAACCCCTTGTCAAGCAGGTCTTGCAACTGTTCTTTCAATTCTTTCATTTCGGTAGTAGCCATTCTGTAGGGAGCTTTAGAAATAGGTTGGGTGCCTGGCATAGTCTCAATTGTAAACTCTATTTCCGTATCTACCAATTCCCCTGGCAACTCATTTGGAAACACATCTGGAAATTCTCTAACAATAGGGATATCATTCAATTCAACATTCACAGATTGTTCAGTCAACACATAGCACAAATAACCCTGGCACCCTTTCCTGATTAGTTTACATGCTTTCATTGCAGATATCAAATAAGGTGGAGGCACTACCCCATTTCCCACAAATACAATTTCTTTCTGTTCTGGTGGTTTAAACACAACCCGTTTTGTCACACAATCAATGGTGGCACAATACTTGGTCAACCAATCCATGCCCAAAATTACATCAAAATGCCTAAAGTTCAAGGGCAACAAATCTACATATAGGATAGCGTCCTCAACATGTATTTCACAAAACCAGTATATAGATTCACACAATACAGACTCCCCAGATGGAGTAGACACACATAGCAGATATGGCAATAATTCTAAGGATCTATTCAATCTAGATGCGAATGCATATGTCATAAAAGAGTGTGTGGATCCGGAATCAAGTAACACAAAGGCATCCTGATTTCAAATAGAAATAGTACCTAAGATAACTACATTGGCATTCCGTGTATCGCCCAGAACAAGCGCAAAAACTCTCCCTTGTCTCACGGTATCCCCGGTGGTAGTAGATCTCAAAGTGTTTCCTGGCTTTGGGATCGATGCAGTGGAACTAGCAGCTTTCTTTCCTCCATTTTGATTACAATCTCGGGCCATGTGCCCTTGTTTGCCACACTTGAAACAGGCCCCTAACACATGGTAACAAACCCCACTGTGCCTTTTGTTGCAAATGTTGCACATGGGAGATGTGTCTTGGGAAGAATTCGAGGTGTTTGAAGAGCCCATGTTTTGCTTTTTCAGAAATTTCTTCTTTGAAAAGAAGCCTTGCCTTTTGTTCCCTTTCCATTCTGTTGTTGGCTTGGCTTGTCTAGCTATGTTGGCCTCTGATATGATGGCCCTGTCTAGCACTCCAATGTAGGTTTCTAGCTTTAAGACATTCACTCTTTCAAGGATGTCGCTTCGAAGCCCACCTTCAAAATGTCTCGCCTTCTTATAGTCTGTATCAATCACATGTGGCGCAAACCTGACCAATTCAGTGAATTTGGCCTCATACTCAGCCACTGTCATACTGTCTTGCTTTAATTCCATAAATTCTGCCACTTTCCTATCCCGAACACACTGCGGGAAGTACTTGTGGTAGAAAATTTCAAGAAATGTTGCCCAGTCAACGTCTCTGTAACTCTCACGCATTAACATCCACCATCTTCTTGCTTCGTCCTCTAGCATAAAGGTGGCTAGAAGCATTTTCTGTGTCTCCGAACACGGGAACACTTCAAATAGTTTTTCGATCCCGAGAACCCAAGCTTCTGCTTTCAAAGGATCTAGTCCACCATGGAACTGTGGTGGTTTCATTTTCTTGAACTCTTTGGTGAGGGCTATGGCGCGGTCATCATTCTAAGTATCTGGCACAGGGGGTTGTAGACACCCCATTTTTGACCGGCCTTAAGACTTGGGCACTTTATTTTGACCACCCTCACCAGAAAAATCAAATTGAAATTTTAATCCGAAACCTCTCCCATTTTCGCCAAATTAAAATATTTTTATTATTTTATAAATTTGTAGTATTGTATAATTTTATATAATTTTGTGTGTTCATACATAATTGTAGATGTTTGGTATAAATAATACATTTTTGATATTTGATAAAAAAAAATAGAAAAGAAAAGATTAAAAAAAAAAAAAAGGGGTGGTCATTATGATTATGGTTTGTTTTTGGTGGGATAATGATAAAAAAAAAAAAAACAAAAAGAAATGGTGTATCATGAGTGGGGCTTTGGAGAATATCATTCCGATGATTAAGGGAGTGATGGAGGCAATTTTCAAAAAGAGAAAGGAGCAGGTGAAGAAGATAGAAAAAAGAGGAGCAGGTGAGAGTGGGTGAGGGTTTTTCTTAGATCAATAAAAAAGAATCAAGATAAGAAGGCACTGATGAGAAGGACACAGGGATTTTCGGTGGAGAGCATTTTTTTAGAGTGAATGGGGGAATAAAAAGAAAAAAGAAAAAAAGAGAGATAAGAGAAAGGAGTGTGTGGGGAGGTTGGTTTAATAATCATATCTCCCTCTCAAATAGGGGGCTGGGGGATAGACGGCAAAGGGAGAGGGATTCACATGCACTGAACCCACATCTCTCTCCCTCACGGCTACACCACAACTCCCATTCACACCCAGCATATACACACACGGCAGCCACCATTGATACACCATACACAGCACGCTTCAAAGCTTCAACACATGACACACACTACACAGACCCAACACACTCAACACGGATAGACTGAGCACATGCATGACAAGAGACATGAGGCTACACGATACACACACACACGGTTTAGAGAGAGAGACATAGACACCCACACACAACCCATAGACGGATGGAGCTTCAACACTGATACAGACCATACACACACACACACACCAAACCCAGCTCTCTTCTTTCTCTAGATTTCTAGGCTTCTCTCTCTCTAAGACACACATAGCACACAATACTCACTCAGCCACCCACGCACACGGCACACCCAGCACCATACACCCACTCCATACACACCCAAGATCTTCTCACCCATGCACATGACACCCAGCTAACACACACCTCTCTCTCACCCACGGCACACACCCAACACCACACTCATGCACACCTAACATAGCACACTGGTACACACACGAGCACACACTCAACACACACACCATTGACACAGAGCTACACACCATTCACACTACTATATACACACACAGCCCATACACCATGCACACTGCCACAGACACCACCGCTGCCATCACCACGCCGCAGTAGCAGCAGCAGCTCGAGGAGACACACACACACGGCACACACCAAACCCAGCTCTCTTCTCTCTCTAGATTCCTAGGCTGCTCTCTCTCTAACACACACCCATACACCCACTCCATACACACACACATCACAAACCATGCAGACAGACGCACGGTTTTGAAGGAGGGGGATACGGCCTCTCTCTCTCTAAAAAGAGGAGAGTCCATACACACCCAAGATCTTCCCACCCAGCAGCTCACACACACATATACACACTGCCATACACCCAGCAGCTAGCACATGCACACCCAACACAGGCACAGGAGACACACAAACCCATTTACTCTTTTTCTCTCTCTCGGGGATGGACCGGATTACCCTCTTGATCCATTGGAGCTTCACCATGATTCCTCTCATCTCCTCCGCAAAACCCACTCTCGAGCTCCCTCTCTCTGCAAACCCATGAAGTTCAACATGAAGTTATGATATAAGGGGTGGGTGTCTAGAGTGAGAAAAGGTGGTGAGATGAGAGGAGGTGGGTGTGTTTTCTGGAAGAGGATAAAAATTATGTGAGAGTGTGTATGTGGCTCATGTTGCACCGACGAGGTTCTAACTCCAACGCCGTTGCTTCAGTGTGCGTGAGAATGTGATGTTTTGAGCTGCTTAGTTATGGTGGTTAACAGTGGCCTTGTTTGGGGCAGACAAAAAAAGAAGAAGCTAGAGTTGTAGGGTAGGCCCATGGTTTTTTAAGATCAAAAGGGTTGTTGCAGACTTGGGCCAATTCGGCTATGGTCTTATAAATGCTTAGCAGATCACAGTGAGCTCACCTCTTTGGGCTTGCAAGTTGACTTATTTTGGGCTATGGCCCTCCATTGAACATGAGTACATGAACTGGATTTGATTAAAGACACATGGATCTTTGCTAATTGATGAGTAGTCGGGGGTTTAAAATCTTCCTTTTTCTTTTTGAGTGTTTGTGAGGTTTCATTTTATTTTATTATTCCTCCTCTCTCTCTCGTTTGAATATGTAATAATTTTTGTGTTGTATAATCTCCCCACTCCGCTTCTTATCTATCCCATTCTTTAATCGCTTTCCCTACATGTACATATGTATATATATAGCATGCCATGCATATCCATGTTTTACATTCACGTCTTATGCATTAAGATTCGGCTAAATTTGCATATTTATGCTTTAATTGATTATCCCATGATTTTATGCACTATCACATGTTTTGCAATGTTTCACATGCCATATTGTAGAAGTCGAATCCTAGCATCTCTTGTGTGAATTGCATTAGGAATTTGTATATAAGATCATGCATATTTTTACTAATTTTGTTTTGTAGCTGTTCGAGGGACGTCGATATCTCTGTAAGTTTTTATGCTTTAGCATCCCATTTGTGTATGTCTTTTTGTTATTATGTTTAGCATCCTACCATGAGGCTACTTGCTTACTTGATAACTGTATGAATGCCTGTGGATGAAGGCTTGTTGTTAGAATTGGAATAATTCAATAAATGTACGTTTTAAACCCACTTTGCAGTAGCAAATTCACAAACTTTAAGCCCACTTTGTCAAGTGTCAAATTCAAACTCCTTTTCGAAAAACAAACATGAAGTTGAATTGTTCCAATTTGAGCAAACTAGTCTATACTTGTATGCTTCACATAGTAAATTTTAGGATTTACTAAATAATCAAAACATGAACATATAAAGAAAATAAAATTCATATCATGGTTTAGTAGAGGCCGATCTTTTGATCGGGTGAGCGGGGGTGCTCATTATTGACCTTCCCCTCTCATACCTAAGGTTCTGAGCCAAGCATCCTTGGTTACGATGAACAGTGGCCTTGGCACCGAGTCATGGGTTTCCTAATTTCCCAAAATATTAGGTGGCGACTCTGAAATCTGATGACGCAGTCCATTTTTGACAAAATTGCAATAAAATGGATTTTCAATAAAAAGTTGTCAAATCTGGACTCTCATCTACGTTTCACATTGCACTCGTGAGACTAGATCAAAGAGATCTCGGGAGTTCGAACTGTTTAACGCGTGCGGGTACCCCCCGGGCATGTTACAGTTTCTGGCGACTCTGCGGGGGATTTTATGAAACCTTGACTCGAACTCCATGATATGACTTTTATTTTCAATTATATGTTTATTGCATTGCATGCATTGGTGTACTTAAAGTCCCTGTGTTGCCCAGATGTTGGTGGGAACACAGATACACTTTTTGTGACACTACATATATCTTTACGATACTTTAGAGGCCTTGTGTTGTAACCTTTTAAGATCTGTCAAAAAGGTAGCTCTGCTACGTAGCTCTGCTATTTGGCTTTGCTCTCTAAGGTTCTCTGACTCCGAAGAGAGGCTATTTAACTCTTCTGATTTCCTGGGATCTTTATTGGTTATGACCCAAAGGACTCTTTGGTAACGTCACCTTGACTTCAACCCCTAGAGTAAAGCTAACCTTGTACATATAGTGAGCTATAGTACCTTTCAAATTAGGACAGGATGCTTTCCCATTTCTAGGATGTATGATACCGCTTGTTTGAATAGTGAAACCCTAGATCATTTCAAACTAGGACAGGATAATCGCACCCTCTTTAGGGTTGTTTGTTCTCTTTCCTGCTTTATGTGCAATGTATTGGATCTAATACAGGGATTCTCAAATTCGAATGAGTGGTTTAGGTTGTTCAGTTTATCACCATTACTTCAAAAAAAAAAAACAAAAACAAAAACAAAAACATAAAATAAAAAAAAAATGAAAATAAAAAATAAAAAAAAATGCCGATATCCCACAAAGTCGACCATCTCTGTGATTGGGGAGTGACCACCTGTTGATTGCACGGGCTTTATTTTGAATGTTGTCGATGGCCCACACTTTGGCTGGCAATTTGAGAATGGTTTTATTCTGAGTTCTGAATTGAGTATTGAGTCTAAGTTTGACTCCACCAAGTTTGTAGAGTTAGAGTCAGGCTCGAGTCAGCCTAATGAGTCAGAGTCTTTGATTTCGATAGTGCTAACCTAGACATTTCTGTCCTGTAGTATGTTGTCAAAAGTCTGTTGCCATTTCTGAGTCATAGTCTCTTTTCAATAAACAGAAAAACAAAAAAACAAAATGCCATAGAGTCTACCTACTTCTCTGTGCCTTTAAATCATTGCATTGACCAAAGTTTTTCAAAACTTTTTCCAAAAACTCTGATAAAAACAAAGAGGAAGAATTTCCTCGGGATTTGCAAATTTTGATCAATTGAGAGGAAGAGATGTGTGCTAAGCCTTTGATGAATAAAATCATTTTTGTTAATGTGGGTACTGAGAAGGATCCTGGCTTGGTCCAAATTGGTTCTATCTTATCTTCGTTAAAGTACGAGTGATTAGTCGCTTTGTGAAAAGATTTCAAAAACTATTTTTGCGTGGTCCTACGAAGACATGCCTGGAATTAGTTATACAGCATAGGATCCCTCTTGACTCGTGGTCCGACCTCCTTAGCTCCTTAGCTTTCAAACCTTGATTCGAAGTATTCAATGATCATTCAAAGTGTAAGGCTTGCATAGCCGAATTGGAAATAGCCCTTGAACTAGAGGCCATGATGTGATTCAAATGGAGGCAGCCCTTCAACTAGGGGCAATAAGGTCGAATATGATTTAGATTGGAAATAGCCCTTGAACTAGGGGCAATGATGTGATCCAGATTGGAAACAGACCTTGAACTCAGGGCAGAGAATGTGATTTCAATTTGAAACAGCCCTTGAACTAGGGGCAAAAGTGTGAGGCTTGCATAACTGAAATGGAGGCAGCCCTTGAACTAGGGGCAATAAGGTACCATCCTTGAGAGGCTCGCTGGGCCGAAAACCCAGAAGGGCGACCCAGGCAAAAGTTAGAGCACAAAAAAAAATAATAAAAATTAAAAATTAAAAAAATAAAAAAAGAAGGGAAAATAAAAAGAAAAATGAAAAGCTCGCAAGGTTGAAAACCCGAAAGGACGGCTTTGGCAAAAGTTAGAGCGTAAAAGGAGAGTGTCAATACCCGAGTGAACCTTAGCCAAAACTATGTAGGGCCAGTGATTCAGATTGGAAGCAACCCTTGAACTAGGGGCAAGAAGGTCGGATGTGATTTAGATTTGAAGCAGCCCTTGAACTAGGGCAAAAGGTTGGATATGATCAAAGAGTTAAAATTGAATCGTTTCCCAATGAAGATCGCCTAAAAAGGCCAAACCCAAAATTTGAGAGAATGAATTTTATTATTGAAGGACAGTCGAGTTCCTATCCACTACACTAGGGGCAAAATCAAAACCCAAGTAGCCTAGTCCCTACATCATCATATCTCCTGGTCAAGTGTAGCAGCCATTATTATAGATTTTGATGGCCTAGAGATCTCACACCCAATCAACATGGACAAGCTAAACTGAAACCCTTGAGAGGCTCGCTGGACGGAAAACCCGGAAGGACGACCCAGGCAAAAGTTAGAGCAGAAAAACAAAAAAATAAAAAAAAAATGATGATGAAAAAAATGAAAATAAAAAAAATGATGAAAATGAAAAAAATGAAAAATGAAAAGCTCGCAAGGTTGAAACCCGAAAGGGCGGCTTTGGCAAAAGTTAGAGCACAAAAGGAGAGTGTCAATACCCGAGTAAACCTTAGCCCGAACTACGATGGCCTGATTTCTATCTTTGGGATACGTAGGTAGCTTCATCTCAAAGTTCGGCCCTAATAATTTTTCAACTCATTCATCTCGTCCATGTTTGCTTGGTGTGTCTTTAGTCGACTTGGTTGTCCTATCCGTGTTTGATTGGTGTATCTTCGTTCTGCTCAGTTCAGTTGGTTTCGATTCAACTTGGTTCGGTTTGGTTCGGCGGTTCGGTTTGGTCCAGTTCTGCTCGGCTTCATTCAGTTCGGTTCGGTTTGGCTTGGTTCGGTTTGCTTGGTTCAGATATCACCATTGATTATCTGGCTTGGGACTATGCACCCTAATGGTTGATCCCATGTTGTTTGAGTAGTGGCCATTTGCAAAAATAGATTTTGATTAATTTGAATGAAGCTGACTAATTTTTCTCGAAAATTGTTCCATTTTTGCAAAACTTGGACCATTCTTTGAATTTGAAAAGGGAAAATTTTCAGTACTCACAGTTTAGCTTACATGATTTGAAATAGAAAATGGAATAAGTATGCTAATCTAACTCTCATGTTGATCAAAACATTTTTTTTTTTTTTTTTAACAAAAAAAATCAATCAAGAGACAAAAAAAGGGTCAAGGCAATGAACTAGGGGCATAGTCGAGTTAGAGATTATGTCTTCTCCACCGCTCGAGTCAACTATTCAGTGTATATAAGTGTGTATTTATACCAATCAGGGTATTCATACCAGTTAGTGTATATAAGTATGTATTCATACCAGTCAGTGTATTCATACCAATCAGGGTATTCATACTAGTCAGTGTATATAAGTGTGTTCATTTCATACCAGTCAATATATTTATACCAGTCGGTGTATTTATACCAATCAGTGTATATAAGTGTGTTTGGATTAATTTGCTTCGTTTTTTAGTTCGTTAGGTCATTTGTTGATTCAGATCAGTAAAGAGTCAATGTCTAATTTCGACTTCAAAAATTCAATCATTCTCAAATTCAATCAAACAAATTGTTTTCAAGCTCATAGTGATATGCCAGTCATGCCAGTGATGAGCAAAAAAAAGAAACTGATTTTATTGCAGTCAGGGGAGGACATCCCCGATCACAGAGACAAAACAAAAAAAAAAAAAAAAAAACAAAAAACAAAAAACAAGAGAGAGAGAGAGAGGGATCTTTTTTCTTCTTTCTTCTCCGGCAGCAGCTCAGTGACGAAGATTACAACGGGCTTCATTTGCACACAGCTTCATTGCCTAACTTTTCCATCATCTGCCTCGCTTCATCTTTACTCCTTCGAAGCTTTTGAAGACTCTGTCTCAGCCTTGGCAGAGCTTCCAAAAGAGATTATTCCTCGCCGACCATCAAATTGGTTGTGCGAAGAAACTCCGAATCGAGTCACGGAGGTTGTCAGTCATTTCAGCTCTTTGTTCTGCTTTTTCAGCACACTAATTTCTACTCGAGCGTCTTTGTACATACGTTGAAGGAGGGAGAGTTATACATGTAACTGATGTACTTCACACGTCCTGTTCTGCAGTCGACGAGACAAGTTGGAGACCGCTGTCATGGTCTCCACACATGACCTCAGCGTATACGAGTTTGCTTCGATGTCAGACTGTGCCACCATGATTTGTTCAACTGACATCGCTGGAAAGTTTAAAACAGGAGAAGGAGGAGGAGCTCGTGGTTGAGGTTCAGGGGAGTCGAAATTGGTCATCTCTATCGTAGACTCATTTAGGTCTGGAAAAAGAGAGAGAGAACCTTGTGAAGAGGCCATGGCAGAGAAGAGTAATGCAAAAGAAAGAGGTTGCAGAGTGGTGACAAAGAAAGTTTGCAAGCTTTTGCTCTGCCTCTCTCTTTCGCAGGCCTCAACTTAAAAAGAGGATGAAGCCAAAGAAGAAGACAACGAGGGAGGAAGGCCGAGACGATCATTGACAATCAGGGCAAGATTGGATAGCCTGTCGATCAGGCGCCGCGATTGTTGAAATTGCGCGCCAGACATAATGCTCGAAGAAGATGAAGAAAGAGAGAGTAAGACAAAAACAGAAAGAGAGGCGGGAGAGTTGTATATATATATATATGTATATGTATTGTATGTCTATGTATTATATATATTTGTTTGAACATTTGGTTACAAGAGTGGATTGGGTTCAGTGGTTCGGCTCAGTGGGTTGAGGATTCGGAATGCCTAAGCCCGAGGTCATGGGTTCGAACCCTACATTGAGTGTTTCTTTTGTTTTGTTTTCATTTTATGTATAAATATGTCTTATATATATATATATATATATATATTTGTTTGAACATTTGGGTCACAGGTGTGGCTTGGATTCAGTGGTTTGGCCCAGTGGTTGAAGAGTGAGAGGCTGAGCCTGAGGTAAGGGGTTCGAACCCCACATCGAATGTTTCTTTGTTTTTGCTTTGATTTTGTGTATATAAGTCTCGTATATGTATATATATTTGTTTGCATATCTTGTCACAAGAGTGGCGAGGTTCAGTGGTCGAGGACTCGAAGACCAGGCCTAAGGTCAGGGGTTCGAAACCCATATCCCCACATCCATGCATTTTGTTGTTTTTTTCCTTTCTTTTGTGTGTTTTGCATACGTGTGCTGACGTCAGCAAACGGAATATGCCTTCTCAGTAACGGCATCTTCCCGCTGACGGTTGCAAATGGAATATTCTATGTCTGTGTGTATATCCATATATATTTGTCTATATGTGTCATATATACGTGTATATATACTGTATATGTCTATGTCTGTGTATAAGTCTGTTATTTGTCTGTGTATATTGCCGTATTCGTATGTATTTTGTGTCTGTGTCATATATACGTATATATATACTGTATATGTCTATGTCTGTGTATAGGTCTGTTATTTGTCTGTGTATATTGCCATATTCGTATGTATTTTGTTGTACATGGTATATGTATACGGTATTTGGTTCGAACATACAATTCCTTCTTTCATTTTGTGCGTCTATCGCACAATAATCTCACTTCACACAAATTTCAATTTCAATTCCATCGCATTATCTTGTGCATACCAATTTTAATCGCGCTATCTTGCGCATCGCACTGTCTTGTGCGTCAATTCACTCGCGCTATCTTGCGCATCGCACTGTCTTGTGCGTCAATTCACTCGCGCTATCTTGCGCATCGCACTATCTTGTGCGTCAATTCACTCGTGCTATTTTGCGCATCGCACTGTCTTGTGCATCAAATTCAACCGCCCTGCTTTGGGCACCACACTGCTTTGTGCATCAAATTCAACCACCCTGCTTTGGTCACCGCACTGCTTTGTGCATCAATCGCCCTGCTTTGTGCATCAATTTCAATCGCCTTGCTTTGGGCACCGCACTGCTTTGTGCATCAAATTCAACCGCCCTGCTTTAGGCACCGCACTACTTTGTGCATCAAATTCAACCGCCCTGCTTTGGGCACCGCACTGCTTTGTGCATCAATCGCCCTGCTTTGGGCATCGCACTACTTTGTGCATCAATTTCAATCGCCCTGCTTTGGGCACTGCACTGCTTTGTGCATCAAATTCAACCGCCCTGCTTTGGGCACCGCACTGCTTTGTGCATCAATCGCCCTGCTTTGGGCATCACACTGCTTTGTGCATCAAATTCAACCGCCTTGCTTTGGGCACCGCACTGCTTTGTGCATCAATCACCCTGCTTTGGGCATCGCACTGCTTTGTGCATCAATTTCAATCGCCCTGCTTTGGGTACCGCACTGCTTTGTGCATCAATTTCAATCGCACTACCTTGCGCATCGCACTATCTTGTACACTCTTCCGGTCTAGGAGACCTTAAATCCTACGGTGTCTAGGAGACCTTAAATCCTATAGGGTCTAGGAGACCTTAAATCCTCTGAAGGTGCAAGTCCTTTGGTGTTTGTCGTGCCCAAACGACTTTAAGGGTCTAGGAGACCTTAAATCCTCTAAAGGTGCAATTCCTTTGGTGTTTGTCGTGCCCGAACGACTTCAGGCGGTCTGGTATAGCCACCTGCCTGTGTTTACAATAAGTTCCTAGGAGACCAACTGCGACGGTGGAAACTAGAGTTCGAATGGCCAAGGCCTAGAACGCAAAAGGTTCAGAATTTCCAAGACTAAAGTCTGGTTTAAATACCCAGGGGTGTATCCTCGGCTTGAAATCTGTATGGCAGCCCCATAGGTTGAGGTAGCGTGTATACGCCTCAATTTTGGATATTGAACCAACCTAGTCTGTCACCCCGTTGGAGAATAGGGAAAGTTGTGAATATGATCATGAAGAAAAGCAGCATTCGTGGCTTCTACATATAGAGGTTACCCCTTGTCATTCTACCATAACTTCTTCCACTCGCTTGAGATGCGTTTGGACTTCGATATCCACCTTTACTCCTTTCACATGAAATGTGTTAGGATGTGACGTTTACTTTGGTTAAAACCTTCCCTCTCTCCGTATGAAATACGTTGAGATATGCCTGTTGGTTATACCATTGTCTTTCTCCTTGGTTAAAACCTTCCCTCTCTCCGTATGAAATACGTTGAGATACGCCTGTTGGTTACACCATTATTATTCTCCTTGGTTAAAGCCTTCCCTCTCTCCGTATGAAATACGTTGAGATATGCCTATTGGTTACACCATTGTCATTCTCCTTGGTTAAAACCTTCCCTCTCTCTGTAGGAAATACATTGAGACACGCCTGTTGGTTACACCATTATTATTCTCCTTGGTTAAAACCTTCCCTCTCTCCGTATGAAATACGTTGAGATATGCCTGTTGGTTACACCATTGTCATTCTCCTTGGTTAAAACCTTCCCTCTCTCTGTAGGAAATACATTGAGACACGCCTGTTGGTTACACCATTGTCATTCTCCTTGGTTAAAACCTTCCCTCTCTCTGTAGAAAATACATTGAGACAAGCCTGTTGGTTACACCATTGTCGTTCTCCTTGGTTAAAACCTTCCCTCTCTCTGTAGGAAATACATTGAGACATGCCTGTTGGTTACACCATTGTCGTTCTCCTTGGTTAAAACCTTCCCTCTCTCTGTATAAAATACGTTGAGATACGCCTGTTGGTTACACCATTGTTGTTCTCCTTGGTTAAAACCTTCCCTCTCTCTGTATGAAATACGTTGAGATATGCCTGTTGGTTGCACCATTGTCATTCTCCCCGGTTAAAACCTTCCCTCTCTCCGTATGAAATACGTTGAGATACGCCTGTTGGTTACACCATTGTTGTTCCCCCCAGTTAAAACCTTCCCTGTCTCTGTATGAAATACGTTGAGATATGCCTGTTGGTTACACCATTGTCATTTTCTTTGGTTAAAACCTTCCCCCCTCGCTGTATAAAATACGGTTAGGTACGCCTATTGGTTACACCATTGATTTTCTACCTGGTTAAAACCTTCTCCCTCTCCGTATTAAATATGGTTAGGTATGCCTGTTGGTTACACCGTTGTTGTTCTCCTTGGTTAAAACCTTCCTCCTCTTCGTCTGAGATACGATTAGGTACGCTTGTTGGTTGTACCGCCATTCCTCCTATCGCGTGAAACGCGTTGGGATTGCAAGTTTACTCGGTTAAAAACATCAGGTGCATCTGTTGTTTACACCATCTTTCTTCCTTTCGCGTGACACGTGTTAGGATGTTGATTTCTCTTGGTTGAGGTCTTCCCTCTCTTGCATGATCATAAGTTTTTCAAAAATAATCGGCTTCGCGAAGCGTGTAAGTCCAACTTTCAAACTACATTTTGAACATATCATTTGCATTCTTGCCCCTGAACTACGCTGGTTTGATTCCTTACAAAGGGATACGTAGGCAACCTTTGGGTTCAACCACATGCATTGCATCCTGTTTGATTGCCCAAGTCTTACGACCTTGTCAAAAGGGTCGTCTTCGGGCTTTGACATTCGCTCACGTCATGAAATGACTTCGAGCTTTGTCAAAGAGGGGCAACTGTAAACACCTCATTTTTGACCGGCCTTAAGACTTGGGCACTTTATTTTGACCACCCTCACCAGAAAAATCAAATTGAAATTTTAATCCGAAACCTCTCCCATTTTGGCCAAATTAAAATATTTTTATTATTTTATAAATTTGTAGTATTGTATAATTTTATATAATTTTGTGTGTTCATACATAATTGTAGATGTTTGGTATAAATAATACATTTTTGATATTTGATAAAAAGAAAATGATTAAAAAAAAATAGAAAAGAAAAGATTAAAAAAAAAAAAGGGTGGTCATTATGATTATGGTTTGTTTTGGGTGGGATAATGATAAAAAAACAAAACAAAACAAAACAAAAAGAAATGGTGTATCGTGAGTGGGGCTTTGGAGAATATCATTCCGATGATTAAGGGAGTGATGGAGGCAATTTTCAAAAAGAGAAAGGAGCAAGTGAAGAAGATAGAAAAAAGAGGAGCAGGTGAGAGTGGGTGAGGGTTTTTCTTAGATCAATAAAAAAAGAATCAAGATAAGAAGGCACTGATGAGAGGGACATAGGGATTTTCGATAGAGAGCATTTTTTTAGAGTGAGTGGGGGAATAAAAAGAAAAAAGAAAAAGAGAGATAAAAGAAAGGAGTGTGTGGGGAGGTTGGTTTAATAATCATATCTCCCTCTCAAATAGGGGGCTGGGGGATAGACGGCAAAGGGAGAGGGATACATATGCACTGAACCCACCTCTCTCTCCCTCATGGCTACACCACAACTCTCATTCACACCCAGCATATACACACACGGCAGCCACCATTGATACACCATACACAGAACGCTTCAAAGCTTCAACACATGACACACACTACACAGACCCAACACACTCAACACGGATAGACTGAGCACATGCATGACAAGAGACATGAGGCTACACGATACACACACACACGGTTTAGAGAGAGAGACATAGACACCCACACACAACCCATAGACGGATGGAGCTTCAACACTGATACAGACCATACACACACACACACCAAACCCAGCTTTCTTCTCTCTCTAGATTTCTAGGCTTCTCTCTCTCTAAGACACACACAGCACACAATACTCACTCAGCCACCCACGCACACGGCACACCCAGCACCATACACCCACTCCATACACACCCAAGATCTTCCCACCCATACACATGACACCCAGCTAACACACACCTCTCTCTCATCCACAGCACACACCCAATACCACACTCATGCACACCTAACATAGCACACTGGTACACACACGAGCACACACTCAACACATACACCATTGACACAGAGCTACACACCATTCACACTGCTACATACACACATAGCCCATACACCATGCACACTGCCACAGACACCACCGCTGCCATCACCACGCCGCAGTAGCAGCAGCCACGGGAGGCACCACATCACAGCAGCAGCAGCTCGAGGAGACACACACACACGGCACACACCAAACCCAGCTCTCTTCTCTCTCTAGATTCATAGGCTGCTCTCTCTCTCTCTAACACACACCCATACACTCACTCCATACACACACACATCACAAACCATGCAGACAGACACACGGTTTTGAAGGAGGAGGATACGACCTCTCTCTCTCTAAAAAGAGGAGAGTCCATACACACCCAAGATCTTCCCACCCAGCAGCTCACACACACATACACACCGCCATACACCCAGCAGCTAGCACATGCACACCCAACACAGGCACAGGAGACACACAAACCCATTTACTCTTTTTCTCTCTCTCAGGGATTGGCCGGATTACCCTCTTGATCCATTGGAGCTTCATCATGATTCCTCTCATCTCCTCTGCAAAACCCACTCTCGAGCTCCCTCTCTCTGCAAACCCGTGAAGTTCAACATGAAGTTATGATATATGGGGTGGGTGTCTAGAGAGAGAAAAGGTGGTGAGATGAGAGGAGGTGGGTGTGTTTTCTGGAAGAGTATAAAAATTATGTGAGAGTGTGTATGTGGCTCATGTTGCACCGACGAGGTTCTAACTCCAACGCCGTTGCTTCAGTGTGCGTGAGGAGGTGATGTTTTGAACTGCTTAGTTATGGTGGTTAACAGTGGCCTTGTTTGGGGCAGACAAAAAAAGAAGAAGCTGGAGTTGTATGGTGGGCCCATGCCTTTTTAAGATCAAAAGGGTTGTTGCAGACTTGGGCCAATTCGGCTATGGTCTTACAGATGCTTAGCAGATCACAGTGAGCTCACCTCTTTGGGCTTGCAAGTTGACTTATTTTAGGCTGTGGCCCTCCATTGAAGATGAGTACATGGACTGGATTTGATTGAAGACACATGGATCTTTGCTAATTGATGAGTAGTCGGGGGTTTAAAATCTTCTTTTTTCTTTTTGAGTGTTTGTGAGGTTTCATTTTATTTTATTATTCCCTCCTCTCTCTCTCGTTTGAATATGTAATAATTTTTGTGTTGTATAATCTCCCCACCCCGCTTCTTATCTATCCCATTCTTTAATCGCTTTCCCTACATGTACATATGTATATATATAGCATGCCATGCATATCCATGTTTTACATTCACGTCTCATGCATTAAGATTCGGCTAAATTTGCATATTTATGCTTTAATTGATTATCCCATGATTTTGTGCATTATCACATGTTTTCCAATGTTTCACATGCCATATTGTAGAAGCCGAATCCTAGGTTGCATCTCTTGTGTGAATTGCATTAGGAATTTGTATATAAGATCATGCATATTTTTACTAATTTTGTTTTGTAGCTGTTCGAGGGACGTCGATATCTCTGTAAGTTTTTATGCTTTAGCATCCCATTTGTGTATGTTTTTCTTATTATGTTTAGCATCCTACCATGAGGCTACTTGCTTACTTGATATAACTGTATGAATGCCTGTGGATGAAGGCTTGTTGTTAGAATTGGAATAATTCAATAAATGTACGTTTTAAACCCACTTTGCAGTGGCAAATACACAAACTTTAAGCCCACTTTGTCAAGTGTCAAATTCAAACTCCTTTTCGAAAAACAAACATGAAGTTGAATTGTTCCAATTTGAGCAAACTAGTCTATACTTGTATGCTTCACATAGTAAATTTTAGGATTTATTAAATAATCAAAACATGAACATATAATGAAAATAAAATTCATATCATGGTTTAGTAGAGGCCGATCTTTTGATCGGGTGAGCGGGGGTGCTCATTATTGACCTTCCCCTCTCATACCTAAGGTTCCGAGCCAAGCATCCTTGATTACGACGAACAGTGGCCTTGGCACCGAGTCATGGGTTTCCTAATTTTCCAAAATATTAGGTGGCGACTCTGAAATCTGATGACGCAGTCCATTTTTGACAAAATTGCAATAAAATGAATTTTCAATAAAAAGTTGCCAAATCTGGACTCTCATCTACGTTTCATATTGCACTCGTGAGATTAGATCAAAGAGATCTCGGGAGTTTGAACTGTTTAACGCGCGCGGGTACCCCCCGGGCATGTTACAGGGGTGCCAGAGGCGGAGGTGGAGGATGTGGCTGCTACCACTGTTGTTGCCATTCTTGTTGTTGCCTCTGCCATTTCCTGAATCAGTCTTTCCATTCTATCCAATCTGGTAGTAGTAGACTCTTCTATCTCATCACCCCTTGTCCTCACCATCTTATTAGACTTGCATTATAGTTTATACAGAAAGTTCACAAAGATGCATATAGCAAGAGCATACATATTCAATTAGTTATAATGCAAGTAAATCACAAATTATAACACATAGTTGTTCGTATTAAAACAGTTAAGCACATTCTCAATGCTTTCAAATTCATACTTATGAATGCGTCTTAGACCTTTTCTAGACGCTTATTGCTCTTTTGGACAAGTGTGTGACTTATTAACTCGTGCTCTGATACCACTCTGTCATGACCCGAACCCGCCCCCATGGGTTAAGGACATAACCGGCCAGTAACCTTGAGATTACCTACGGCCTCAAACCAAACCAAACGTATTTAACAGAGTTAATGGGGGCCAAACGGAAGCAATTTTAAAAACTTTGTCCATAGAGCCGTGCTTACATGGCACATCGAAATAAACCATACATATAAACATTAATAACCCACAACAGAATTACAGTACCAAAAAGTTCTGTACAGTCAGGATCATCCAAAAGTAAGTCAACCCAAGATAACCATGAACAGACATATACAAAACTTCGCCAACATGACAAAATATAAATACATAACAAAAGGGCGAAGATGGGTCTCGTGCGTGAGACACAAGGGCTGACTTTCCAAAACCTATGTTGATTTACTTAGGCTTCACTGGGGATGGGTCTGGACCTCTCTTGACTCACCTACAAACACATGAATGAATGTGAGCGAAAGCCCAGTGAATAATATCAAGTAAAGGAAGTGTATTGAAACATTATACAACAGACGGCCTTGGGCCCCAATTCATTCATGTCAACTGGCCTTTGGCATTTTCAAACTTTCATATCAGACTGGCTCTTTGGCCTTTATATCAGACTGGCTCTTAGGCCTTTATATCAGACTGGCTCTTTGGCCTTTATATCAGACTGGCTCTTAGGCCTTTATATCAAACTGGCTCTTAGGCCTTTCAGACTTTCAGATCAAACTGGCACATAGGCCTTTCAAACTTTCATATCAAACTGGCACATAGGCCTTTCAGACTTTCAGATCAAACTGGCACATAGGCCTTTCAGACTTTCATATCAAACTGGCATTTAAGCCTTTCAGACTTTCATTTCAAACTGGCATTTAAGCCTTTCAAACTTTCATTTCAAGCTTTGTCCACCATTCAAAATTAACAAACTTTACAAACCTTACATGGAAGCAAGTAATTGGACAATAACATATTTCAGATATTACTCACAATGATCGGTTGATTGGTTCACCCTGAAACTCAACCCTACACATGCCATGAACATAAAAGGGTCACTAACAATTCAATCCGTTCTTTAATTCACATTCTCCTCTTTAGGCTTCATTCTTATCTCTTTAATTCAATTACAATGCTCAATGTATGCCTAAGAGTGATTGGAAGTGAAAGAGAGTGAAAAAGGAGACACAGAATGCATTTTCAAAATTTCAGAAAACAGGATCCCCGCTCGAGCGTGAACTTCCCCGCTCGAGCAGACCCTTAAGGCCTGCAAAAGTACTGGATACGTGAAAATTATGCTCGAGCGTGCATTCTGGCGCTTGAGCGGAAGGCCTCTCTACATGGCTCCCCCCTCGAGCGTAAGATTTCCCCGCTCGAGCGGACCCATGCCTGCAAAAAGTACTGGGAGCACGAAATTCACGCCCGAGCGGCGGTTTCCCCGCTCAAGCGGACATCAAAATTCTGGAATTTCCAGATTGTGTTCTTGAGCTTCATTTTGACTTTTCAACCACAATTCTTGCATTTTATGGCTCCAATTCCACATATTCTTGTACTAGCATGGTACCAACACTAAAATACATTACAATGGAGCTCAATTTCTTGTATTACTTACATGCATGTCTCAAATTAATCCAAATTTAACACATCAAATTCAAACATGCAAAGCTTACACTTTCATGATCTATTCTTGCATGTGAGAAATACTGATTATTCACAACTTATTTGGTGAAGAAATGGTCATATACATGGATTTTAAACAAAATTCAACATAGATTATACACATTGTGCTCAAATATAGAAATCTATAGCAATTCCTTACATGCATGCTTCTATTAACTTTAAATCCAACACATACAACTCAATTTCTTTATAATCAAGCTAACTCATGCTCTTGGCCATTAATCAAACTTGAATTTACAAATTACAAACAAAAATTCATGAGTTTACTTACCTAAGAGCTCAATCTCCCAAACTATAACAAAATCTTGGGTTTAATCTTCAAATTCCCCAAACCTTGAGCCAAAATCACCCAATTCTCTGCCTCTCTCCCTATATGGCCGGCCCTCTCTCTATTTTTTGAGTCCAAATTAGCCAAATGAAGTTATGAAGAGAGAATAAAAGGTGTAATGCCTTAATACATCAAACCCCACTAACATCAATTTAATAATAATAGATATTTGGCACTAATTCAACAATTAAATCAATTTAATCTGGTCCGAATCAATTTCTAATTAAATTTCACCGTACGCTCTGAAAATTATGCCAATCACAATGGCGTAATCAATTTCGGGTTCTATGGCCGATAAGACCCTCAACTTAATTTCCAAAGCGGAAAATCAAACAGATATTCCTACGATGAACAGATAAAAATTCAAAATCACATATACTCGCATAATTGGCACACAAAATTGTATTAAACACATAATCATACTCAAACTATGGACCAATTAGCATACTACGGAACAGGAATATCACACATTTTAAGAGTAAACATGTTCTTCACTCATAACTTTTATAACATAATTAACACAAAGCGATATAACACTTGTCACCATAAATGTTTCCACATTATATTATAGTTTTCAAAAACACCACTGTATTAGCAGTTGCATCATTTGCACACGACAAAACAAAACTTCCAAACCATACTTCAAATCTATTAAAATCCTTATAACAAGCTTTCGACTAATTATTCTAGTTTTAAAAAAAAAAAAAAAGAAGAAAGGCTTTCGACTTAAATTTAAAAGACAGGGATGATCAACTTGGTTCATGATGAATACTCATCCAATTATATAATTTTAAGAATTCAGCCCCTGTTTGCACTTGGATGATTTGAACTTAGCATTCTTATTGGCTATCAACGCGTATGGAGCTTCTTCAAACTGGGATCTCTTTCTCATCATATGCTTCCACTTTTGCTGCAAAAGTCCCCAAAATAAAATAAAAATAAAAATAATCAGAAGTTGCAGGTGTTTGAACAAAATCAGACTTGCAATTGCACTCTTTACCTTCAAGTTGTCCGATGTTCTATGGGGATCATTCTTGAAATATTCATTCTTGATTTTTATCCAACAGCCGTACCTGGGATACAAATTAAATGAAGAAAAAAAAAATCAACAAAAATAATGGTTGTTCATGAATTGTGCTAAAATAGTTTCTTGTATTCTCTAAAAATTGTGTTTCATCAAACATACATTCTTGCATATTTTTGAACTCCTTCAATCAGTTTGTTTGTATCATCAGGACTGAACTTGTTATAGGGTCGTCTTTGATCTTTGCCTTTCGAGCACAACTTGGCTCTTTTGCACGGCGGTGGTAGCCCAAGGTCAGCTCCATTGGAGTTGCCATTGTTGATTAGTGGGGCATCAAGTGAGGTGTAGGAAGTTTCAACAAGAGGTGGCGGAAATGTTCGATTGTAGTGATCACCAAAGCTGAAAAATTATAATAGAAACCTCATCAACATCAAATCTTCTTACTAATTTATTAAAATCTCTAATGTATTACCAAAAAAAGAAACAAAAAGAAAAGACAAAAACACTGATTAATAGGAATCTAGTAACTTCACAATATAAGGTTGTTATGTTCATGCTTCTAAAATAAAACAAATTTCATACCATAGAAAATTTGCTTTACCTTGGCAAAGGCATGATTCCACCTACAAAAGACGGGCCTTCAGCAACCTGGGTATGGTTTTGGAAATAAAACTCCTCACTAGAGCTAGGCAGCTGGGAATTTGGCAACCCGGGTATGGAAATGCACCCTTCAAACACAAAGTATAAAACCCTCTTCAATAAAAAATAGCAACAAATACCAGTCAACATGACATTTTACACACACAAAAGCTTGAAGCCTGAACGACTACACAAAAAACCAAAGAAAATTATTCAAAATAAATTGTTTGAGTGAAGCAAGCAGAGAGAAACTTACAACTGATTGACAAAATGGTCAATGCGATGACAGGGTGCAATATCTCATATGGAGCCTTGTTAGTAGTTTATAGACCTCAATGTATTGTTCCATGTAAAAAAGAAGAGTGCGGTGTAGCTACAACTGTGGGATTGATACGAACTTTTTAAGAAATCATGAAGTTCTGCAATTGATAGTGTGTTCTGTTCTGTAGATTTTTCCATCACCTGGTAGCTGTTCAAGGCCTCCTTCAAATGTTAATCATAATTAGCAGTGACCGGTTTAGGAGAAAAAAATGGCTATACTCATATCCAATTTAACCTTGGTGAATTAAGGCATCTTCTATTTATTGCACTTTATTATTGAGCTACTCATGCAGTTCAATACTGATGTAGCAGAAATGTGTAAAAGAGGAAGGTACTGATCTTCCATTAATTCAAAGAGAATACCGAAAGTAAGATCATTCTCTAGATTTTACAAAGAATATACCGAAATAAATGTTTAAGAATGGTTAATTCTCACAGAATATTAAAAGTTGGAAAGAAGAGTATAAACTCGAAGTTATATTAATTATCAAAACTCCCTTTTGCCATAAGGTTTATAATCATCTTAAATAGTTATTCCAAGTAAAAAAAAAAAAAGAAAGTTCTACCAAGCCCAACATTATTTAGTCCAACCTCATCATTTATAAGTGAACCAAACATTATCTTACGGCGAAAGAGTGACACAAATATATGTACTAGTCAATTTTTTTTTTTATCAGCGAAAAAAATATTGAATATAACTAGTTTAGACACTTGAATTCAATAAAAAATTCCTCAACTGAACCAGGCAGTTGTGGATTAGGCAAGCCAGGGCCTTCATGCACAGGTGGCAATTCCAATTCAACAAAAATATTTAGGAGAGTTCTTGAGCAGGTGCTGATAGGTTTAGATAAAAAACAATATAAGCTAGAAAAAACCTAATCAAGACACAAGTGACTCAGCCTAAAAATTCCTCACCAGGCCAAGGTTCTTGAGCCAAAAATCCAAAATTGCCTATCCATGTTAATTTCTCAGGAGGTTCGACTAAGTATTCTTTTCACTGACAAAAAAAAAAAAAAAAAAATTGTTAGGAAATAGGTTTGCAAAATATAAGCAGCAGTTTAGCAAGTTCTGTGAAAATCCATAACATAATTAACAAAAATAGCCATGGTAATTACCTTGGAAAAGGTTTGTTTCTGTTCGACAAGTTGTCGATATTTCCACCTGGGAAAAGCAGGCCTTGAGCAACCAGGGTATTGTTTTCGCAATAAAACTCCTCACTAGAAGTAGGCAGCTTTGGATTTGGCGACTCAGGTTTGGAAATGTACCCTTCAAACACAAGTATGAAACCTTCTTCAATAAAATTATACGATCAAAATATTGCAACAAATATCAGTCAGCATGACATTTTGCACTCACAAAAGCTTGAAGCCTGAAGGACTACACAAAATACCACAGAAAATTATTCAAAATGAATTGTTTGAGTGAAGCAGGCAGAGAGAAACTTACAAATGATTGACAAAATGCTCAATATGATGAGAGCGTGCGATATCTCCAATGGAGCTTTGTTAGTAATTTATAGGCCTCCATACATTTTGCCATGAAGAAGAAGAAGAAGAGTGCAGTTGTGGGATTGATACAAACTTTTTAAGAAATCATGAAGTTCTGCAATTGATAGTGTGTTCTGTACATCACCTTGTTCAAACTATTATAGTTGTCAAATTGATGAGAATTGTATCGAAATTCTAAATTCAAATCGAATCGAAACGAAAATCATTAGCATTCGATACAAACTATAAATATGATATTAAACAATCATATATATATATATATATATATATTTTTGGGCACATATTCTTAAACAAGAACATGATTATACGGTTTAATAGGAATGCATTGCATTTACAGCGAGAGATGTAGGTACAAATCCTAGAAACTATAAAGTCATTTTAAAATTTTATAATATAATCTCTATTGGCATTTAAAAAATGGACTAAAAACTATAATAAACATAATTAAGTGAATGGGTTTTATTTTAAAAAGTGTCTGATTATCATTGTTAAAAATAAATAAATAAATAAAAACTTGTGAAACGATTGGGTTTAACTCATGTAATTTTACATTATATTTATTTCACTAAAACAACAATAGATAATTCATGAGCACAAATTACTGCAGTTTTGAACAGTCTTAAACGATGTATTGTGATATATATTTTTGGACACGTTGAGTCTCACTCAATTTTATTATAAAAAAATCTAATCATTAAAATAACAATAAAGCATACCCATGTATTGATTATTTTTGTACTAAATATTCTTACATACTGGATTATGTCATTTTCATTATAAAAATATATATATATATATATATAGAAAGAATTGATATCAATAATGTTTCAAAAGTTACATGAACTATAAAAAATAAATCACATTAGAAATTAATTGTAAATCGTGGGATACACTATAAATTCTGTCGCAAAATAGATTTACTCATAAATTTGTATCGAATGAATGAAAGAAATCATGATTATCAGTGGCCTGACTAGGAGATAGAAATGACTATATTCATATCTAATTCAACCTTGGTGAAATGGGGAAAATTTACCCTCCATTAGCCATTGCACACTATTATTGAGCAAAATATGTTATTCACTACCTTGTTTCATTTCTTAGTGAAATGTAGCACTGAGGGGTCAGATTGGTCCATTTGGATTTTCACACGTGGGACACATTTAATTCCCGGATAATATTAGGCGAAATAAGTTACCAAAATGTGTTCTATTGAATAAGTTCTTCCACTCGGGCCAAAATAATCCCTTGTATGTGAGATTAAATGTGCCCATGATTAATTAATTAATTAATTAATTATTTTGAATTAGAAGAGTGCTACCAAGCAAGTACAGGATTATTTAACCCAATCCCATCTTTAATCCGCGAAATTAAATATGACCTATGGCACAAAAGTGACACGATTATATGTGTTGTTCATTTTCCCCATCAAATAAAGTAAGCAAATAATTAATAAGTAAATATATAGATTGAATATAATGATTGTCTATCAGTACGTGCAATTAATAACAAGTTTAAATGCTTATATTCAATATATACAAAAGAAAAATTCCTCACCAGAATAAGGCAGCTGTGAAGTTTGCACGGCGGGGCCTTCAGTTACAAATGGGAGATTCAATTCAGCCAAATATTTTTCTGGAGTGATGAAAAACACAGAACAAGTATATTTCATTCAACTCAGTTTTCAATGCATACAGAAATATTCAGTAGTCCTCTCTATATATACAAGAAGCAGATAACTAACTCTAACTAACTAACCACCTAACAAACTATTAACAAACTATCTAACTAACTGAAGCAGATATTCAGCTATAGCTGCAGCACAGGATTGATACAATAAGACCTCAGCTAGCTCTTGGAACTCTGTGAACTGTCTTGACTGAAACGGATCTGTGAACTGATCTGGGAGCGGCAGAGTTATGAGCTGCAGAGTTTGTATCCTCAACTGCAGAGTTTGTATTCTCAACATCCCCTTGCAAGCGAATGGGGAAAGAGGAACACAACATGAGCTTGGCTTTAAGATACAAAAATCGAGAAACAGAGAGGGGCTTAGTGAATATGTCGGCCAGCTGATCAATGGTAGGAATGTACTGAAGAAGCAATTTCTTAGCCAGAACTTGATCACGCACGAAATGACAATCTACCTCAATGTGTTTAGAGCGTGAATGAAAAACAGGGTTGGAGGCTAAGGCAATTGCAGAAACATTATCACACCAAAGGGTAGGAAGCACAGGAGAGATAATCGATAAATCTTGAAGAAGCATGCCAATCCAAGCTAACTCAGCTGCAGTATGAGCAAGAGACCTATGAACATCAAAGGAGCTAGGGAAGTAAGATAGACCATGAGTAAGAGTGCCTTTGACAAAGCGAAGCAATCTCTTCACAGCAGCAAAATGGCCAACAGTGGGTGAATGCATATGTTGGCAAGACTGATTGACAGCTAAGGAAATGTCGGGTCGAGTAATGGTGAGATACTGAAGAGCCCCAACCAGACTACGATAAAGAGCAGGATCAGAAAAGGAATGATTAGCATTGGGAGGAAGAGTGGGTTTGATAGAGATGGGAGAGGAGCATGGCTTACAGTCAGTGAGACCGGCTTTCTTGAGAATGTCTTGGGCATATTTGGTTTGAGATAAAACATAGCCTGAAGCAGTGGTGGTGATAGAAATACCAAGGAAGTAAGAGAGGTTCCCCAGTTCTTTCATGGAAAAAGCAGTGTGCATATGAGAGATAAGAGACTGAATATGAGAAGGATTATTACCGGTAAGCAATATATCATCAACATAGACTAAAAGAATAGTAATATTGGAGCCCAATTTCTGAATAAACAAGGAAGAATCACACTTGCTGTTGGAAAATCCTTGAGAGAGCAGATAGGTGGAAAATGTTGAGTACCAGGCTCGGGGAGCCTGTTTTAGACCATATAAAGCTTTTTGTAGATGACAGACATGGTGAGGATGAGTTGAATCAACAAACCCAGGTGGCTGGAGCATAAATACCTCTTCTTCAAGTATACCATGCAAGAAAGCATTGGATATATCTAACTGTTTTAGGGGCCAACCATGATGAAGAGCCAAGCAAATCAAAATTCTGATAGTAGGAAGTTTTGCCACTGGGCTGAAAGTTTCTTGAAAATCAACTCCTTCTTGTTGAAGATAACCCTTGGCAACAAGTCGAGCCTTATGGCGACTTATAGGTCTCTTGCTCATACTGCAGCTGAGTTAGCTTGGATTGGCATGCTTCTTCAAGATTTATCGATTATCTCTCCTGTGCTTCCTACCCTTTGGTGTGATAATGTTTCTGCAATTGCCTTAGCCTCCAACCCTGTTTTTCATTCACGCTCTAAACACATTGAGGTAGATTGTCATTTCGTGCGTGATCAAGTTCTGGCTAAGAAATTGCTTCTTCAGTACATTCCTACCATTGATCAGCTGGCCGACATATTCACTAAGCCCCTCTCTGTTTCTCGATTTTTGTATCTTAAAGCCAAGCTCATGTTGTGTTCCTCTTTCCCCATTCGCTTGCAAGGGGATGTTGAGAATACAAACTCTGCAGTTGAGGATACAAACTCTGCAGCTCATAACTCTGCCGCTCCCAGATCAGTTCACAGATCCGTTTCAGTCAAGACAGTTCACAGAGTTCCAAGAGCTAGCTGAGGTCTTATTGTATCAATCCTGTGCTGCAGCTATAGCTGAATATCTGCTTCAGTTAGTTAGATAGTTTGTTAATAGTTTGTTAGGTGGTTAGTTAGTTAGAGTTAGTTATCTGCTTCTTGTATATATAGAGAGGACTACTGAATATTTCTGTATGCATTGAAAACTGAGTTGAATGAAATATACTTGTTCTGTGTTTTTCATCATGGTATCAGAGACAATAGATGGCTGTGAAGAATTAGTATGAATCAAACAATGTGAAGAAGACTTGGATCGAGTAACCATGGGATGGACATTAGAAGGAGAAGGAAGAGGCAAATCAATGGAAATAGAGGAAATGGGAATAGGTACAGGTGCAGCAGGTGGAGAAGAACCAGGAGAATGAAACTGAACCTGATTAAAAGGAGAAGTGCTGAAAATAGGAGCAGCAGCAGAAATGGGAGCAGCAGTAGAACTTGGAGCAGCAGCAGAAATATAAGGAGAAACAGCAGCAGAACTTGGAGCAGCAGCAGAAATATAGGGAGATATAGAGGAAGACATATTAGCAACTGAAGAAAATTGAGAGGATGGAGAAGACCAGAAGAAAGACTGAATTTGAGGTAAAGAAGAAATAGAGGAAGTAGAAGGAGAAGTAGGTGTGGCCATAGCAAAGGGAAACACATGTTCATTAAACACAACATGCCTGGATAAGTAAACCTTACCTGAAATGGGATCCAAACATCTATAACCCTTAGCAAAAGAATGATAGCCTAAAAACACACAGGCAAGGGATTTAGGCTGCAGCTTAGTAGGGTTATATGGTTTTAACCAAGGAAAACATTGACACCCAAACGTTCTTAGAAAAGCAAAGTCTGGAAGATGATGAAACAAAACCTCAAAGGGAGATTTGTGATGCAACTTAGAAGAAGGCAATCGGTTAATCAAATAAGTAGCACAAGCAAGAGCATCAAACCAAAAATGAAGAGGAACAGAGGAATGATGTAACAAGGCTATAGCAACTTCAGTGAGATGTCTATGTTTTCTCTCAGCCACACCATTTTGTGGTGGTGTATATGGACAAGAATGTTGATGGACAATACCTTGAGCTGTGGTAAAAACTTTCATTTTCTTATTACAGTATTCAGTACCACCATCAGTTCTGAGAATCTTGAGTGAAGTGGAGAATTGTTTTTCAGCATAAGCTTTAAACTCAAGAAACTTATCATATACTTCACTTTTATAAGCCAAAGGATAGAGCCATGTAAATTTGCTAAAATCATCCACAAAGAGAACATAATATTTGATGCCAGATGTAGAATCAAAGGGACCCCAAACATCACTATGTATTAATGAGAGAGGTTTATTTACAGAAGAATTTGACAATTGAAAAGGTAAACGATGACTTTTAGCAATACAGCAGTCAATACAATCAAGTGTCTTAACAGACTTATTGGTAGTAAGCTGCAAATGAGGAACAAGATGTTGAAATTTCAAACTACTAGGATGACCTAATCTATTATGCCATACAATACCAGAAGTAGGCAATGACTTATTGACAACAGAATCTGGTACAGTAGTAGTAGCAGATGTGAGTGATGCTGTGTTTGGAGCAGCAAAGGCAGCAGAAGCAGATGTGTTAGTAACTGATGGAAGAAAATGGTATAAACCATTGAGATTAGATCCTTGATGAAGAATTCTCTTCGTAACTTTGTCCTGAATCATAAAATTGGCTTCATCAAAACTAATAATGCAATTATTATCCTTAGCCAACTTTTGAACAGAAACAAGATTAGAAGACATAGAATTAGCATGAAGAACATTATTGAGTTTGAAAGAATAATGAGGGGTAGGAAGGAGACCTTTACCAATGTTCTGAATAGGAATGGAAGTTCCATCTCCTATGGTAATGTGATCTGTGCCTGGATAAGCCTGATAGTTACTGAGATGATTCAGATCATTGGTAATATGATCAGTGGCTGCAGAGTCTAAGTACCAAGGACTAGACTGAAAATCTGAAGAAACCTGAGACATCTGTGAAGAAACACTAGAACCAGGTAAAGAAGATGTAAGATGTGCTCTATGTTGCTGAGGAGAAGAAAATTGAGAGGATGGAGAATGAGTAGAAGCATGTGAAACAGATTGATATTGAGGATCCATGCGATGCCAGCAATCAAGTGCAGAATGACTCAGTCCTCCACAAATTTGACAACCTGAAGTGGAAGAGATCTGATTGAAATTGCGTCATCTGCCTCTGTTGTTGTTATAATAGCGACTATTACCTCTATATGATCCTGAAGTTCGACCTCCTCTGCCTCTATAGGATGATCTGCCTCTTGAATAGGTGAAAGGAGGTGCTCGTGAAGCAGAAGTACCAGATCCAGATCCTTTGAATGAAGAAAATGCAACAGTTGGTTCTGCAACTGTTTTGTGTTTAGCTTCCAAATGAATGGCCTCAGAACATAGCAGAGATGATAAATCATCCATAGTGATAGTGTCAGATCGAGCACGAATGGCTGTGGTGAAAGCATCATATTCAGACGGCAAACCATTCAAGGTAATTAACACCAAATCTTCATCTTCAATGATTACTGAAGCAAGTGCTAGTTGACTGACTAAGGCCTTAATCTTGGAGAGATACTCCTCCATTGAATCTGATTTCTTGGAAACAAGATTCAACTTGTTCTTCAATTGATGGATATGGGATCTAGACAGAGATGTAAATCTCTTGTGCAGAGAAGACCAGATCTCAGAACAATTCTGAAATTGAAGCACAGTTGAGTAGATTGGTGGTGTAAGTGTAGCAGTAATACAGCTCAAGAGATGAGCATCTATCATACACCATTGAAGATGATCTGGATTAGGCACTTCATTTCCTGTTGAATCTGTAATTGTAAGAGAAGGACATGGTGTTGAACCATCAACAAAACCTAGAAGATTAGTAGCTCTGAGAATGTTGGACAATTGATTTTTCCAGATGATGAAGTTTGATCCATCGAGCTTTACAGTGACAAATGATGAAAGATTGGATATCAGCAGAGTTAAGTTTGAAGGAAGTGAAGAAGATAAAACAGATGAAGATAGGGAAGATGAAGTTGCCATGGATCAGGAGCTCGTGAGAGCATCAATGCTCTGATACCATGATGAAAAACACAGAACAAGTATATTTCATTCAACTCAGTTTTCAATGCATACAGAAATATTCAGTAGTCCTCTCTATATATACAAGAAGCAGATAACTAACTCTAACTAACTAACCACCTAACAAACTATTAACAAACTATCTAACTAACTGAAGCAGATATTCAGCTATAGCTGCAGCACAGGATTGATACAATAAGACCTCAGCTAGCTCTTGGAACTCTGTGAACTGTCTTGACTGAAACGGATCTGTGAACTGATCTGGGAGCGGCAGAGTTATGAGCTGCAGAGTTTGTATCCTCAACTGCAGAGTTTGTATTCTCAACATGGAGACCATGAGAGTTCCTCTGCAGTGGTGTTAGGGTTAGGATGGGACAATAATAACAGTCTATGCTAGAAAAAAAAACTAATCAAAACACAAAAGGGAGTAGTGGCTCAATGTTTTTGGAGATTTCAGACCAAATATCAAAATGATATCTTATTTAATTAAACTTTTGAAAAGGACCTTTGCTAATAAAATTTGTTTGAAATTTTTTGTGAGCCTAATTAGCTGACAGTCCAAGCCTTCCTTTGGCATGCAGTTTTTTTTTGGGTTTTTGGGCTAAAATAGTCACAAAAAGATAAAATAGACCAGAAAGTTAATAAGATAAAATATCAATCCAAATCATAATCATTTTATTTTTTCTCTTACAAAAGTCAAAAAAAACTAAAACGCCTATCCCAAACGAGACTTTTTAGCTCGGGCTAAAATAGTTAAAAAAATCAAAAAGTCAACCCACGTCCCAAACAAAGCTTAAGTGGCCTAATGGTTGAGCCACCTCTACACAAAGGTTGTATTTGGATCATAAATTTAAGTAGATACTTAGAAAGGAAAGGGGAAAATGTGAATCAACTATAAATTAAATTTGTTCTCCATTTACTTTTTTGAAGAAATTACAAAGAAATCTTAAAATTTGACTCTTATAACAAAATGAATCTTGAGTTTTTAATTTTTTCAATTCAAAATCTAATATTTTGATTTATTTCAATATAAATCATTTGTCTATTTTCGTTAAATAATTCGACCAAAAATGATATTTTAGTCATTAAAATTAACAAAAAAAATATATTTTAAACATTTTATGTATACTTACATTGAGTTTAATGACTAAAATATTATTTTTTTTTATCAGTCTTACTTAATGAAAATAGACAAATGATTTATATCGAAAACAAATTTTAAAAGAATCGAGTTTAATTGACAAAATTTTAAAGTTATTTTGTTACATGTCAAATTCTAAAATCTTTTTTTTATAATTTTTCTTATTTTTTAATTTAAATTTATAATTCAAAGCGAAAAAGTAAACCTATTCTATTCTAAACATTTTCCTCACCAGATAAAGGTGGTTGTTGATTTGGCCGTCCAGTGAACAACTGGCCATCTTGATCCCCAAGTCCAAAATCATTGCTATTGGTAGGCCGAGTGAATTCCTCAACAGGTCCACTGTTTGGCAATAGGTTTTGCAAAATTTAAGCAGTAGTTATTGTATGGAAATCCATAATGCAGTTAATTAGGAAAGTCGGCAACCCCAAGAAATTAGCTTAGTAGGTATAACTTTGAGACTTACGAGTGTATTTTTTTTAAAGTTCAAATTCAACTTTCATTAGAAGTAATACGTTTCTTGGGGCGACATTCATAGACTCTATTTGAGATTTGTCTAAACTATGATGGACACTTTGCATGAGTCCCAAAACTAGTTAAAATGTGCATAACTTGGCCCAAATATCCGGTCATCAAAAAAAATTAGGAAAATAGGCATGGTAAATGAAACCCATGCTGATTTCAAAAAATAAAAATAAAAAAACAAATAAAACAAAAGAGTATGAACAATTCATAAAAGTAAATTACATTTTTCACTCTTATAGTTTGATTCAAATTTTATTTTAGTTCTTATTATTTTAATTTGAACAATTTTATCCCAACCCTTTAAGTTCAATTTTAATTTGATTCTTCTGTTTGAATTTTCATTAATTTTTCTTGCATGTACATCTTGAAATTAATTTTTTATTAATTTCAATCTCCAATTTGAACAAAATAATCAAATTAAAATTAGACTTAAAATAGAAGAACTAAATTATTCAATTTGAAACAGTATGAATAACAACTAAATTTGAGCCAAACTATAAGTATGTGACTAATATAGTCACAAAGTTAAACATTATTATAAATGATCACATCATTTTTTATTTTATTTTTTTTACTCATTTTTTTATAAAAAGTGAACTAATTAGCTTTCCAAACCAACCGTTCATTTACCCAATCATAAATTACGGAATAGTACCTTCAGAACATAAGGTCATTGGTTTCCAAATTCAAAAAATTTTTGAGTTGGTTTTTTTTTTTTCTCTCTTTTATATTTTATTCAAATTTTTATTTTTATTTTAATATGCACTTTAAAAATAAAAATATTTATTAAAAAAATGACCAAAAGATGAAAATATTATTAAAAATAATTTTCAAAAAATAAATAAATTAATTCATTTGACAGAAAATTGAGTTTTACCTTGGAAGATGCTGCCATGTGTTAAACCAGTCCTCCAAGGTAGCACCTAGGACAGGCTGGCATTGGGCAACTAGTTGATCATCATCATGAGTCGTGTGCTTTTGACCCTGAAACAAGTACACCAAAACCACAATAAAAACGTTTGAGAGTCTTATTTACAATTTTATTTATAATGATGTAATAAAATATATATTAATTTTTAATTTATTACATATTTATTGATAATATTCGCAATTCAGCTATGACCATTGCTGCCATAATTTTCCTAGTTAACAAACCATAGGTGAAAAGAAAATCTGTCTCAAAATTAAGGCTGCAACAAGTGCACTTTATTTTTTTTATTTCTTTTGTATATATATATATATATATATTTCCCTAATCGGCATAGTATAAGAACTAGTAATCTTTGTTGTTAAAAGTCACTTCACTAACTTGGGCTATTGATAGATGAAGTATATGTATTGCTCTCACGTCTCTCCATTCTTCTTTTCTTTTTGATGCATTGTTAATCCTTTATAGAGGATTTATGGGAAACTAATATGGAAAAGAATTTCATTTCAAACTTACTTTTGAGGATAAATTATAAATATACCACTTGAGATTTGTTTAAAATACGAATGATTCCTTATAGTTTTAGAAATTACATTCTAACTCTTAAATTTTCTAATTTCATAACAAATTATCATTTCTATTAATAGATTATCAAGTCAATTAATAGTTTTTAATAATATTATAAATATATTTCAATTAATAATTCAATTAATTTTATTATTGTAGAGAAGAGTATTTACGAATTTTATTTTTTTGGTAAATTATGTTAAATAAAAAATTCTTACAAAGGGATATTTATAATTTTTTAAACTATAAGAAGCAATTTTTATTTGGGAAATTCCTCGTAGCTCGAAAAAGTGTGGCACGAATGGCTCGAAAATAATCTCTTACCGGTAAGAGATTATTTTTTTGCCTATGAAAATAATCTCTTACCGGTAAGAGATTATTTTTGAGCCATTCGAGCCGTGATATTCGAGCTACGTAGCAGTGCCGTTTTTATTTTAAGCGAATTTGGTAGGTATATTTATAATTTATCTTAATTTTAATTATCTAACTGCCATAATTGTACTTTCAACATTTTAACTGCCAAATGAAATAGATGAATTTATGTAAAAATTCTCTGTGGTCTGTTTTGTTATTTATTTATTTATTATCATTATTATTTTTTGAGAAAGTACCTTAGCAAAGAGCATATTACACAAACAAACAAAAATATGCATGGAATGGACCAAATAATGTAGGGGAAATAACAACACAATAGGGATAGAAAAAAAATTATAAATCAATTATAAAATTTATACACTTTAATAATTAAAATATTATACTTTTTCATAATTTTATAATTTTTTTACCGTACCACTCTGCTGCTATTTTCCCAATAACGTACCTCAAGATCACTATCAACAATTCTAGTTTCTTGGATCTCATGTACTGCCTCGGGCACTGAGTGAAAGAAATTAAAGAGATATATATAGATAAGAACCTCCATCCAAACTCCATCCAAATAAGTAGGAAAACAGAATATATGAATTATTTTTACCAAAACAAATGTATTACTCTACCAAAGGATCATTAATTACCAAAATCACGGAGTTGGACAGTTTGGTTTTGAGCAGTTGCTGGGGACCTCCAAAAAGGCTGAGAGAAATGCATGATTAATGCACGATAATAGTTGAAATCAAAGATAGATAGCGTGTATAAAAAAAAAATTTGAAAACATGGTCCTGTTCAAATCACTTGAAAACATAAAAACCATCTCACAAATGGATATAACAAATATATCATAATACAATTATGTGTAAAGGGTAAACCTATGGTACACAACCTAATAAAAGTTGCATTATATTATATCTACACTAAGTTTCAACGCAGCATTGGTTATGTCTCAAAGTTATATTTGTTATGACTTGAAATGATGATCAAATTGAAGATAGAGTTCCCGTAAAATAAATCATAATAGAACCGATTTAATTATGATCCTAGTTGATAAAGTCATTAGTGACATATCAGTAATGTCATATTTATCACATCTTTCTATCACATTATGTTTATCACGTGATCTAATATATTTACGATTATTAGATGTAAATAAGATTCAAGTGGAACCCATTATATCAAGAAGGCAAATGCTAATAATTGTAAGCACTCCTATGACATTCTTTAATAATGGAATTGAGATGAAAAGTTCTCTATAAGTAGGTCAAAAAAAAAAAAAAATTAAAAGTTATGAAATCAATGAAAAGTGTATTGAAATAGCTTAGAAGTGTATCATTTTTTAAAACCCATTTGAAGCACTTGTTAGTGAGACCTTACTAATAATTACAATGGTGCCAATAGAAGGGAGATGCATCTGTTTCATTCATTCCTAACAATTAAGTAACAAGTAAATACTGAATATAATGAGTGTGCATCTGTTTCATTCATTCCTAACAATTAAGTAACAAGTAAATACTGAATATAATGATTGTGCATTAGTGCATATGCAATAGCTACTTTAGACATTTGTATTCAATAAAAATTCCTTACAAGAATAAGGTGGCTGTGAATTTTGCATGTTGAAGTCTTCAGGCATTGATACGAAATTCAATCCGGAGTTAGGGATGTCTTCATGCTCAAATTCAAAAATCTCAGACAATGTTAATTCTGGAGCAGGTCCTTTGTTTGGCGATGGGTTTGCATCCATTACTATCTATACCAAAAGAAAAAAGAAAAAAAATTCCTTGATATGGTCTAAAGCATCGATCCGCTCATTGGAGAATTAGTATTTTTAATTACTAGCAATGAACATGAAATAAAAACAAAATTATACGTTTTTTTCTAGTAAGTAAAAATTATATATTTTGAACAAAAAATATTTTTTATGTATTTGAGCTCAATATAGAAGTTGTTGTAATGAAAAAATAATAGATTAATTTTGATATTAAAATTTTACTATTAAAATTCTAAAATTTTTATTTTATAGAGACTTAAGTGTATTAGTCCAGCAAAGTAGGTGCATTTGTCTATAAGTGCATTTAGTAATCCACAAACACAAGTAAAACTGAACATTTTGTGATGCACACATACAATTTATTAACATTCTAAAATTAATTTGCAAAAATTGTTGTATTATGGGAATATTAATGAAACATCACTTTCAAACTTTAGGTAATAAAAGGTCAAATATGTTTTTTTCTTAGTAGTTAAGATACCTCAAAAATATTATTAGAGGAATTTTTTTGTGAAATTTTTCTTTCAAGATCTAAAATTACAGAGAAATTTTTCTGTAAAAAAAATTCTCTATGCAAATATTGAGAGACCCCAACTATTATAAAAATGTTGAATATCCTTTATCTTTTAAAATTTTAATATCAAAGATCTTAAACTAAAAAATCCTATTAATTAAGCCCAAATTGGTGCAGTTATATCATTTTATTTTTTTTTGGAAAATAGGTTAAAAACTAACTTTTTGGCTTTTTTTGATTTTTTTGAAAATATATACTCCCTCCGTCCCATAATATTAGTCCCTTATTCTATTTTTTATTGTCCCAAAATATTAATCCCTCTTCAAAAATCAAGTACAAAAATAATATACATTTCCTATTTTGCCATTCTTTTAAATTCATAAATAATATAAAAAGTACAATTATGACATTGATATTCCCAAAAAAATGTACTATCAAAGGGTAATTTTGGAAAATCAACTTTTTTAAAGTACAATAATTGTACTACCAAAAAAGTTGGATTCCCCAAAAGGGACCATTATTTTGGGACGGAGGAAGTATAAAAAAATAAAGAGGTGATATAACCCAAAAAAGATTAAAAGTCAAAAAATTACTTTTAATCTCGTCCCCAGAAGAGGCCAACATATAATTAGATTGGAGCTACAAGTTGAAAAATGTGTGAAGTACTTGTTTTGGAATTCTTTATAGACCGAATCTTAGTTTTTATATTTTAGATCACAAAAAAATATTATTAGGGATGTTAAACTAAAAAATCCAAAAAATAAATAGAAGAAGCAAAAAAATCCCAAATATGTGTATTTTTATATTTGAAAAATTGTAAATAAGGATTAGAATTTTGGAGTTGGAAGATCTCACAACATATCATGATATTATATGTATTAGATCTATTACTTATGTAAAGATTTCTTACTCCTCTTTGCAACCAAATTATTGTGAATTATTTATTTTTTGGCAGTTTCAAATTTTGATTTTGTTAAAATGGATGAGGAAATTACCTTCTTTACAAACAAAATAAATAAATAAATAAGGAAATAAGTGGGTCGTAGCTTCTTACAAAGTGAAGTCCATCACTTGGAGGGTGAGTCCTCACTTGGCATCTGAAGATACCAACTTTTACTCTCGCATAGATCATTTCAGTGAGCAAAAATTTCGATAATCGTAGCAGTGCTGCTCGATATATATCGTTGACGAAGACTTCTCTTCTTTTTTTGAGGCTATAATATCAAGAGAGAATGTTTTAGAAGTCAAGATCCAACGAGATCCAACTTGATGAGTACATTTCCGGCAGCTTTTATGCCTGCAAGAGCTCTTCTTTGTTCCCAAAACCTAATGATTGTCTGAGTCGGCAAGAGCAAACCCAAGCTGAGGATCGAGATCGAGATCGTGATGATGAAGAAAAACAAAGAAAGTGTAGCCATTTATTAGACCCATAACGTCGATCGACTACGCAGCTTTTATGCCTGCAAGACAACACGACCCTTCTTTGTGCCCAGAACCCAATCACGAGAGCAAACCTAAGTTGAGGAGGATGGAGCTCGTGACGATGATGAAGAAAAACAAAGTAAGTGTAGCCAATTAGGAGACCCATCATGTCGATTTCGCCTGCTAGACAAGACCAGTCTTATGTCTACCCAAAACCCAATCACCAGCAAACTCAAGTTGAGAATGGAGATCGTGTTCATGATGAGGAAAAACAACGTAAGTGTAGCCATTTAGAAGACCCATATTGAATTCTGTACAGTTTCATCACACATACCAGCTTCAAGAAACAAAGAGATCATGTTACTATATATATTTACACACACACACAGAGCTTGTGAAAACTTACAGAGGGACTCGAGCGGCTAACAGAAGAACTTCAAGGGTTTCTGTGCTGTAGATCGCCAGATGCAGAGAGAGAGAGAGAGAGAGAGAGAGAGAGAGATCCAAGGATCTAAGTATGACTCTCTATTAATGGAAGTCACCAAACAAATAATATATATATCAAAAAGAGATATAGCATATTTTGAAAAGTAGCTTAAAAATTGATCTTTTGGATTAATAAAAAATAAATAAATAAATAAGTAAGCTAAAAAGAATTACACCGAAATATTGCTTTTGATGCCGAGAAAAGAGCCTCAATCAGTTTAACCGTGGTTTATATTGAGTTGGGGTCCATTTATTTAAACTAATTAATGTATTAGAGTCCGTAAATAATTAATAATAATCTTATTTTACTTAAAAATTATTATTTAAAGAAAATTATCAGCACTCGTTTGGGATACGAGTTGACTTTTTAACTTTTTGACTTTTTGATTATTTTAGTTTGAGACTAAAAAGTCTCGTTTGAAATGAGTTTTTTTACTTTTTTGACTTTTGTAAGAGAAAAAAATAAAATGATTATGGTTTTGTTGCGACATTTTGTCTTATTGGGTTAAAAAGCCTATTTTATCTTTTTGAAACTAAAATAGCTCCAACCCAACCCAAACTTTCTTGCCAAACAAACCCTAAAAAGTACAAGGGGTGGTTTGGCATCTCCTAAATAATTCATCTTTGTATCTTTTTTCCATCACATCACATCTCTATTTTTTTACACATCTTTTTGTAAAAACTTAAAAAGATACACTTACTTAAATCATCCCAAATAGTGGATAATTTTTTTGTTAGTGAGAGATTCACCTTTCGTGCAATAGTTGGGGACTTACGTGTAAGTCTAAATAGGTGAACTTATTATCCAATAGTTATTGTGAGAATTAATGGTGTTTTTATCAAACATGATTTTAAAAAAAAAAGTCACTAATTGTTAATTTCAGCGACTGTTTGAAAATTTTGTCATAAAAAATGGTAATAATTATAAGTTTTAGAGGCAGTTTAAAAAAAAATCACTAATTTTCAACTATCAGCGACAGTTTGAAAATTCGTTACAGAACAATATCACTAATTAAGTTTTAGAGACAATTATAAAAATTGTGACAAAAAAAATCTCTAATTATCAATTTTTAGTGACATGTAAAAATCATTTTACAAAATTATTTTTGGCGACAATTTTACTAGGATTTATTTTTAATAAAACTTATTGGGAATTAAGTTTAACTATCAAAACCTATTGGTTGTTTACCCGAAATAGTTTGGTGAAAAGTCCTTTTGTTGTTTAGGATGACATTTTATTTTCAATTTTACCCCTTATCTATCTGTTTAATTTTTTTGACTATCTGTTTAAATTTTTTTTTCTCTGTTTAATTTTTTGACTATCTGTTCAGTTTGTTTCCCTAATCTATTCAAATATCTATCCAAATTTTGTTATCTATGTAATTTTTTTCACTTATTTGTTTAAATCTATCTATCCAAATTTTATTATCTGTTTAATTTTTTCCTTTGAATTCTATTTGTTGATTTTTTATTTGTTCAAATCTTTGTTATTGAAATACACCACGCCACTATCTGTTCAAATTTTGAACAAATTTGTCCAAGTTTTATTATCTGTTCAAATTTTGAACAAATATGTCATATTTGTCAAATTTTTTCATCATCATAAACAACATCAATGATCAACAACAACAACAACTACAAAAAAAATAAAAAAATAAATAAAAATAAATAAAGAGAAAGAGAAAGATAGAGAAAGGACATTTTCGATTTGTTGAATACATACACAGAGATATTGTGACAACCCTCACCACTGATCTATGCTAAACTGTGACTGAGTATGATTAAGCATGATAATTAACTGACTGAACTGAAATTCTGAACTGATTACATGAGTATGTGGCATTAAATGCATTTCTATCTGTTTGATTACCGAATGATCTGTTCGTGTTTTATGTTTTAAATTGCGAATTGAAAGCCTTATCGGCGGCCGAATCCGAAACTGATTTGTGCTATGTGTTAATTAGAATTTATGTGATTTTATGGTAGCTTTAATTTAAATCTGATTTGGAATGATTAAATAAGAGTTATTTAAGTTATAATGCATTAGTTGAACTTAATTACATTTTTGCCATACTAGTGGGCCACTTTGTCAAAAACATTGTTTAGAGCTTAGTTGCATCATTCTTCATCCTTTTCTAGAGGAAACCGTGGGTGAGAGGAGAGTGGGAGGAAAGGAGTTGAGTTCACCTAGATTGGTTTGAAACTTGGAAGATTTGGAAGAGAATTGCACATTTGAGCTATCATACCTTGAATTGAAGACTTAAGGTAGAGAATTTCCCTTCTTGATCATGAATTTCAGTAGATTCTTGCATGGTTCATGTTATATTGAAGATTAGAGTCAAGAATTGGTCTAAATTGTTGAATTAGAGCTTAAGCCATGCATGCATGTTTATATTCTTGAATTTTGAAGTTGTTTTCATAAAATCCTCACATACATGTCCATATTTGGGTTATAGTTCATGAATTCATCATGTTTTTAGAGGAATTGACTGATTTGGTCATGTATTGGAAGCTTTGGTTTCAATGGAACACATGCATGTTACATTTTTGTTAGTCATTTCCATTCTTTAATTCATTAAATCCAAGGTGACGATTATGTCCACTAAATGAGAAGTGCGCCAAATAGGAAGTAATTCTTAATATGAAAGAGAGATTATACTGTTGGCAATGAACCTCCGTAGAGATTAATGAACCTCCATAGAGATTAAGCCATTAAGCATATATCTCTAGCTCATATTTTGAATAACCATCAACCATTTGAAATCACTCTCAATTTAAAGAAATAGATGATAGGTGACGCTTCAAGATTCATCTAAAACATCATGAATTGGTGTTTAGACAAGTCTTGACACAATAAACTTGACATCATGTCCGGCCAAACCCAAGCAATATGACTCATTTTCTTATGTATGTTGATTGCTTTTAAATCAATTTTCTTAGTCATTTTCATTTTTTAGTCCATTTGTCCAAAGTGATTATTAAGTCCTCTAAAAGGAAAAAAGTATCAAACGGGAAGTTGTTCTTGGCATGAGAGAAATGTAATGCCCTAATAATGAACCTCTGAAGAGATTAAACCATTTAATATGGAAGGTCTCTTTCTCATATTAAAAACAACATATATGGGACTTCAATTCACCATTTTCAATTAGATTACAATAATATACAATATAATAATAAATCAAAGCAAAAGAGCACAATAAGTAAGAAATGCAAGAAAATGAAATGTTTGTGAAATTCACCTTCCAAGAAAAGGATGAACTCCTTAGTTTACAAACTCCCTTTTAATCACCCTCAAGTGTAGGAAGTGTGTTCTCAAATCCTCAGTAGTTATGGAAGCTTGGAAGTGTTTTTGCTCAAGATTGAAATATAGACAAATTTTCCTCTTTTACTCTCTTTTTTCTCTAACTCTCTCTTGAATCAATTTGTTAATTTTTTGCTTCTTGAATTAATTTTTTTGACCCTTGAAATCTCTCCATTTGGTTGCTTTATATAAGCAACAAATAGATAATGTAATAATATAAATTTATATAATATATATCTATATATAATATAATAATATAAATTATATAAAGATTATATATATATACATATTTATATGATGAGATTAATGTCGGCAGCCAAGGGCTGACAAACATTAATATAATTTTTTATTATTTTTCTTTTATTTTTTTTGATCAGCAAAAAAGAGGGGAACTTTATTGATGAATACAAAAATAGGACTACATCAATAAAGAGGAGGGGGAAGGAGAAGGGGAAGGGGAGTGCAAAGAGCATCATAGCGAAACAAAACAATCCCAACTAGGTTGGCACTGGTAAGATCGCCCAATCATATGCTAGCACACCGCCAAGAAAAGGAAAGCTGGTGAGTAACCAACCACAAGAGGATCCCTTGCATACAAATTAGCAGCAAAGCAAATTTCCTACAGATTGCACAGACTGAGGGTCCCCTGCTGAAGATGATGAACTAAGATAGAAACCAGATTAGGATCGCACTGCAGACAACAGCAGAAACATATCTTCTGAAAAACTGAGATAAGGCATCATACACAAAATGATTCAGCTAGACCAGACCAGCAAACCACATCAGCAAACCACAACCAGATCAACTTCTTGCTTTTATTCTTAGAAATCTTCTTCCTAGCTTCCATCAGCAAACCACATCAGCTACCCAGCAGAGGTTGCACATCAGCTACCCCGCAGAGAATGAACCCAGCCCCTATCAGCTTCCCAGACCAATTGGACAAAGCTTACCAAAAAAGCTATACACCTTCAGCCCCCTAAACATTTTCTAATCTGAGAAAAATTGAATAAAAAATCAGAGATAGAATACTGGTACTCCTTGGAGTAAGCTTTCGACCAAATAGCTAATTTGACGATGATTGCCTCCTTCAGCTCCCCCATCACTGGTTGTATACCATTGAACAAACAATCATTTCTATACTTCCATACAGACCACAAGGCAACTAAAGGTAAGGCCATCCAGATTTTCTTCTCAGATTTTTTAACTCTATTACCCTCCCACCATTGTAGCAACCTTTCCACTGATTCAGGAACCACCCATTGAACTCCCCACCACTGTAACAAATCAGTCCACACCTTCCAAACCAAAGGGCATAAGATTAGTACATGCTGAACTGTTTCTGGCTCATTTTTGCAGAACGCACACTGATACGTCGCCCTGCCATCCAGAATTCCTAACCTCTGCAGAAAATCAGAAGTTTTCACCTTGTGTTTCCATGCAAGCCACCCAAAGAATTGAACTTTGGGAGGGAGAAAATTCACCCAAACCAGTTTACTCACAGTAGATTGCTCTCCAGCCTCCAACTCTGTATACTTATAAAGAGTGGAAACAAAAGACTGACCTGATTGTGCTACTACCCAAACCAGTTTATCCTCTACGTTTCTATTTAGCGATGGAGCTCGACATAACTCCTCTCTGAGCTTGTTTAGATCCTCCTTCTCCCAACCAAATAAATTTCTCCTGAAGCTGATTTCCCAATCACCAGAGCTATCTTTCTTTTCAACAAAAGCCCGTAGAGAACCTCCTCTGTCGGTGGATGCCCTAAACAACCTGGGAAATTTCTCTTTGAAACAACCATCACCACACCATTTGTCCTGCCAAAACCTCACTCTGTTTCCATTACCCACACTAATCTGTACATTGCTTGTGAAAAAATTAAACATCAAAGGCCTGAGCTCTGCAACAGCTAAAATATCACTCCACAACTTTGATGCCCTCTTACCTTGGTTCAAAGTTGGAAACCATACTCCCTCATTTAGATTGTATTTACTGCAGACCACCTTCTTCCATAGAGCTTCATCTTCATTAGCAAACCTCCACCACCACTTTATCAAAAGACACTCATTAACGTCTCTAATTCTTCGAACTCCCAACCCACCTTGCATCTTACTCTTAGTAACCTCCTTCCACCTCACCAAGTGTAATTTCCTCTTCAAATCTGGTCCTCGCCATAGAAAGGCAGCCTGAATTCTTTCAATTTCCTTTGTTATTCCTGCTGGCATTTTAAATAGAGAGAGATAGTACACTGGCAAATTGGATAACACAGCCTTAATCAAAGTCAATCTTCTAGCAAATGATAAAAGCCTTCTTTTCCATCCAGCGAGCTTAAGCTTGACCTTATCGACAATTGGCTTCCAAGATTTCTTCCTACTTGGGCTAGCCCCCAATGGCAATCCAAGATAATGAAGAAGTAAGTTTGACGTTTTACAATTGAGCAAATCTGCAAAATCTTTCAGCAGAGTATCAGATACTCCCACCCCACCCACCACACTTTTATGATAGTTGATTTTCAGCCCTGATAGAATCTCAAACCACCTTAATATCCTTTTTATATTCAATATTTCCACCCAGTCAGCTTCACAGAAAAGTAATGAATCGTCTGCAAATTGTAGGTGAGACACTACCACTCTATGGGCACCAATCACCACACCTTTTATAATTCCCAACTCCCTAGCTCTCTTCAATAAAATACTCAAGCCCTTTGCTACCAGAGAAAATAAAAATGGTGACAGAGGATCACCCTGACGAAGGCCTTTTTTAGGGAAAAATTCTTTGGTTGGAGAGCCATTAACAAGCACTGAGATCCTTGCTGTTGTTACACACTCCTTCATCCAAGATATCCACTTTGCTCCAAAACCAAAGTTTGAAAGCATTGAAAATAGAAACTCCCAATTGATGGAGTCATATGCCTTCTCAAAATCCAGCTTAAACAGTAGACCTTTTCTCATTGATTTCCTCCATCCGTCCACTATTTCATTAGCTATCAACACCCCATCCAAAATATTTCTCCCACCCAAGAAAGCCGATTGTGTATCACTAATTACCTCAGGTAGAACTGATTTCAACCTCTTTGCCAGAACCTTTGTAAGAATCTTGTACATAGACCCAATCAAACTTATAGGCCTATACTCACTTAAACTACTAGCAGTCTCCTTCTTGGGGATGAGCGTGATGAATGAGCAATTCAACCCATTAACCAGTCTGCCTTTGCTGTGGAACTCTTTCATAAACATGATCACCTCTTCTTTAAATACCTTCCAAAGCTTTTGAAAACACAATAAATTAAAACCATCAGGCCCAGGAGCTTTATTTCCATTGCAATCCTTCACTGCTGCCCAAATCTCCTCCTTAGAAAATTCTGTTTCCAGGTTCTCAAAACACTTGCTATGAGTTACACTCTTAAACTCACCCACTAGTACAGGCCTGCTCACCCAATCTTCTATAAAGAGGTTCCTAAAATAATCCCACACCTCATGCTTTACTTGATCAGGATCTTCCACCACAACTCCTCCTATTGAAACACTATGCAAGGCATTCCTATTCTGCCTACAACTTGCTGTCACGTGGAAGAATCTGGTATTTCTATCTCCTTTTAAATTCCAATCCAACCTTGATTTTTGGAGCCATGTCCATTCCATCATTCTGCTAAGCTTCCACACTTCATTCCTTAATTCTCTTTTTTGTTTCAGTTCTGCCTCTTCCAAAGGCCCATCTTCAGCTATCAAGTCAAGATTATTCAGCTCTTCCTCAGCAGCCTTGATTTTGGATTCAACATTGCCAAATACCTCACAGTTCCATTGTTTCAAAGCCAATTTTAGAACCTGTAATTTCTTATGCATAACATAACCTGCAGCCCCATGAAATTGTGATTCTCTCCACACCTTCTCTACAAAAGGGCCAAATTTTGGATGCAAACACCACGCATTCATGAATTTAAAAGGTTTCAGTCCCCAATCCTTCACATCCTCCATCAGAATTAATGGGCAGTGATCTGAAATTAATCTTGATAAGCCCCATAATTTAAATTTAAACCTCTCCATCCATTCAGGACATATTAGAAATCTATCAATTTTACTCCATTTTGAGCCATCTTGAGCATTACACCAGGTAAACTTTCTACCTAGCATTGGAATTTCATTAAGCTCACACTTGTCTATGAATTCATTGAACTCTTTCATACCCCTATCTCTTCTTGAGCACCCTATCCTCTCCCCCACATTCCTTATTTCATTAAAATCCCCCCAAGGCACCATGGCTTTGGAAAACTACTTTTTATGTTCACTAATATTTCCCAAAGTTTACCTCTTTTCACCACATCATTAGGAGCATATACATTTACAATCACACACTCAAATGAGTTTTGAAAAGTACCTGAAAGCAAGATAAAATTACTGTTGCTGCAGCACTCGGATAGATTGAAGACTTCAGGGTCCCAGATGCAGAGCAAGCCTCCAGCTATACCTTTAGCATCAACTATCATAGACTGCATACTGTCTCTATGCCACAATGATTTCACCTCCAAATCAGAGATGCTTGATTTCTTGGTCTCTTGGAATAAAGCCATATCAATTCTCCTTTCAAATAATAGCTTTTTTATTTGCCTTCTTTTCTCAGGTCTTCCAACTCCTCTGATATTCCAGCTTAAAATCTTCATAATATCCATTTAAAAACACTGCAATACACCCCAAGAAAGCCCAAGTTACACCGCCCTGCCACTTCCTTTTCCCACCCTCTCCTTGTCCTTCTCCTCCATGAGAATTAATCTTTGTATTATTTCCTGATCTTGACCCTTTGTGGCAATCCCCAACTTTTCCCCTAACCGTAAAGTTGCCAGAGCTTCCTTCAATCTCCCATCCTTACTGACGGAATCACTCTTTTTTGAAGAAGATTTTGACATTGCAAGAGCAGCAGATTTAACTAAAACATTTTTATGATTTCCTTTGCTTCTACCTGCCCCACGCTGCCCCAGTCTATTTACAAGACCAGCAAAACCGCCCTTTGCCAACTGGGTTCTCCGAGCTTCTTCTTTCTTTCCTCTTCTTTTCCCTTTCTTCTGATTATTAACAGATTCAGAGTTAGAGGTATTAATCGTATTAGTATTATGTGTCTCCAAGCCCACCATACTAGGCCCACTGCTTCTGATATCATTCCCCCGCCTAAAGCCGTGCCCATATTGATTACACAAGCCTAGCCCAGAAAGTTGATTTTTGTAATGGTTTTGGCCCAAATGAACTTCCAAGCATATGCCAGGCCTATCCCTCTGCGATCCACTAATGCTTCGAATAAATCCAGGTGTAATGATCTGCCCATCTATATTTTGTGCATCGTAATTACCCACCTTCAGACGCATGCTGTCCACTTTCATCATGGAATCCTCTACGCATGTATCAACCTTTGTTGCTTTCCCCATACAAGCCTCAATCTCTTCCACTTTTGATAGTGCTTCCCAACTACCTTCTACTTCCATCACACCTGTATCCTTCTTCTGACCAGACGTTTCACTATTTGCCACCTCCTCAATATTGTCCTTGTCATCATCCTCATCATCCTCCATGTCATTCTCATCATCCTCCCTTCTGTTCTCCTCTCTGATCTGCATCTCACAGTGAAAATTTGAGCTGACAAAATCTTCATCGCCCTCTTTTATGTTACATCTACAATTGACTTTCACCTCTTTCACAATTTGCTCCTCACAAACCCTTATTGGATATATTCTTCCCTTGCAATCCAAGTTTATACTGGAATTTATTGGTTCCATAAAACTTGTAGTTATTCTAATCTTTGCACAGCTGAAAGATGTAGGTTCACCCATATCTCCTTCAGAATTAACCACCTCACCCCATACCCTTCCAATTCTTCTGAAAGTTTCTGAATTCCATAAGTTCAAAGGAATATACCATAACAACTCAACCACACCATTCTTTCTTGTTCAAGATGAAGTCCTGTCGACCACCCTCTGATGTATTCACTCCACTTCTGAAAACCATCGACGAGCAGACTTTCTTTATTTTTTAACTCCTCTACCGATCTGAATGTTAACACAACATCACGTCCCCCTCCATCTCTTACTAGCACTTCATTCAATCCTCTATTCTTGAGCTCCTTTTTCAGCTCCAAAACAGAGTATTGTGGTTTGAGTCTTATGATCTTGCTTGCATACAACCAACCATTTCCAGTCTCCTCAACTTTTATGGTGGTCCTTGATGTTTCTCTTGGTCCAATACCTTTTAACACCTCTACGAAGGATCTGTTGTCAATGTTTTTTATTCCACTTTTCATTTCAACCAAACTTGGTCCTCTTTTCATCTCACCATCACTTCCCGGTTTAGGCTTCATCCACCTGCTCCCGCCAATTTCTTTTCCATAATCTGCCCTTTTCACTGCCAAAGCTTTGTCATCTACCCAAAGTCCATTGGCTTTTTGCTCTGCTATAGTTGCTGCTACCAGACAATCGAATCTCACAAAGCCAAACCTTGTTTTGGATGATTTCCTCCTCTTATTTGGGATGAACACATCCCTAACCACTCCATACTTTGTAAACAAAGTATACAAGCTTTTTGGATTCATTGTGTCTGGCATGTTATCCACGAATAAAGTAACCAACCTTTCCCTTCTCTTCTCCTTCCATGCTCCTTGCTGCCCTTGCCTTCCTTTTTTCCTAACCACTGGAATCCATCCGCCTCCATCTCTCTGCTACTCCATTTTGAGTTAACAAAGCAACCAATTTAGTGATTTTTTAGAAAATGTTGAGCTTGAAAGAGACAATTTTTACTTTATTTTTCTTTTATTATAATATAATATAATATAATATAATATATAAAATATCTAGAATATATAATTTATACCAATATATATAAAAATATCAAAAATATGAACAAACACATAAAATTATGCAAAATTACAAAATACTAAACTAATGAAATATTTAGTAGTTTAAAACAATTTGGCCAAAATGGTGAAGGTTGGGATTAAAATTCAAATTGCATCTCTCTTACTGAGGATTCTATAAGAAACACATTCTAATTGTTATCATTGAGTAATCAAAAGAAAGCGCCCAAATCTTAGGACTGGTCAAAATGGGGTGTCTACAGGTACCAATATACAAAAGATGACTCAAATCTAAAACCCTGACTCACTACCCGAACTCATATGTTATTTACCCCCTTCCAACACTTTCCCAACATTAACAATCAAGAAATCACAATGTAAAATTATCAACGCATAGGATGCATGAATTTTCTAATCTCAATTTCTCTAAAGTGGTTTCAATTTTCAACAACCATAATATAAATATCAACAATGAAAAAGATTTCTCCAACTCAACATCTTCATCATCTCAAAGATTTGTTTCAATAACTTATCAAGAGTTTATATCTCAACACCAAAGTCAAATCAATATATCCAATTTCAAAATTCAAAAGTCAATTGAACAAAATTCCCCTCATTGAATCAATTTGAAAACTAGGGTTTAAGAAAATTGGGCTTTTCCCTCTTGTATCATTTATAGGTCAATTCCCATCATCAACAATCATCAAAATTTATGCATAAACTTTTCAAAAGAATTATGAGATATAACCCCTTTTTGATCAAACTCATTATATAACAACAAATCTTCATACATCTTGATATCTATATATATATACTAAAAATACCATATATGTGTTCTAAATCAAAGATATAATAAGTTAAAAGTACCCCTGCCTCAAGATTGAAGACAAAAGATGAAGACTCAACTCTAAACTTTGAGAAAATGAGAAACAATCGGTAAAACTTTAAGATCTAGCTTGTTCCTCAACCCTCTTTGAAGATCTAAGGTAGATCTTGGATAAAACAATGGAAAATCAAGTTTTTTAGGGTTAGGGCTCGAAAATGGGTGATAGGGAGAGAAAAGGTATGGAAAAAGTGAGAGAAAAGGTATTTAGATTGACTTTTAAAATTGTTATCCTAAATAGACTACTCGAGCGAAGTGCACAAAATCAGAGAGACCACTCAAGCCAACAACCCACTGCTCGAGTGGTAAACGCAAGGTTTCAGAAGTTATATAGAGTTATAGTGAAAATACTGGGAGCCTCATTTCTACACTCAAGCGACCACTTCACCATTCGAGCGGTCTCGCCTACAAATAGGTAAGATATTGAGAGTTTCGCATTACCGTTCGAGCGACCAATTGACTGCTCAAGCGGTCACCCATAATAGATTATTACAAATGAAGAAGAGATAAATTTAGTAAATATCAACTGAAGATTGAAAAAAAAAGAATTTCAAAATTTCAAAAATAAAATAAGAAAAACCTGAAAAAAAAAATATAATATAACTCTAATAATAAAATAACATAAAAGAGTAGAACTTTAAAAATTGAATAAGAGTGAAATGTCACCTATAATTTTTTTAAATTTGTGAAAAAAAAAAAAAAAAACTGAGGTGTAATAAGTTAAAAATTAGATAAGAGCTAAATGACAACTATAATTTTTTAAAATTTAAATTTTGTATAGTTAAAAAATAAGCATGTATGATATCTTATTATATAAATTTTAACTCTATTTTGTGTCTGCTACTAATAATTTTTAACAAATTGTATATTCTAAAGCTACTTAATTTTATAAAAAAAAAAAAAAAATTCAAAGGATCACCTTTTTATTTCTTAATTTTGTTTTGTGTCAATAACCTATAAATTTTAATAATTTTTGTATTCTAAAACTACTAAATAAAACAACAACAATGTTAGGTAGCCCAAAATTTTTTGGCTCAAATGGCTCAAATCACTTAAAACGACGTCGTTTTGACAGATTTTGAGTGTAAAACGACGTCGTTTTGACAGATTTGAGTCATTTGAGCTACAAAATTTTGAGCTACCAAACATTTTCCATAAAACAAATAGCATCACCTTTCTTTTTAAAATCTTAGTTAGTTTCATTTTAATTTTGTTTTGTGTCAATAACCTATAAATTTTAGCAACCTTTATATTCTGAAGCTATTAAATAAAATAAAATAAAAAATCACTTTTCTTTTTAAAATCTTAGTTGATTTTATTTTTACTTTATGTTAAGAGTCGGTAAAGTGGACTTGGTAGTACTATGAATGAGTATAAATAAATAATCAAAATTTAGTTTTAAAATTAATTAATAATATAAAATTTATCTAAAATATGTATTAAAAATGATTTATAATCAATTAAATTTTATTTATTTTTATCAAAGTTGCACATAAATTACTTGTATATTTACACCAACGTGATCTTTACCTAATCATTAAAAATTGTGTTGGTATATGTCCAACTTATGAATCATTTCACCTATTTATTTATTGAATTCGTAAATAAATGTCTATAAGTATTTTTTATTTTTAAATAAGAAATATGAAAATATTTTATGCATATCTATTAAAAAAAATTTACTTAGATAAAAAATTATATATTTATGTTAACACTATGAAATAAACAATTACATATATTTATATATTAAAAAATTATCTAAGATGGAACCGCCTTAAATTATATGTTATTTTAGCTTTAATCTTTGTAAAAATATTTGATAATAATAATTTTAAACACTATGTATAAATTATATCATAATTTATCTATTCGTGACCGGTATAATCTAGCGTGGGGGTTCTAATATCGGATAAAACATTTAATAGTCCAATTTTAGGTCCCGTTTTGATGATCTGAACCGTTCACATTTTGGGGTTTGGCGAGTATATCATCCTAGCGAAAAATCAAGTCGATAAAATAATAAAAATCACGTGTTTGGATCAATTTTGTACAAACCTTTTATTTTCTCACCATCCTTTTTTTTTTTTTCATACAAAACTAATACAAACACATGATTACCATTGTTTACTCAACTTAATTTTTTATATGGATGATGTATTTGATGAATCATAAGATATGAATGGCTCAGATTATCAAAAATGGGCCCAAAAGGAAGCCCACAAGGCCCAACAACACCTCCCCAATCCCCCGGCCATGTTAAAAAATCAATAATGTTTAAATTTTAAGTTTAAGTTAAAGAATTAATTATTTTCCATATATGTATGTATGAATGTATCAAAATCATGCATTAACGCAATCTTGAGGAAGCAATTTTAAAAATAAATTTGGTATGATAAACATAAATTAAGTAATTTGAAATGGTAATTATGGTAGCATAATTTAAGGGTTTATTATAAAACTCTATGAATTTAATTACGAACTAATTAAAATACAACATATAATGACACTTAGTATTTTCATTATTACAGAAATTAAAAATTAAAAAAAAAAATGAGTTGAGAATTTGAATCTTAAAGACACTCTACTAACGTTTGCTACATATGAAAATAATGAGATTTGATATATATAAGTTGAGTAGTAGTAGTCATGATGAGAGGAAAAAAAAACTTCGTTACGAAATTTTAATTATATAAATTATTTTATGCTTATGGTGAAGAATTTAAAATATTTTAATAAAAAATATTTTATGAAGAAATATTTTTAAGTGTATGACTTTTTTTATTTTTTTTAATTGAAAAACTTTTTTTTTGATTGTGTGATTTATTAATTATTTTTTCTTAATTGAAAAACTCCTTGTTTGATGATAAGAAAGAAATGATTTCAGAAATTAAAAATATTTTTTTTTTATTTTTAAAAAATTAATATTTAATTTATTAATTATTTTTTAAATTAAAATATGTCATATAAACTATTGAGAATAGGCCAAGTCAAATGCAAGTATACAAAATCAAATGGTCCCCTTCCATTACCGACAGTAAGGATTCGTTTGGTAAATAATTATTTTAGTTTAAAAGTTAAAAAATTACTAAAAACAATAAATAAAAAAAAAAACTTATAATTTATACTAAAAAGTTAAAAATTTCTTTTTCTCTCTACTTTTTACACATCTTTTCGTAAAAAATTAAAAAATCACTCCAAATATACTAATTTTTTTTTCCTTATATTTTAGTCAAAAAGCTACTAAAATAACTTGTTCCCAAACGAGGTGTAACTATTGAGAATAGACCAGGACAAATGCAAGTATACAAAGGCCTCTCTAGAAAAGTGAATTAAAATCATTTCAGCTTTTAATTTATTTTAAATTATATTATTTTTCATATTTATATATATATATATATATATTTTAAAAAATTAAAAATTAAAAAATTAATTTTTAACCATTTTTTCAAAACATCCCAAAATAGTGTCGTTGTCTAACCAAATGGTCCCTTTTTTCCGTAGAAACAGTGAAATTTTCTGCTTCATTTTGATTTCTTAGAAACGGAAATATTTCTGTTGTATATGGATGGAACAAAATCGAATTTTTGTTATTTCGGTAAGTCCAAATTAGAAGAAACTTGTATATATATTATATTAGAAATATATAATAAAATCAATTAGGCCTAACTTGATTAACAATCATGAGTCTTTAAAGGTTCAGTCCCAAATAGATGGTTATGAGTTTAATTCTTCTTAAAGTTGTGTTTGGTTGAAGGAAAATAGAAAGAAAAGTGGGATTGCATAGAAAAATGGAAACAAAAAAAATAGAAAGAAAATAAGAAAAAATTAGGATTTGAATTTTAAAATATGTTTGGTTGAGTTGAAAAATGGTGAAAGAAAATAACCCAACACTGTGTTTAGTTTATGAATTTGAAGAGAGATTTAGAAAGAGAAATAAAAAAAAAAAAAAAAGTGAAATGTGAATTACATTTCATCTAATTTCATTTACATTTTTCTTTTTCCTTTTCAAATTCCTTCTTAAATCCATGAACTAAACACAGCCTAAATAAATCAAAAAGATTAAAAAAAAATGGAATTACATTTTCCTCTCACATTCATTTTCTTTGTATTTTCTATTATAACCAAACAAAAAGTGGGATTGCATATCCTCCAAGATTTTATATCCTCCAATCAAACACATCTTAGGTGACAATTAAATTAGGAGGTAAGAACTTAATACTAGTTATTAATTTAATAATTAACAGCTGTACTATCAAAAAAAAAAAATTTAACAACTAAGGAGTGTTTTGAGAAGATAGTTAAAAGTTGTATTTTGATTTTTTTTTTTTTTTTTTGATTTATTTGTAAGAGAGAGAAGTGGGTTAAAAGTTAAAAAATAGCTTTTAATCCACTTTTCAAAATAACCCTAATTTTCGTGAATAAAAAAAATATTAAAAATATAATATAAGGAAATTGCGGGCGACCCCCAGTAATTGGGGACCCCCAGTGACCCCCAGCCCACGTGGCTGTGGGTGATAGGCAGGGAAGAATAAAAAAAAAAAAAAAGAAAGAAAACTGACGAATGGTGTGATGCCACGTCACTGGGGTTGACCCCCAGTGGGGGTGTGTAGCACTGCTCATAAAATAAATAGGGACCTCCTCTACCCCGGCCTTGGACAAGTACTCAACTTATTACCTTACCCTTAAGCCGCCACCGTAAATCATTGCAAATAATTTGAGGGTGCGTTTATTTGGACGGACTGGATAAGGGGATTTTGTAATTGATCGGACTGTTAGTCTCGGGATACATTGTCCCAGGATTATTTGGTTGGATTTAATTTGTATCCTATGTTTGTTTAGTCATTGAATTAGATGTCTGGATTGGACTATTTGTATCTTATAATTTGTAATTTATATTTAATATATAATTTTAAATTAACATCACTAAAAAAATAATTTTATTTAATATGTAAATTTAATTTTTTAACAACACTAAAAAAATTTAATTTATAAGGCCATAATTTTTAATTTATTATTTTAATTAAATTTAATTTATAATTTATAATTTATAATTTAAATTTTTTATTTAATATATAATTTTAAATTAATAACACTAAAAAAATAATTGATAAATGTTCAAAAGACTATTTTACCCTTTTCTAATTGTTTACTAAGTAATAGCATGGAGGGTAAAATGGACATTTCACCCAATAATCCCATGGGATACGAATCCCATGGTTTCTATCCCATCCCCCATGGGATAGGATAGTCCCATATTTGTGGGACTAATAATTAGTCCGGTAGGACCAATAGTCCAATCCCACACCCTTATCCTTCAAAACAAACAAGCTCTGAGAGTAATTATTAATACTTCTTAATAGTTAGACTTAATTATTATTAAATTTTATTAAAAGTAAGTTCTAATAAAATTATTCTTAAAAATAATTTTTTGTGACCATTTTTTATATAGTTTACTAAAAATTGATAATTAGTAACTTTTTTTGTCACGATTTTTATAAATTATCGTTAAAACTTACAATTAGTGGCTTTTGTTGTAACAAATTTTTTAAACGGTTGTTAAAAGTTAAAATTTAGTGACCTTTTTTGCGATGGTTGTTTTAAACTGTTGCTAAAACTTATAATTAGTGATATATTTGTGATAAAAAATTTAAACTGCCACTGAAAATTAACCATTCATGACGTTTTTTAATAGTATTTGACAAAAAATATTATTAATTCTTACGAGGTCTATTAAGGTCAAGTTTGGCATATTGTAAAAAAGTCAAAAAGTTAAAAAGTTACTCAAAAAGTTAAAAAGTTAACACTATTCACCAAAAGTCAACAATTACGGCTGCACAACTCTCAATCCTAATTTTTCCCTACAAATCAATTTTTACAATTTTTTATTACACATTTTTCCATAAAAAGTCAAAAAATTAACCCAAACATCCATATTTTCTTCCTCAATTTTTTGTTCCAAAAAGACAAAAAGTATACTTATTTAGAACATTTCAAACAATCCCTAAATAATAAATTTGCCTATTAAGAGCTATATGTAATTCCCTATTTTATTCAAATTTGAGTTTTGGAGTTGCCCAACAAATCGTTTGTTGTTTCTTCAGCGCACACTTTTTCTCTCTTGTTTACTTCTTTCCAATGCCGGGCCTGCCCTTACCTTAGCCTTCAATGAGGGCTTCATGTTCTTATAAACTTGAGGTTCAATTCTATAAAGACCAAACTTTTTATATGGTTACATTTCAAAAAATTTTTTTTTTATCACATAAAAATTTCTAAAAAAAAAAGTAATTTTCAAATGAGATCTCAACTTTTTATAAATTATACGTGAATAAAGAGAAAAAATACATATATAATGAGAAAAAAATATAATAAAAACATCCCACATGAAACACATTTAGCACAAGCCATTATTACAATTTTCTTGTAGAAGAATCTCACAGCAGACTGATAGGACAAAATGCTAAGGGTCATTGTGTTGGCTGCCGGTATGGTTGATTTTTGCGGGGATCCGATGGAGGAATGTGCTGATCTTTTTAGAGAGATCTGGATTTGATAAGAAGTTGTTTCGGATGTTCTAAATAAATGTATTATTTGATTGTTTTATGAAAAGATATAAAGTAGAGAAGTGATGTGACCCAAAGAAAATAAAATAAAATAAAATAAAAGTGTACTTATATAACACACCCCAAAGTTGGTGAAAATATGTGTAATTTTTCATCGAAAAAAATATAATAAAATTTTAAATTTTGTTTTACATCAGTACAAAAAAATAAATAATATTATTATTAATCGAATATTTTTTGTCAACATAATTGAGAATAAAAATATAATTGAACATATTTCTTATTTGCATTAACTTAATAAAATATTAACTATTACTATATCTCTATCTAGTAAAGTTAACTATTTGAAAATATTGTAATCGCCACTTTTTATAATATATATGAAAATATCTATGATAAACTTGACATCAAAATCATAATTAATATCTTTCTTTATAAATATAATCAAGTAACTTATTACAAAATCATCTTTCTTCTTATTACGCAATTTAGCTTTGACAAAAAAAAAATATTATTATTGAATGTTTATGTTTTTATGAGTATAATGATAATTTGTTTTAATAAGCGGTATTAAATTTAATTAACTTATTTTAAGAATGTCATGTTGAAGCATAAATATTTTTATTTCGAGACAATATTCTTATTTTTGAGAGGATGAACAAATAAGAATGAATGCAAAGTAAGATGACTAAGCAAATTAAAGTGTGATTTATAAAAGAAAAAAAAACATAAATGATAGATGAACAAAAAATAAGAATAGTAACAAATAAAAATAAATAAAAGAAGGGATATTTGTCAATAAATCTTATCTCACAAATAAGTACTCTAATTAGTCCCAAGTTTTTTTCTATTAATCTATTAAGTCCTATTAGTGGAGGGTTTCTTTCCGTATAGTCCGATTTTTTTATTTTGGTAGTGTTTTGATGGACAACTATACCTTTTTATTAGTGTGACAGTTATGATATGATACTCCAATGTGGCAGGTATTAATGTGACACTCCGATGAAAATTAAAAACTCTTTAGTATACTTTTTCTAAATGTGGCAACTTGACGGGTATGATGTGACACTCCAAGACTTTTACTCTAAAAAAACTAAAAATTTCTTAGTATATTTTTTTCCAAATGTGACAACATGGCGGGTATGATGCGACACTTCAAAAAAATTAAAAACTTCTTAATGTACTTTTCTCAAATGTGACAACCTGATGAGTATGATGTGACACTTTAAAAAAATAAAAACTCCTTAATATATTTTTTCCAAACGTGACAACGTGACGGGTATGATGTGACAATCTACAAAAAATAAAAACTCCTTAGTGTATTTTTTTCAAATGTGACAATGTGGCGAGTATGATATAACACTCCCAAAAAAATAAAAACTCTTCAATGTATTTTTTTTAAATGTGACATGTGACACTCTAACGTGACGTGTATGATATGGCACTCTAAAAAAATTAAAAACTCTTTAGTGTACTTTTCTCAAATATAATACTCCAACGTGGCGGGTATGATGTGACACTAAAAAACTCCTTAGTGTACTTTTTACAAATATGACACTACAATATGACAGATAAATAAGTCATCACACATCCAAAATGACTAAATTGATCACAAAAATATGAGATTATATGGATTATAAGTCCAAAATATGGGACTTTTTGGTCATTATCCCATAAAAGAATACAAATGACTTTAAACAATATAAAAATATAACAAATAATACAGATAACAAATAATATAGATAACAAATAGAATAGATTAATATTTGATCAAACTCAATTTAGAATATATTTTTTGAAATTTTGTAAGTAAATAATTTGGAAAGTACGAATTACTAAAATTTTAAGGGTATGAAATATTCTAATTTAAAATTCCCTTATTAATTACTAGTATAATATTCATAATTTTTTAAAAATTTAAAAGTACAACCGTTTCTACCCGCAACCCGCTAGAGCTCAGCGATCCTTGAATGGGCAAACCACTTAAATTTATTAAAAATTCAATATGACGGACAAAAAAATGGGGCTTGTGTATATAATAAATTATTTTATATTTAAAAAATACTTGATACATTTAATTTATTATTTTTAAAAATAATTTTTAATGATGTATTTGATAAGTGTTAAATTTTAATTTGTCAAACATTTAAATCATATTGTTATTTTTATTTAAATCATCCAATTATTCCTTTAAACTAAAGGATTGTTTGGAATAGTCTAAATAAATATATTCTTTTACTTTTTATAAAAAGATATGCAAGATAATAAAGAGGTGTGATATGATTCAAATAAAAAATGATATAATCCAAACATTTTAAATTTTTAGACATACCTAACATAAATATACTTTAAAAGTATAATATTTGCAACCAAAAAAAAAATCTTTAAAATATTCACTAAATACCAAAAAATACAAAAAAAAAAAAGAAAATTCAATACATTTTTTCGTATTTTTATGTATTTATTAATTTTTCAAACATTTTTTCAAAAGCATTTTACTATTTAGATACATCTAAGTAAGGTGCATCTAAAAAAGTAAAGAATTTGCTTAAAATTAAAAGAAATATTCACTAAAAATAAAAAATACGAAAAATAAAAAACTCAATTTTCAAAAAATTGAATTTAGAAAACTGAAACCAAACACACTAATTAAGTTTTTTTATTATAAAATAATTATTTTCTTAGAACACATTCGTCATCATTTTATTAGTGAGTTAAATATAAAAATAAAAATAAATATTCTGATAAAATAATCATTCTATTTAGTTCATTCAAATAAATCAAAACTATATTAGTTCACTAAAAAATTGATAAAAAAATATATATTACAAATAAATGATCATTTACCATGTAAAACAATAATCATTCTCTAAAGAAACTAACAAATAACAATTCTATTTTATTCCTTTGTCATTCTAATGAACTAAACCCTACCTTATTATTATTATCTAAAGGACCCTTTAAAATCTTTTGATTCACATAAAGTTGTGGGATGAATGACCATAATTTTGTTTAATTTTATTTATTTATTTATTTATTTATTTTGGGTTAGGCATTTGCCTTTTGCCTTTTGCCTTTTGCCTTTTGCCTTTCCCTTTTTTTTTTTTTTTTTTGTCTGTGTGTTTTTTTGGTTGTACTCATTTGTCTCAATTTTATAAAGTAAAATTAGGTTTTGGGGGAAGAACATTATTTGTGGTTAACTCTGATATGGCTAATCTAACTTGAATTTTTATAGAATTTAGACAATATATTTTTAAAATAAAGTCAAATTAAATATAATTTGCAACTCCCAATTAAATTCAAATCCATGTACATGAAGCACCTTGACATTCAAATTGTGTGCATATATATATATATATATATATTAAAGATTAACATAAAATATAAGAATTATTTTAATTTATCTGGACGATTAACGAAAGATTGTAGCCAATAAATGTCCTCATTTTAGTTTTGAAGGGTATTTAGAATAATATAAATAAATATATATTTTTAATTTTTTATAAAAAAATATATAAATAAATAAAAAGTATGTTGTTTTACTTTATGTCAAATAATCTCTTGTTTTTTGATTTGGGCGGTTTGTGGGACACGCATCTTCTAGAAGATTCATTGAATATTAATTGTTAAATGCAATCACACAATGTGGGCATTCTTCCAAACATCTATGGATTGGTCCTGTTTGGTATAACTGTTAAAACAGATTATAAATTATAATTTAATAAATTATAAATTATGACTTTAATCAGAAACAATTAATCTGTTTGGTGCAGCGGTTAGATTATAGATTTAAGTTGCGGAGTAGTATTCGTTAAATAAATTGTGAAGTAACTTTTTCAATTAACTTTCATTTTTTGTTATTCACTACTTGTTTACATTTCTCATAAAAAATAATAATAATAATCTATAATCCATTTGAGTCTTTTTCTATTTTTAAAAAAATAAAAAATAAAAAAATCTAAGATTATAACCGTAAGTTAACATGTTTATATCAGAAGCTGATAATCAAAAGTAAGGAGTAAGCAGTTCTTCAAAATTAGTTTTTTTAAGTTAAAATAAGTTATTAGAATCATAAATTGTTTGAAACAAATTTAACCAAATAATCTGAAATAATTTTTCAAAAACTAAAAGTTATAAATTGACTCAAAAAAACTCATACAAACAACCACTTTGTTGTTGCCAGCAAATTCCTTAAACTTTCTCAGTTTTCGCATGTGTTTTGGTAACGGAATCAAGTCAAGTGGCACATTAATTTTAAACTAAATTATATTAATTTTTTTAAAAAAATTAAAAATTATATAATTTTAATATAATTATACTAATCTCTTTTTTAATAAAGTTAAAAAGACCAAAATTAATTCAAAACTACTCTCATAGCTGCCCATAACATTAGCTTTTTTATAAAATAATCATTTTTTTACAATATACTTTTCATCATTTTATTAGTGAGTCAAATATAAAAATGAATATCTTGATAAAATAATTATTTCATTTACTTCATTCAACCAATGACTATCTTAATCTACTAAAACATTGATAAAAAAATATATTACAAATATAATTATAATTAACTATGTAAGAGAATGATTATTAGGCATCCCCATCTCTTCCCTTATATTCCTTCCTTATTTAAAGGTGGTTTGAGATGTTCTAAATAAGTGCACTTTTTTACTTTTTATGAAATATGGGTTGGGTTTGGGTTGTGTTTGAAGTGATGTGCTAGAAAGGTGATGTGACTTAAATAAGATAATGTAACTTAAATAGGATAGTGACTTTTTAATTTTTTGACTTTTTTAGTACATGACAAACAAGGCCTTAAAATAAGGAATTTTTCTGTCAAAACACATCCCCACCAGTTCCCCTATCCAACCTCCAAATATAAGTATTGCTACAATGACTCCCTACTATGTCTGATAAATTTTTATTTTATTTCGCGAAGGATGTCCTCTCGGACGTCCCCCGGACATCCCCGAGATGTCACATGAGAGTCCTGAAGCTAAAGAAGAAAAATGTTCAAAATTAACTTGATCAATCGACCGTCCGATTGTCTAGCAGGTCGACCACCCAGTCAACCGCCCCTTTGCATTGTTCCTGCTATGTTGTTGTGCTGCTATGTTGTGTTGTTGCATTTGTGTTTTATTATTTTATTATTAAAAAAATACTTAAATTTAAAAGTAATTAAAAATATTATTTTAATAGAATAGAAAAAGAATAGAAAGTTTGTTAGGTGAAGTAAATGAAAAAGTAATTGCTAAAATAAAAAATAAATTTTTTAATAATATTTTAAGATAAAATTTAAATAATCTAATAAGGATGCTCTTTAGAGCATTTCCCTCTCACATTCATTATCCTTATGTTTTCCATTATAATCGCACAAAAAAGTGGAATTATATATCCTCCAGGATTGTATATCCTGCAACCATATACAACTTAAGGGATGGTTGAATTAGGAGGTAAAAACTTAATGTTAGTTACTAATTTAACAATTAACAATTGTTCTAGCAAAAAAATAAAAAATAAAAAATTAACAATTGATTTTCATGAATAAAAAAAATATATTAAAAATATAAAATAAACAGGGACCTCCTCTACCCGGGCCTTAGACAAGTACTTGACTTAGGGCTATTTTGAGAAGATGGTTATAATCAGCTTTTTGGTGAATTGTGAGAGAGGAAGTTGGTAATAATCTGAAAAGTAGATTATTACCAACTTCCCAAAATAGGCCTTATTACTTACCCTTAAAGCCGCCGCCGTAAATCACTGCAAATAATTTTAGAATAAATTACCAATAGATTTTAATAGTTGGATTTAATTCTTATCAAGTCTTATTAAAAATAAGTCTTAGTAAAATCGTTATTAAAAATAATTTTTGTTGATCATTTTTTACATACATTGATAAAAATTGACAATTAGTGACTTTTTTTATAATGATTTTTATAAATTGTGTTAAAACTTATAATTAGTGACTTTTTTGTAATAAATTTTTTAAACTGTTGTTGAAAGTTGAAACTTAGTGATGTTTTTTTATGACGATTTTTTTAAATTGTCGTTAAAATTTATAATTAGTGATATTTTTTATGACAATTTTTAAACTGTCGTTAAAAATTAATAATTTGTGACTTTTTTAATAATGTTAATGAAAAATATCATTAATTCTCACATGACCTATTAATCAATAAATCTATCTATTAATATCTATACGTAACTCACCCATAATTTTATTCAAATTTGAGTTTTGGAGTTGCCCAACAAATCGTTTGTTGTTTCTTCCGCACACACTTTCTCTCTTGTTTACTTCTCTCCAATTCCGGCCCTGCCCTTAGCCTTCAATGAAGGCTTCATTTTCCTATAAACTTGAGGGTCAATTGTATAAAGACCAAACTTTTTCTATGGTTACATATCAAAAAATTAATTTTTTTTATCACATAAAAATTACTTTAAAAAATTAATTTTCAAATGAAATCTAGACTTTATAAATTATACGTGAATAAAGAGAAAAAAAAAAATATATATATATATATATAAAATAAAAACATCCCACATGAAACACATTTAGCACAAGTCATCATTACAATTTTCTTGTACAAGAATCTCACAGCAGATTGATTGGACAAAATAGGGCCTTCGTCATCGCTGTCGGTATGGTTGATTATTTTGCTGGGATCCGATGGAGGAATATGCTTTTTATAATTCAACATATTTCTTATTTGTATTAATAAAATATTAACTATTATTATATCTCCATTTAATAAAGTTAATTATTTAAAAATATTGTAATAGTCACTTTTTATAATATATATATATATAGAAACATTTGTGATAAACTTGACATCAAAATCATAATTAATATCTTTTTTAAGGCTAAGTTTGGCATCTATTAAATAATACAAAAAGTCAAAAAGTCACTATCCTATTTAAGTCACATCATCTTATTTAAATCACATCACTTCTCTAACACATCACATCAAACCCAACCCAAACCCAACCCATATAAGCCAATAAGTCAAAAAGTACACTTTTTTAGAATATCCCAAACCAACCCTAAATATGATCAAGTAACTTGCTACAAAATCATCTTTTGTCTTATTACGCAATTTAGTTTTGAAAAACAAATTATTATTGAAAATGTATGTTTTTATGAGTATAATGATAACCCGTTTTAATAAGCAATATTAAATTTAATTAACTTATTTTAAAAATATCTTGTTGAAGTATAAATATTTTTATTTCTAGACAATATTCTTATTTCGAGAGAATGAACAAATAAGAATGAATGCAAATTAAAGTGTAATTTATAAAAGAAAAATAAATAAATGATAGATTAACAAAAAATAAGAATAGTAACAAACAAAAACAAATAAAAGAATACAAGTTACTTTAAACAATATAAAAATATAACAAATAATACAAATAACAAATAGAATAGATTAATATTTGATGAAACTCAATTTAGAAAATGATTTTTAAAATTTTGTAATGTAAATAATTTGAAGGGTACGAACTACTAAAATTCTGAAAGTGTAAAATATTTCAATTTAAAATTATCTTATTAATTAATAATACTAGTGGCCGGGCATACGCGATGCGTGTGCAAACTCATTTGGAAATTCAATTGATAAAAATTTTAATACATTCTCATTTAATATTTTTTTTTAATTTATATATTCAATTGCATAATTTTTTTTTCTGAATTTAATATGATATATATACACACATTCTCATATACTTCTGCATTATCTCAAATAAAATAAAAATATACTCACAAAGATAATATATATAAAAAATCTATACAATTCTTTTTAATGTTTCTAATCACTAATTCAGCACCCAACCAGACAATTAACCAAAATTTTAAGAATTTGACAATTATTTTACATTTCATTCACAAAGCAACCTAAATAGCATATCAAATTGTTTAGTAGCATCGTATCAAATTGAATAAACATCAAAACAATTATACCTCATCACAACTTCTGGGCCAGGGGATTGGGGCTCTGTAACCCTTGGGTCCTGGAACCAAGCAATTCAAGCCCTTACCTTCTTCGAGACAATGCCGCTCGAATTTCTCACCTTTCTCCGTCGAATTAAAACGCCGAATAGCCCCGGTATTGTCCAAACATGGTATATACTCTCTCATACTCTCCATACAAAGCCCAAACTTCTTAACAACAACCCTAGACCCACCACCACCATCTTCCACCACCTCTGCTTCGATATCACTGCCCCAATTATCCACAACACTCGGATCGAAGTCTTCGACCTCAAAATCATCCGCCATCATTCCGTTCTCGTCCACGATCCCGAAACTCTCATACGACGGCGGAGGAAGTGGTTTTGGATGGGATGTGGGTGGAATTGAAGGTAGGGTTGGATCGGAGAGAGGTTGGGTTGGGTTTGGGTAGTGTTGTTGATGAGGGAGTTAAGATCAAAGGTTTTGTTGAAATTAGGGGAGAGAGAGAGATGGGGGAAGGGGTTTTGGAAGAGGAGAGAGGGGTTTGGCGAGAGTTGAAGAAGATGAGTTGGTGAGACTCATCGGACCAGTGCTTGCCCAAGTAGAAGAAAGCGAGTGATATAAAAATGAGACCTGAGATCTTTAGGAATGTTGATGATTTTATGAAATCTCCATTGTTGATAAAGCCTTTCATTCTCCAATCTCTGCTTCACCAGATCTGATCTCTCTCTCTCTCTCTCTCTCTCCCGAGGTTTCAATTGTTCAAAACAGAATTCGAAGATGTTGAAACTGATTTAGAACTGCTGTGCAGTTTGGAAACGTGGGGGTGGTGGAATTGGTTGATTTGAATTTATCATGTTACCCTTAACTACAAATTGATATTAGTGTAAAAATAATATAATTATTTAAGAAGTTATGGCCATTTTAGGAAAAATGGAAAAAAATTTCTAAGAGAGGCTTCAAGACACCAAAGTTTCTGTTGACTTTTAATAATAGTATAGATAATATAATACACATAATTTTAAAAATTTTAAAAGTGCAACCGCCCCTACCCGCAGCCCGCTAGAGCCATCCATGAATGGACAAACCACTGAAATTTATTAAAAATTCTATAAGACAGACAAACTAATGGGGCTTGTTGTCACGACCCAAACCCGCCCCTATGGGTTTAGCACCGTAACCGGCCAGTAATCCGAGATTACCGAAGGCCTGCTTAACAATAAGACAGTATAACAGAGTACAGGGGCATGGCGGAAGCCAATACAGTAAATAAACAATGTCCAATGAGCTGTGACAGTCTGTATGCAAAAAGATTTTCCATACATTTATACAGAACAGTACGAAACAGTATGCATATCATATACAACCAGTCAGAAACAGGGACTTGATCCCCGATAACAGTACAGTACAAAACGTTCAGTCTATACGGTATTACAAAAACGGTACAGAAGGGGGAAACTAAAACACCCCATAGCCTAAGCTTGGCAGACTCGGAACCTCGCAGTGAGGCACATTGGTTGGCTTGACAAAATTGGGAATCTACCCCGACGCTTCTAGCTTTGATCCGGTGCCTGTACACCTACATATATATATGAGCAGTGAGCTAAAGCCTAGTGAATAACATAATGCGTAAAGAGGTTTAGAATGAATGTCCTTACAGTAATGAAAACAGTTCAATTCAATTCAATCAGTATATCAGTTGTTCAGTACAGTAAACAGTCATATGTGGTACATCCATTAGCATAACAGTAACAGTAGGTCTTAAAAGACCGAACAGTAATGATGGCCATCAGTCAGTAAACAGTAGTGGTTCCACAAGGGAACCGACAGAGATCACTGTAACAGTAACAGTAAACAGTAGGTGCTAAGGATGCCACAGTACAGTTCAGAAATAAAGGACATACATTCATTCAGAAATCAATATCGATTCAGTAAACAGTTCAGTTCAGTATTCAAAAGATAGTCATTTGAACATATCTTTACACAATTGTTACTCACAGAGTTCTGGGCTACAGGGAACCAGAGCGTCTCCTCGGAAAGCCAACCCTACACAGTTTACAGATTGAACACACACTAAGCTACACAGTTGGGAAAGATAATAACTTAATCCCTAATTTGCCTCGGTGTGGTTCTACATCTATATCCTCTTTAAGATGCCTTAAATATGCCCTAGGAATGCCTAGGATGGAAAGAGGATGCAAAGATGCACTTTTGAACACTTTTCAAAATTTGCTGAAAACAGGGTCTCGCTCGAGCGTGGCTTTCTACGCTCGAGCGGACATGCAAACAAAGGAGCTCCGCTCGAGCGTCAATTCCTTCGCTCGAGCGGACTGTGTGCTATAGTAAAAATGCTGGATGCTCCAATTTTACGCTCGATGGACGCTCGACCCTCGCTCGAGCGTAAGACACAAGTCCTCGCTCGAGCGTGAGTTTCCTCGCTCGAGCGGACTGTGAACACATGCAAAGTACTGGATGCTCGCATTCCCGCTCGAGCGTAACTTTTCTCGCTCGAGCGGAAGGCAGAATCACAGAGTGTACGCTCGAGCGTGGACTTCCTCGCTCGAGCGTAGGCCCAAATTCTGGAAATTCCATATTTGAGTCCTAAGTTCAAAATCAAGTTTAAAAGCCAAATTTTTTATTCTCTTGGGCTAAAAACCTGGAAAAACACTTGTAAACATATAACATTATGTATTTCAAAGATCAATTTGGTAAATCAAAGCCCAAGGGTGTTTAAACAAACTCAATTTCAAACCAATATTTCAAGAACATAGTCTCCAATGAACATGCAAGACTTTAAATCAATTCAAGGCTTCAAAACATGCTCCAATGAGCTCATTCTTTTCAAAACAAGTTGAAAACATGGACTTAAGCTTAAATATGAACATGCATGTGACAATTTGCCATGAAATCAACTCAAAATTCATCAATACATACATGCATGCATGAAATGAGCTACAATACAACATTACAAGCCATAAATTGGCTCTAGACTTCAACTTAGCTCTAAATCATGCAAGAATCAACATAAATGCACAATCAAGGAGATGGATTTCTACCTTAAGCCTAGTAGTTCAAGTGTAGAAGCTTAGATATGGAAATCAACCTCCAATTCTTCAATTTGCAAGCAAGACACTTTAGTCTTCTACTCTCTCTCTCTCTAAGTCGGTTGAGCTCAATGAAATGGCTGAAGAATTTGTTTTGTTTGAGTGTATAAGGCTCAAGGATATAATAATAAAGGGGCCCACTCACAATGGCATTTCTGTAAATAAGTCGAATAATGCAATACAACTTATTTTAATCTGATTTAAACATACCAAATCACTTTTTCAACAAATATACTATAAAATCACATAAATTTTACTAATCATGGAACATCAATCAATTTTGGATTCGGCCGCCGATAAGGCCTTCAATTTGCAGTTTAAACATAAAAATACAAACAGATAATTAAATAGTCAAACAGATAGAATGCAAAATAACACACATACACAGTCAATTCAGTTTCAGTTTCCAGTCAGCCAATTCAGTAATTCAATCAGTTCATTTACTCTCCATAATCGGTCTTAATTTAGCAGTAATCGGTATTAATCAGTGATCAGTAACGAGGGTTATTACACTTGTATAGATTAAACTATTTTATATTTAAAAAATGCTTGATACATTTAATTTATTATCTTTAAAAATAATTTCTAATGATATATTTGATAAATATTAAATTTTAATTTTGTTAAATATTCTATCATGTAGGGTCTAATTTCAATGTCACATTATTAGGAGTCATTTAGGGGTGATAAATTAAAGGGATATAGCATTGTTGTTTTTATTTAAATCGTCCAATTATTTCTTTCAACTAAGAGATTATTTGAAATGATCTATATAAGTATATTTTTTTACCTTTTATAAAATAAAAAAAAATAAAAAAAATTATATAATGTGATAGAAAGGTGATATTATCTAAATAAAAAATGATATAATCAAAATAAAATAAGAAGATAAAAATTTGTGCTAAAATAATATATCCTAAATAACCCTTAATTAGTGGGTCCTCATTCAAAAAAATTGTCGTGAGTCAATTTTTATAACCTAGTGGGCTCAATTTTACCTAGAAATAATTGAACCTACTCTCAATTACGTAGAGATGCCCATTACATTAGGTTTTTTTTTTTTAATTTTATAAAATAATCATTTTCTTATAATTCATTTCTCATCATTTTATTAGTGAGTTAAATATAAAAATAAATATTCTGATAAAATAATCATTCTATTTAGGTCATTCAAATAAATCAAATACTATATTAATTCACTAAAAAATTGATAAATATATATATATATATATATATATTACAAATAAATTGTCATTTACCATGTAAAACAATAATCATTCTATAAAGAAACTAACAAATAATAATTCTATTTTGTTCCATTGTCATTCTAATGAACTAAACCCTACCTTACTATTATTATCTAAAGGACCTCTTCAAAATCTTTTGATTCACATAAAGTTGTGGGATGAATGGCTATAATTTCGTTTAATTGTTTTTTTCTGGTTAGGCATTTACCTTTTGCCTTTTTGTGTGTGTGTTTTGGTTGTACTCATTTGTCTCAATTTTATGAAGTAAAATTAGGTTTTGGGGGGAGGAATATTATTTGTGATTAACTCTGGTATGCCTAATCTAACTTAAATTTTTTTTTAAATTTAGACAATATGTTTTTAAAATAAAGTCAAATTAAATATAATTTGCAACTCCCAATTGTGTGCATATATATATATATATATATATATTAAAGATTAACGTAAAATATAAGAATTATTTTAATTTATCTGGACGATTAACGTAAGATTGTAGCCAATAAATGCCCTCATTTTAGTTTTGAAGGGTATTTAGAATAATATAAATGAATATATTTTTAATTTTTTTATAAAAAAATATAAAAATAAATAAATAAATAAAAAGTATGCTGTTTTACTTTATGTCAAATAATCTCTTGCTTTTTGATTTGGGCGGTTTGTGGGACACGCATCTTCTAGGAGATTCATTGAATATTAATTGTTAAATGCAATCACACAATGTGGGGATTCTCACAGACATCTACGCATTATTGTTGCCAGCTAATTCCTTAAACTCTCTCTATTTTCACACGTGTTTCGGTAACGGAAGCAAGTCAAGTGGCACATTAATTTTAGAGCGCTGCTAAATACCGTTACATTTCTTTTTAGGATTCCTTATTTTTTTATATTTTATTTTATTCAAATTTTATTTTAATATCAAACTTTAATTTTGTCTCCATCACTATTTCTAAAGTCTAACTTTAACCCTCGTCCCACCACCACTTTCACTCTCGCCAACACTATCCAGTGAGCAATCCACCATCACTTCCACTCCAGTTACCACCCAACCCATCGCTGTCAGTCGTAGCCACCTAGCCTTTTTCCGTTACCTCCATCTCCTTCTTATCCTCCTCCTCTTCCTCCGTCTTCTTTTTCTTCTTTTTTTTTTTTTCTTGGTCTTCTTCTAAAAATCCTAGATTTTCATTCCCCTCTGTCTCTCTTGCTCGCTCTCACAATGGATTGGAAGTTCACAATAACGGAGTGGCAACACAGTGATGAGCAAATCCTGAATGTTCAGCAATACAATTCTGAATAAATCCTTTTGGTTCAGTAACGTAGGGCTGAACATAAAGGATTTGTTCGGTTACTCAGTTCTGAACATAAAAATCCAGTTTATTCATTAGTCATTGCAACAAACAAACCAACATAGCAAACAAACAAACTATCAAATAAATTCAAACAAATTCATTGACTACAAGATAGGGAGTCAGATCCCACGAATCTTTTTCATCGTTGATGATGGAAACGGTGTGAGTGAGGAAGTCACTGTTGTTCTTCATTGTTGATAGAGAAGATAGGTACAAAATGGGGTGGTTGCGACAGTGATGATAGTCGCGGTGGTGGAGCGACAGCGACAGAGGGAGAGAGACCTAGGGTAGAAAAAGAAAAAGAAAAAGAAAATGATAGAGGAAGTGGATCAATGAGGAATGGGGTGGTAATAGTGACTGTTGGTGAAGAATGATGGCTAAAGGAGGGTCTCCAATGGAGGATGAAGGTTATAGGAGGAGTCGCCGAAGTTGAGGGTGAGGTTGTCAGTTGAAAAATGAATTTTTTTCTGGCTGGGGGTATATTTGGGATTATGGTAGGGATCCAAAAAAAAATAAAAAAATAAAAAATGAGGAAGGGAGCAATTTTGATGATGGGGGTTCAAAGAAGTAACGGGTCCTAAGAAGAAAAGTACGGGGCATTTAGTAGCACTCTAATTTTAAACTAAATTATATTAAATTTTTTTTAAATTTAAAAATTATATAATTTTAATATAATTGTACTGATCTCTTTTTTTAATAAAGTTAAAAAGACCAAAGTTAATTCAAAATTACTCACATAGCTACCCATAACATTAGCTTTTCTATAAAATAATCATTTTTTTATACTATACTTTTCATCATTTTAGTAGTGACTCAAATATAAAAATGAATATCTTGATAAAATAATTATTCCATTTACTTCATTCAAGTGAACCAAAGACTATCTTAATTTACTAAAACATTGATAAAAATATATATTACAAATAAAATTATAATCGACTATGTAAGACAATGATTATTAGAGCATTTTCATCACGCTGGTTACTTTTATTTTTTAGTTTAACATGGTGAGTAAATCATTAAATTTCAACTCCATCAAACTAAGTTAGCTATTTTAAATTTGATGGATTTGACTCAACAAATGTAGCTAGTGGTTTGGACTAGTCAAATATTAAAAACATTACTTTTCATATTTTGGAATTAGCTGTGTAGAGTATATAAAAAATAATTTTAAATTAAAATTAATAAAAATAATATTTAAATAGCATGAAAAAAAAAAGAAAATTTGATTAAAACCCCACATAATAAAATTTTTATGCATTAAAGACAAATATAAAAAAAATTCTTGAGAAGGCCATGACAAGCCTTACTCTCTGTTGGCTTTTTGGCTTTCGAAGGGTATTTTTGTAAATGCGAGCGTGCCAGCAAGGATCAATCAGTCCTTACAGAAATGTTAATTGCCAACCAATTATCAGACGATTGTGTTTTAGTTCTTTCAGCCTCAATGAAGAGGACTTTTACTGGTGGCTTGACTTAGGAGAAATTAAACAAAATAACAGTTAAATGAAGAGCAATTGAAGTATTTCATTAGAATGAAAACTTACAATGATCCGAACTCAGCCTCGTAGAGGTTTACAGCGATAATCTACTTGAAACTACTCCTATGAATGAAGTGCAGTGCAGGAATTTAAAGTGCAGGAATGTAAAGAGCAGGAATTTAAAGAACAGGAAATGTAAAACTGGAAAAGAAAATATGTAAAGTAAGACTGGTTTATATGATCTGAGTCTGGGGCTTTTTTCTTGGGTCTTCCCCGCTATTTATACTTCTCAAGGATGACCATCGAACTGCACTTCAAACCGTCGAACTGCTCCTCTATGATCGTTGATCATGCTGCCTTATAAGTAGTTCCACTACGCCATCACTTGCAGTTAGGCTTCCCTCCTATATTTGAATTTGAATCTGAGTAACCGTTGAAGCCACGTCACCTTGCACCTCTTTATTGATCCAATGCTACTCAGATCACGTGAGAATCAATACTAACTGCCACGTGTACGATCAGGATCGAAGACTTGAATAATCTTCCTATATTACCCTTATTCTGCCACGTGTTGAATTGTAACTGGCTTGTTGTAGACACCCCATTTTTGACCGCCCTCAAGACTTGGGCATTACTGATGGTTTGCTCGGTGTTGAGAGATGTGCAGGGCACAGGTTCAGTTTCTTTGGCAAGAAGAGAGGCAAAACTTTCCAAACACTTTGTTCGAGGGTTTGGAGTTCAAGAAAAGAGGAGAAGAGGGAAGAAAATAGGTTTGGGAGAAGTTCGACATGAATCCGGGTAGAAGCGAGTCGCGCAGCCCTCGCTGAATCAGGCCCATTCATCCGCATACTTGGAGTTAAGCTATGAGGCCACCACCATTGGAAAGAAGACTTCCGGGGCTTTACTTTGTACTCAAGAATCTCTTACATCCAAGTTCGGGTGCGGGAGATATGGTTGGTTGAAGTAGGGGATCATTCCGGTTGGATCGAGTCTGCGCGACTTCACGGAAAAGGGCATAACTTTTTGCACAGAAGGAATTTTGATGCAAGGTTTGCGCGGTTGGAAAGCTAACTTCCGGGGCTTCGATTTGCATACCCACCGGCCATATTTTGACCAAGGAATCATCCATCGGCACTATATTTAGCCGACCGGCACTAAATAGTGCCGACCGGCACTTTATTTTGACCAATGATCGAATCTTCTGGCCGGTTTGACCCCTTTGCACCCCCCAAGCTTGGTGCATGCCAGCTGTGCCAGCTGGGATGCACAGAACTCGACCCACGTGCATACATGTGCCAATTTTGCACCCTTTAACCACCTTTGGCCCTCCTTCTGTGCACCCTTTGCTCAAGGCTTCTTGGGGAAGCCTTGACCCCTTGTCTTGGCTTCCTCAAGAAGCTTACCAGCTGTCCAAACTTCTAGGTAAGCCTTGGCCCCCCTTGACCCTTTTGAATGACTTAGCCACTAAGTCTTGCCTTTACTTGGCTTATATAAGGAGGCCCTCTCCTCCTTTGATGGGGGTTGGAAATTTCTAAGCAAAAAACCAGAGAATAGATATATATATCTAACATATATATCTACAACCATATATCTCTCTCATCCAACCTCCAAACTCCATAGTTCTTGGGCCATTCCTTCTACAACACCTAGCACAATACCTCCATCTTCCATTCCAGCATTTGGGAGGTCATTTGCAGAGCTTAGGAGCACCAAAACTTGGTCCAAGAGGTGCTGGTTCATTGGTCTTCAAGGGTAAGTGTCTATTTCCCTCAAACTAGCATTTTCTTGGTTCATATCTAAGCCATAGTTGCATGTATTTTTGAGCTTCGATGTAAACTACAAAGTTGCTTGTTTTGAGCCCTTCTTCAACATTGAAGAAGGGCTCACACTGTTGGGGTCTCCATGTAGTACTTACCTTATACCCCTCTTTGGCCCCCATTTTTGCATGCTTTGTTAGCCTACCATGCTTCTGTTTTGGGTCTTCGACAGGCCTGAAAAGTGGCTTATTTTTCCCCCCTCTACATGTCTCATGAAGGGTATTTGGCTGTTTGATGATAGCATATAGCACCTATCAATATCCTCCCTTTGTATGCCATGTTTCTTGCATAGAATATTTGGCTGATGTATGATCTGTTTTGGGGCTTGATGTAAGCTGTAAGTAGGCTTATTTTGAGCCCTTCTTCAACATTGTTGAAGGGCTCAACATGTTTGGATGATCCTTATGCTACTTGCTTTGAAATCCTTGTTTTAGCCTCATTTTTGCATGGTTTGTTAGCCTTGTATGCTTACTGATTTTGGGGCTGTCTTATACTGAAAATGTGCTTATTTTGGGCTGTCTAGCTTCTGTCTATTCATACCATGTTCATATAATGCATGTTTAGTAGCATGCTATGCCATTTCGGAGGCTAGTTTTGCATTTCGGGAGTGATTCCATGCATCGGGTGTCATTTCGCCTTGTTTCGGGGCTGTTTTGCCCCTCATTTAGCTACTGAATTTGTATGTGTAGTATGCCATGCTTCATGTTTCATTAGAGTGCCATTTCATGCTTGTATGCCATCGCCTCGATTTGCGTGCCCGTATGCACGCATTTCGAGGCATCTCTTTTTCATCTATGGCCGCTGATTTTGGCATGCTTGTGAGCTATCCATGTTAGTTTTAAGTCCATTGTTGCATGTTTGTTGCATGCCATGCTTGTTGGTTTAGGTTGTGTGCCTAATACATGTTGCATGTTTGCATACTTGCCTTTATGCTCTATTGCATACTTATGCTTTAGCTCACATGTTTAGGTTGCATTTGCATGCATACCTTGCCTCCTCTTGAATCACCATGATAGAGGTTGGGCCTCTTGTTTGTTTTATGTGCATTTCATTCCACATTGAAGTTGCTAACTTGGCTTCTTGGCCATCATGCATTGAAATGCGTGATTGATGGCCCGGGGGTCGAGGGCCATGCTCCCTTGAGTCCATTGCATGATAGGGAGTGTGTCCGTGCATACATTTGTCCCAAAATTCCATACCATGCTCTGTTGCTGTCTGCTGCTGTCAAAACTGTCTCCTGCAGGAATTTAGTGCCGACCGGCACTCTTTAGTGCCGACCGGCAACTTTTTGTGCCGATAACTCAATTGCAGCCGGTGGCCAAACCTGCAGCCGGTGGTCCAAACCCTTCAGCCGGTGGTAATCTTCAGGGTATGTGGAAGGTGTCCCAGGACTTTGGCAATTTTCCAGAGAGGCAGGGCAGCAAAACAGAGGCAACAGTGGCATGGTGCGGGTTCCCGGGCAAGGCGGACATCGAGCATGCATCATTCGCACATCCCGAGGCGAGGGCTGTGGCCCCTTTTATTTTCACATTTATTTATTCAGTAATTAGAATTTGTAATATTTATTCATTTATTTTGGACTGTATTATTATTTTGGTCCCTCCGAGTGAGGGCAAATTGTAATAAGTGTGGTGAGTGTGTGTATGTCTTCCAACCCCCACTTCTTTCTTCCCTTTTATTTACCTGCTTATGATGGTAGATTAGGGCATATTTAAATTAGCATACCTTATGCAATGCATGCGTGCATTCATGCATTTGTTTACATGCACCGGGCTCGGTACATCATACAAACTGCATCGTACTTTCAATTCCAATTGAATACGTGATAGTTGTGCATTTCATGTGCCATGTTTAGGATAGCCGAGCCTGTCTAGATTACACTCTGTATGTTTGCATTAGCCACTTAACATGAACTAGGTCATGCATGTTTGCTAACTAGTTTCTGTTTTGGCACGGAGTACGATGTAAGTATTTATGCTTTAGCATATCGCATGCGTGTGAATGTTGCCATGACAGTATGCTTGCCATGCGGCTAATGCTTATGTGTGATAAACTGTTTGAATGCCTGTGGGTGGAGGTTGGATTGCTTGAGTTGGAACAACTCATTGAAATCCGTATTTTAGCCTACTTGCGAGTAGCAAAATCAAAATGTTTTCGAGACAAAACGGATATGCAATGTTTATTTCCAAATTAGGCAATCTAGTCTATACTTGTTTGCTGCGCATAACATAGTAATTCTAGGCTAATAATTGAATAAGAACGCATAAAGTTTCAAAAACGGATATCACGGTAGTAGAGGCCGGTCTTCGGACCGGGCGAAAGGGGGTGCTCATAGCTGACCTTCCCCGATCGTACCCAAGCTCCCGAGCCAAGACACTTTGGTGATGACGGACACGTGGCCTTCGGCACCGAGTCAGGGTTTCCTAAATTCCCCATTTTAAAAATATTTAGGTGGCGACTCTGTAATCTGGCAAAGCAGTCCATGTTTGGCACTACTTTTCAAAAATCTGTTTTTCTTCAAAACGATTTGCCAGAGTTGGACTCTTTGGTTCAGATTTAGAACCGCAACACAAATCGAGAGTCCGAACTGTAGCCGAGGTCCCCCCGCGGACGTGCTACAGTTTCTGGCGACTCTGCTGGGGAGTTTAGAGAGCTTGACTCGAACTCGTGATATCCTGTTTTGACTACACTTATGTGTTTCTTTGCATTGCATGTGCATTGGTGCGCCTAGGACACCGTGTTGGCCATCTGCTATTCCTGAGCGGTTTGCCGGAGGCTTGTCTTGTCAAGGCATGACCATAAGGCTGACCGGTTGCGGGCTCTGCCAGTATGGGAACACAAACCCCGGTTTTACCGGGGCACCCTTTTTGACCATTCGACCTAGTGCATATTCGGAATCCATAGTGACCATTCCAAACTAGGACAGGTTGCTTACCCGATATTAGGTTGTTTGAAACCGCTGCGTGCGTAGTGAAACCCTAGCTCCTGACAAAATAGGACAGGGAAACCCTACCCCAACATAGGGGTGTTTGGCTCTCATTTACCTGCTATGTGCTTTTAGAGTGTATCTCTACAGGGAATGCATATACCAGTTTGCGAGTCTGGGTATCCGGCCTGCGGGCACCAGTATCAGTTTTTGAGAATCAGTTATATCTGCGGGTATCAGATTCAGATTTGGGGCAGTGATTTCGGGGAACAGTGATCAGTAATAGAATACAGTCGTTCAGCTTTGCTCATATCCGTTCCAGTGAAGTTGAGCTGAGATGCTGTCTGTTTTCTCTTTTGCTAGGTAGTCCTGGAATCATAGCTTCAGAAGGCTCCACTATCCCCCAGGTACATTGGATTTGTGTGATAGACTTTGTCAGGTCAGAGACTCAGTTCAAGGGTAATCAGGGCCAGAGAGGGCCAGTCAGGCACAGACCACCAGTACAACAGCTACCAGATCAGTGATCTTTGAGCGGTCGGGTTGAGATTTCCAAGCCTACTGCAGACACATATATACCGGTTGCTCAGTCGAATCAGGACAATATGTCGAGTCTGGAAGAAATGGTGCGCCAACTCCAGGATAGTATGAAAGCCATGCAGCAAGATGCTGTCCGTCAATCTGAATTCACCAAGCAACAGGCTGTGGTCATAGCCCAACAGGCAGAGACAATTGCCAGGTTAGAGCAGCAAGCCGGGGCATCTGCTTCGCATCAGGCTCCTCCCCACCAAGGGTTCCGATACCCGAGGAGACGCCAAATGTCCAAAATGTCCAAGAGGATACAGGCCTTCCAACGGGGCCAGCTCCGCCCCCGATTCTACCGCAACTATCCAAGGCACCCACGCCTATCAATGTACCGGACTCTCCCTTTGAGTTCGAGACGGATCCCACAGCACTGAAGTTGAGCAAGCTTGAAAAGCTGTTCAAGAATCCCAGGGAGTCAAGACCATCCCTGACATTGAAGATGGATACACGGACACAGCTGTGACATTGCCAGACAGGTTCAAGATGCCTCACATCGACCGTTTTGACGGGTCAGGAGATCCCATGGTCCACCTGAGTTTGTTTTCAGATGTTCTGCGCCCGATGGGCTTGACAAGATTACAGAAGCTCTCCCTCTTTAGCAGGACCCTGTCGGGTATCGCGGCCATCTGGTACGCCAAATTAGAGGACTCAGTGAAACGAAGCTGGGAGGAGATGTCTGAGGCCTTCGTCGCACAATATTCATACAATACTCAGATCGAGATCACAACCCGTGATCTTGAGACAACCAGGCAAGAGTCGAAAGAGGGCTTCTCTGACTTTGTAACCCGTTGGAGAGCCAAAGCTTCTTCAATGACCACCAGGCCGGTCGACAAGGACCAGATACGGATGATTGTGCGCAATCTCCAACCCAGGATGATGCAGAAGATGATTGTCCTCCCCCTACCCACCTTTGCAGACCTCCATGAGATTGGGGTACAAATCGAGGACGCTATAAAGCAAGGCCTTATTGACCAGGAAAAGGAGCAGCCCAGGAGGGTGTTTACCCGCAGTTCGAATGCGACCACCAGTGGTGATGCAGCTGCTAGGACTTCTGAAGTGGGCATGGTCACCACCACCACATCAAAAACAGCTACCCCATTCACCGGTGCGTCCGGAAGTAGCTCACAGAAAACCAAATATCCACCCGAGTCAAGAGGGTTTTCACCCCACTTCATATGCCTTTGTCAAAGGCTCTAGAGGTCTTAATCCGGAAGGGACATCTGAAACCATTGGAACAACGGCCTTTACCTGATCCTCTCCCTTCAAAGCATGACCGGACTAAGTACTGTGCGTACCATCAACAAACCGGTCATGAGACCGATAGCTGCTTTCGTCTGCGCCATGATGTACAAGATTTGTTTGACAACAACGTCATCACCGCACCAGCTCAGTAAAGTCTATCGTCACTGGGTCAGTGAACTTGGGGGATAATACGATGTGATCGGGGGATGAACCACCTGCGGGCGGCACTCAGTTTACTCCAGACGTGGGAATGGCACGCACTGTTTCGAGCAGTATGCAAATACTAGTTTTGGTAGTTTCTGACTTGGGTATTGAGCCAGTTCTATTGTTTTGTTTAGAGTCTGTCTCTTTGTTTTGAGTCAGTCTTTTTGGTTAAGGTCTGTCTTGTTGTATCGAGTCAGTCCTGTTATGTAGGAGTCGGGTGATTCCGGGGGTGTTACCTCGGACATCACCATTTTGTTTTGTGTTTGTCTTTTCATTTCTTTTGAGTCTGTTTCTGCCTTGGAGCCAGTTACACCAGAAGATTTGAATGGAACAGCAGTGATTTTCACACTCTTGTGTTTGTATCTGCCGTGTGCCGTTGTGCCAGAAATTCTAAATGAGATGGACAGTATTTGACTAAGAACTTGTCTTTTCTGTGCCTTGAATTCATTGCATTGGCCTAAGTTTTTCAAAACTTTTTCAAACACTGTGGTGAAAACGAAGAGGAAGGAATTCCTTGGGATTTGCAAAAATTTGATCAATTGAGAGAAAGAGAGGCGTGCTAAGCCCTTAATGAATGAAATCATGCTTGTTAGTGTGAGTACTGAGAAGGACCCTAGCTTTGATCCAGATTGGTCCTACACTGTCTTCAGCGCGAGCGATTTGTCGCTTTCTTAAAAACTTTCAAAAAATGTTTTGCGCGGTCCTGCGAAGACATGTGTGGAATCGCTCTTGAGATTGTGCAGCTTAGGATCGCTCTCAGCCTCGAGACTCGACCCCTCATTTTCCGAACCTTGGACTCAAACTCAGAATGTTCAAGGTTAACTCAATGTGAGGCCTGTGTGGCCAGATTTAAAGCAGCCCTCGAACAAGAGGCAAGAAAGTCAAATCAAGAAGATCAGATGTCGTCAAAGAGGCTTGGGAAGCTAGATCAGAAGCCCCCCCTCAAACTAGGGGCAAAGATGTCAGATGTGCCCGAAGAGCCGAAGATGAGTTCTCTTGCGAATCAACAGCCACTCTCCTGGATACGGATGGCATCAAAACCCTAAAACCATTTGGCATGGACTTGCTACACTTTTACCCTTTGAGAGGCTCGCTGGGCCGAAAACCCGGAAGGGCGACCCAGGCAAAAGTTAGAGCAAGCAAAAAAAACATACAAACAAAAGGAAAAGAAAAAAAAAAAAAAAAAAGAGAAAAAAGGAAAAAAAGAAAAGAAAGAAAGAAAAAAGCTCGCAAGGTCGAAAACCTGCAACAGGCGCCTTGGCAAAAGTTAGAGCATAAAAAGGAGAGGTTAAATACCCGAGTGTACCTTAACCCCGAACTACGTAAGGCTTGATTCCCATCTTTGGGATACGTAGGCAACTTCATTCTGAAGTCCAGCCTAAAACACTTCAAATTCGATTGTGTCCATGAAATGGTTTTGATCATCTTTGCCTTCTCTGTATCCGAGAGTCTGGTTGTGTTCGTCGCTCTGAGGACTGACTACAATGCGCTGCGGCATCATCCAAACAAGGGGCAACTTTCCGTTGCCATTCAAAACGCCGCGGTGTCATTCAAACAAGGGGCAACTTTCCGTTGCCATGCAGCTCCCCTCAGACAAGGGGCAATTTTCCATTGCTAATCCGAGGTTGTGCATCTCAAGAGTGGTTCCCGCTTGTTGAGCATTGCCGTTTGCAAAAACAGTTTTTGAGAATTTTTACTGAGGTTGACTAACTCTCTCGAAAATTATTCCATCTTTTCCAAAACTGGACCATTTTCTTGGACCCAAAAAAGGAAAATTTCAGTGCTCATAGCCTGACTTGCATGATTTCAAATCAAAAATCGAACAAGCATGTTAATCTAACTCTCATGTTGGTCAAAATGTTTTTAGTAGAAACCAAAAAAAAATGGTCAAAATGATGAACTAGGGGCACAGTTGAGTCAGGCTTCCTGTCTTTTCCCCATTTTCAACATACTTGCCAAGAAGGGCACTCTACCTGCCAGAAGAGGCACACAACTGAGTCACACAAGGGCTGAAAGCTCTCTCGTCCTCCAAGCAACGAGGTATCAAGCCAAGTGCGAAGCACAAACCGGAATGGATCAAGATCTTCCACTTCCTCATCGACAGATCTAACCACGTCCAAACTCCCAGCAGGCATCATCAACCGATGTTAGCTGCCGATTCTACACACCCAGTTGTAGCACAACCCCTCTGTGGGAGAAACTCACTGTTGTGAACAGAAAGAGAATCTAGCAGAATGCTAGGGGCAAGAGCCCGCAACTTTCTTATCATCTACCAACCACTCCGGAGGGATAAAAAATGAGAGATTAAAGAATAGAGAGATGTGCCTGAGAGAAAAAGTGAGAAAAGGGCTTTTCAGAAAAAACAGAGCTTGAGGGCCGAGTGATGTGAGAATCACAAATGAGAAAGGGTGGAAATAATACCCGTGAAACAGGCTCCCTGTGCACATTTGAGTCTTGTGTTTTGTTTGTCTGTCTCGATTCTTGTTTTGAGTTTTCGAGTGTTAATAGATGTGTTTAGGTTGTTTACCTTTGTTTTCCATCATTGAGTCGTAGCGCGCTGTGTTCAGTCGTAGGCTCAATACCCCGGTCAGAACTCATCTCTCAATTTCAAAAAATCATCTTGTGCTCAGAGTGCTGTGCCATTCTCCACATTTGTGCAAAACAGATTCGTTCTTTCATAAAACTGCAGGGCCCACCCCGATAAGTGTGAACAGTAAAACCAGGACCTATTTGAAGCTATGTGGTTCCGGACTGCAAAATAAAAGCAAAAGAGGAAAACGTCGGGTATCTGAGTTGTTTTCAACTTCAGTAAGTTCCGAGACTACATCCCGTGTGTACCTCTTCAGGCCTTGCCAATGCTCCGAAGTATGAGTGTACCTCTACCTCAAACTCAAGATCAAGTCTGCTTCAAGCCAGAATAGTGTATCAATTACACTCTCATTCCCTTAGTGTATCAATCACACTTCATTCACTTTGAGTATCTATCACACACGTTCATTTGCTTCATTCAGTGTATCTAACACACTTTAGTTGCCTTAGTGTATCAATCACACTTCATTCACTTTGTGTATCTATCACACACATCTCATTTCATGTATCTATCACCCTTCTTTCATTTTGTGTATCATTATCGCACATCCCATTGTTGTGTATCTACTACACACATTTCATTTTGTGTATCTATCACGCACATATTCACTTTTGTGTATCTATTACACTCTCACTCAGTGTATCAATCACACTTCACCCACTTTGTGTATCTATCACACCATTCTTCTCTTCATATCACATGTTTGCTTTGTGTATCAATCACACTCTGTTTACCTCATGTATCTGTCACATGATTACTTAGTGTATCCATCACACCTCATTTACTTCCGTTTGCTTCATGTATCTCTCACATGTTTATTTAGTGTATCAATCACACTCTCATCACACTTCACTCATTTTGTGTATCTATCACACACATACTCATTTAGTGTATCAATCACATTTCATTCTCATTTCTGTATCTATCACACACATCCTCATTTAGTGTATCAATCACACACTTCATTTCATTCAGTGTATCAATCACACACTTCATTGCATTCAGTGTATCAATCACACACTTTATTTGCATAGTATCAATCACACTTCATTCATTCAGTGTATCAATCACACACTTCATTTCATTCAGTGTATCAATCACACACTTCATTGCATTCAGTGTATCAATCACACACTTCATTCACATTTAGTATATCAATCATACTCCTGTTCACTAAGCATCTATCACACTTTGTGTTCACTTTTAGTATATCAATCATACTCTTGTTCACTAAGTGCATCTATCACACTTCGTGTTCACCTTAGTATATCATCATACTCCTGTTCACTAAGTGCATCTATCCCACTTGTGTTCATTTCAGTATATCAATCATACTCCTGTTCACTAAGTGCATCTATCACACTTTGTGTTCACCTTAGTATATCAATCATACTCCGTTCACTAAGTGCATCTATCACACTTCGTGTTCACCTTTAGTATATCAATCATACTCCTGTTCACTAAGTGCATCTATCACACTTGTGTTCACTTTTAGTATATCCATCATACTCTGTTCACTAAGTGCATCTATCACACTTCGTGTTCACCCTTAGTATATCAATCATACTCCTGTTCACTAAGTGCATCTATCACACTTTGTGTTCATTTTTAGTATATCAATCATACTGTTCACTAAGTGCATCTATCACACTTCGTGTTCACCTTAGTATATCAATCATACTCTTGTTCACTAAGTGCATCTATCACACTTCGTGTTCACTTTAGTATATCAATCATACTTGTTCACTAAGTGCATCTATCACACTTCGTGTTCACCTTAGTATATCCATCATACTTGTTCACTAAGTGCATCTATCACACTTCGTGTTCACATTTAGTATATCAATCATACCTGTTCACTAAGTGCATCGATCACACTTCGTGTTCACCTATTGTTATCCATCACACTTGCTCACTTAGTGCATCTATCACACCTTGTGTTGCCTTTTATATCCATCACGCTGCTCACTTCATTCATTAGTGTATCAATCACACTTAGTTCATATAGTGTATCTATCACACACCGCTTATCCATCACACACTTTCGCTTTGTGTATCAATCACACACGCTCGCTTTGTGTATCAATCACACACTTTCTCTTTATGTATCCATCACACTTTGCTTCATACAGTGCATCCATCACACTGCACTCACCTTGTGTATCCATCACACTTTGCTTCATATAGTGTATCCATCACACTCGCTTCACTTTGTGTATCTACCACACACGTTCACTTTTTGTATCTATCACATGCTCCCTTTGTGTATCCATCACACACATTCGTTTAGTATATCTATTACGTATTCGCTAGTGTATCAATCACACTTTATTCATATAGTGTATCCATCACACTCTCTTCACTTTGGTGTATCCATCACACATGTTTGTCCACTTAGTGTATCCATCACACTTCGTTCACTTTTGTGTATCTAACGCACATGTTCGTGAGAATTGCATAATTCTCTTACATCCTTTCTACATGAGATGTAGTTTGGTTCATGTCTACTTGCTGCATAGCATTCGCTTAAAATGTTGCATTTATAATTGCTTCATTACAGCATCCTTTGCATGATCATAAGTTATGCACTTGCATTGTGCATCACTTTGCATCCTGCCCCTGAACTACGCTGGTTTGATTCCTTGCAAAGGATACGTAGGCAGCCTGCGGGCACAACCATTTATCATCATATGTTTGTTTGTCCAAGTCTTCGGCCTTGTCAAAAATGGGTCGTCTCTGGGCTTTGACATTCACTCCCGTCATTGTTATGACTTTCGAGTTCTGTCAAAGGGGCAACTGTAGACACCCCATTTTTGACCGCCCTCAAGACTTGGGCATTACTGATGGTTTGCTCGGTGTTGAGAGATGTGCAGGGCACAGGTTCAGTTCCTTCGCAAGGAGAGAGGCAAAACCCTTCAAAACACTTTGTTAGGGTTTGGAGTTGAAGAAAAGAGGAGAAAGGGAGAAAACTGGTCTGGGAGAAGTTCGGCATGAATCCGGGTAGGAGAGAATCGAGCAGCCCTCGCTAAATCGAGCTTATTTGTCTATACACTTGGAGTTAAGTTATGAGGCCACCATCGTTGGAAAGAAGACTTCCGGGGCTTCACTTTGTACTCAAGAATCTCTTACATCCAAGTTCGGGTGGGGGAGATATGGTTGGTTGAAGTAGGGGATCATTCCGGTTGGATCGAGTCTGCGCGACTTCACGGAAAAGGGCATAACTTTTTGTACAGAAGGAATTTTGATGCAAGGTTTGCGCAGTTGGAAAGCTAACTTCCGGGGCTTCGATTTTCATATCCACCGGCCATATTTTGACCAAGGAATCATCCATCGGCACTCTATTTAGCCGACCGGCACTTTATTTTGACCAATGATCGAATCTTCTGGCCGGTTTGACCCCTTTGCACCCCCCAAGCTTGGTGCATGCCAGCTGTGCCAGCTGGGATGCACAGAACTCGACCCACGTGCATACATGTGCCAATTTTGCACCCTTTAACCACCTTTGGCCTCCTTCTGCAACCCTTTGCTCAAGCTTCTTGGGGAAGCCTTGACCCCTTGTCTTGGCTTCCTCAAGAAGCCTTACCAGCTGTCCAAACTTCTAGAGTAAGCCTTGGCCCCCCTTGACCCTTTTTGAATGACTTAGCCACTAAGTCTTGGCTTTACTTGGCTATATATAAGGAGGCCCTCTTCTCCTTTGAGGGGTTGGAAATTTCTGAAGCAAAAACCAGAGAATAGATATAATATCAACATATATATCTACAACCATATATATCTCTCTCATCCAACCTCCAAACCCATAGTTCTTGGCCATTCCTTCTACAACACCTAGCACAACACTCCATCTTCCATTCCAGCATTTGAGGTCATTTGCAGAGCTTAGGAGCATAAACTTGGTCAAGAGGTGCTGGTTCATTGGTCTTCAAGGGTAAGTGTCTATTTCCCTCAAACTAGCATTTTCTTGGTTCATATCTAAGCCATAGTTGCATGTATTTTGAGCTTCGATGTAAACTACAAAGTTGCTTGTTTTGAGCCCTTCTTCAACATTGAAGAAGGCTCAACACTGTTGGGGTCTCCATGTATACTTACCATTATACCCCTCTTTGGCCCCCATTTTTGCATGCTTTGTTAGCCTACCATGCTTCTGTTTTTGGGTCTTCGACAGCCTGAAAAGTCTTCGACAGGCCGAAAAGGGGCTCTTATTTTTCCCCCCTCTACATGTCTCATGAAGGGTATTGGCTGTTTGATGATAGCATATAGCACCTATCTCAATATCTCTTGTATGCCATGTTTCTTGCATAGAATATTTGGCTGATGTATGATCTGTTTTGGGGCTTGCTTGATGTAAGCTGTAAGTAGGCTTATTTTGAGCCCTTCTTCAACATTGTTGAAGGGCTCAACATTGTTTGGATGATCCTTATGCTACTTGCTTTGAAATCCTTGTTTTAGCCTCATTTTTGCATGGTTGTTAGCCTTGTATGCTTACTGATTTTGGGGCTGCCTTATACTGAAAATGTGCTTATATTTGGCTGTCTAGCTTCTGTCTATTCATACCATGTTCATATAATGCATGTTTAGCATAGCTATAGGCCATTTCGGAGGCCTAGTTTTGCATTTCGGGAGTGATTCCATGCATCGGGTGTCATTTCGCCTTGTTTCGGGGCTGTTTTGCCCCTCATTTAGCTATTGAAATTTGTATGTGTAGTATGCCATGCTTCATGTTTCATTAGAGTGCCATTTCATGCTTGTATGCCATCGCCTCGATTTGCGTGCCCGTATGCACGCATTTCGAGGCATCTCTTTTTCATCTTATGGCCGCTGATTTTGGCATGCTTGTGAGCTATCCATGTTAGTTTAAGCCCATTTTTGCATGTTTGTTGCATGCCATGCTTGTTGGTTTAGGTTGTGTGCCTAATACATGTTGCATGTTTGCATACTTGCCTTTATGCTCATATTGCATACTTAGCTCACATGTTTAGGTTGCATTTGGCATGCATACCTTGCCTCTTGAATCACCATGATAGAGGTTGGGCCTCTTGTTTGTTTATGTGCATTTCATTCCACATTGAAGTTGCACACTTTGGCTTCTTGGGCCATCATGCATTGAAATGCGTGATTGGTGGCCCGGGGGTCGAGGGCCATGCTCCCTTGAGTCCATTGCATGATAGGGAGTGTGTCCGTGCATATATTTGTCCCAAAATTCCATACCATGCTCTGTTGTTGTCTGCTGCTGTCAAAACTGTCTCCTGCAGGAATTAGTGCCGACCGGCACTCTTTTTGTGCCGATAATCTCAATTGCAGCCGGTGGCCAAACCTGCAGCCGATGGTCCAACCCTTCAGCCGGTGGTAATATTCAGGGTATGTGGAAGGTGTCCCAGGACTCTGGCAATTTTCCAGAGAGGCAGGGCAGCAAAAGCAGAGGGAACAGAGGCATGGTGCGGGTTCCCGGGCAAGGCGGACATCGAGCATGCATCATTCGCACATCCCGAGGCAAGGGGCTGTGGCCCCCTTTTATTTCACATTTATTTATTCAGTAATTAGAATTTGTAATATTTATTCATTTATTTTTGGACTGTATTATTCTTTCGGTCCCTCCGAGCGAGGGCATAATTGTAATAAGTGTGGGTGAGTGTGTGTATGTCTTCCAACCCCCACTTCTTTCTTCCCTTTTATTTACCTGCTTATGATGGTAGATTAGGGCATATTTAAATTAGCATACCTTATGCAATGCATGCGTGCATTCATGCATTTGTTTACATGCACCGGGCTCGGTACATCATTCAAACTGCATCGTACTTTCAATTCCAAATTGAATACGTGTTACTCGTGCATTTCACATGCCATGTTTAGGATAGCCGAGCCTGTCTAATTACACTCTGTATGCGTCGCATTAGTCATCTTAACATGAGCTAGGGACATGCATGTCTGCTAACTAGTTTCCTGTTTTGGCACGGAGTACGATGTAAGTATTTACGCTTTAGCATATCACATGCGTGTGAATATTGCCATGACAGTATGCTTGCCATGCGGCTAAATGCTTATGTGTGATAAAATGCTTGAATGCCTGTGGGTGGAGGTTGGATTGCGTGAGTTGGAACAACTCATTGAAATCCGTATTTTAGCCTACTTACGAGTAGCAAAATCCAACACGTTTTTCGAGACAAAACGGATATGCAATGTTTATTTCCAAATTAGGCAATCTAGTCTATACTTGTTTGCTGCGCGCATGACATAGTAATTCTAGGCTAATAATTGGAATAAGAGCATGTAAGGTTTTCAAAAAAGGGTATCACGGTTAGTAGAGGCCGGTCTTCGGACCGGGCGAAAGGGGGTGCTCATAGCTGACCTTCCCCGATCGTACCCAAGCTCCCGAGCCAAGTCACTTTGGTGATGACGGACATGTGGCCTTCGGCACCGAGTCAGGGTTTCCTAAATTCCCCCATTAAAAAATATTTAGGTGGTGACTCTGTAATCTGGCAAAGCAGTCCATGTTTGGCACTACTTTTCAAAAATCTGTTTTTTTTCTCTTCAAAACAAATTGCCAGAGGTGGACTCTTTGGTTCAGATTTAGAACCGCAACAACGTCGAGAGTCCGAGCTGTAGCCGAGGTCCCCCGCGGACGTGCTACAACATCCGTCCTAAGGCTTGGGCATGGCCGAAATTGAGTTGGGGCAAAATTTCCTCGTCACGCTCGCACTCCATTAAAGCTTGGAAATCTTCGAAAGTTGGACACACCTCTTGCCCGCTAAAGCTGAAGACGTGTGTCACCGGATTCCAAAACCTTGCCGCGGCACGAAGAAATGGAAAATGCAGCGGGGTACGGCGCAAAGTGAATAGTGCGTTTATGCCGAAGGCCCGGAAATTCAGCTTTTCTAAGCCATCCAAGTTGTTAATCCAAGTTGCGAGATTCTGGGCAAGAAATTCTTCCATTTGGAGTAAATTAGTGTGGAAATGAGGAAAACTACGAAGTTGGGGTCTTTTGTAGGGGATAAGGTTGAATGGAGGACAGGTGTCAGCATTCTGCTGGTTTCTCCCATTCTTGGCTGACCAGCCAAATAGATTCCCGACCGGCCGTCAGTTTTGGCCGGTGGATCAATTTCCCGGCCGGTGGTCATTTGTCACAGCCGATGGACTTCCTATTGGGCCGGTGATTCTCCCCTTTGTCCCCTGAGCTTTCCATGCTAAGGATTGGGGAATCCCACAACCCTCCAATACCCTCCAGTGATCAATTCTCACGAGGGCGCGCCCATTTGCTTATCGAGTTGTTGTATATTTGCTTATCGAGTTGTATTTCACTCTCTTTAAGTCTTTGTGTTGTTTATCGAGTTGTGCTCGCACCTGGTTGAAATGAGACCCTTTGCTTTGCTTATCGAGTTGTAATTGGTTCACTACCTGATTATTACGATGTGATGCTTCGTTTTCAAAACACAGTGTCAATTTGATTCACATTGTTATGTGATGCCTTGCGATGCGATGCATAAAACGTGCAAATGCAACACCTTTCGAACAAATAGCTGTTTCATTTCCGTCATGTATTTTTGTAAAAATATGCAATTTCAAAAAGAAGAGGTAGAACCTGCCTGAGGCAATGCAATGTGCTTAAACTCCTAATAAAAAGGAAAGTAAAGCAGGAGAATAACAGGATAGCAGAGTACTGGGTTTGACACCAGTAACCTCTCCTTACGGTCATTGTACCTTCCACGCCCTTGTTCGGGTTAATTGTGAGGTTTGACACCTTCATCATTCAAGGCAATACAAGAAAATGCATTTTCGGGAACGTAAGTGGATCTTAGAGTTGACCTCAAGCCCTGACTTTTGTGAGCGATGCTCGGTACGTACGAAGAACGTCCCTTTCTGTATCCTTTTCATATATCTTGTGATTCCTCGAATCATTTCAATCATACCGTGTTGTAACACATTACATTCCAGCATCATGGGAAATTTGTTTTACCATGTTCAATTTCAATCTCCTTTTTATACACATTGCGTGCATGCGTGCATTGCTTTACTTACATGTGTTCAAGTTCCTTTTTATACACATTGCGTGCATGCGTGCATTGCTTTACTTACATGTGTTCAAGTTCCTTTTTACACACATTGCGTGCATGCGTGCATTGCTTTACTTACATGTGTTCAAGTTCCTTTTTATACACATTGCGTGCATGCGTGCATTGCTTTACTTACATGTGTTCAAGTTCCTTTTTATACACATTGCGTGCATGCGTGCATTGCTTTACTTACATGTGTCCAAGTTCCCTTTCCATACACATTGCGTGCATGCGTGCATTACTTTACTTACATGTGTTCAAGTTCCTTTCCATACACATTGTGTGCATGCGTGCATTGCTTTACTTACATGTGTTCAAGTTCCTTTTTATACACATTGCGTGCATGCGTGCATTGCTTTACTTACATGTGTCCAAGTTCCCTTTCCATACACATTGCGTGCATGCGTGCATTGCTTTACTTACATGTGTTCAAGTTCCTTTCCATACACATTGCGTGCATGCGTGCATTGGTTTACTTACATGTGTTCAAGTTCCTTTTTATACACATTGCGTGCATGCGTGCATTGCTTTACTTACATGTGTTCAAGTTCCTTTTTATACACATTGCGTGCATGCGTACATTGCTTTACTCACATGTGTTCAATCCTACCATTTCTCTATACACGACTTGCGTTGTCACGGACTTTCATTGCTTTGTCATGCATATTGCTAACGACATTGTACCTGTTAAGTTTGTTTTCTTTACAGGCACGATATTGTATGTACGGCTAATTTGAGGCCGGCGCAACCGAACGAACCGGACAGGTATTGTATCCTCCGCGTGAGACGTATCGAGGATTACATAATTCTCTTACATCCTTTCTGCATTGTAGTGTAGTCTGGTGTGTGCTAGCTTAAAACTATTGCATGCGTGCTTCATTACAGCTTTCTTTGCATGATCATAAGTTATGCTCGGCTTCTTGCATTGTCTTGCATTTTGCCCCTGCCTTCGGGCGCATACCTTGTTTGTCTTGCATGATTGTCCAAGTCTTCGGCCTTGTCAAAAATGGGTCGTCTCTGGGCTTTGACATTCACTCCCGTCATTGTTATGACTTTCGAGTTCTGTCAAAGAGGGGCAACTGTAGACACCCCATTTTTGACCGTCCTCAAGACTTGGACGTCACCGTTTGAACACTCGGTGATTATCCATGTTTGTGTTCGTCTCGAGTTCCCGGAGGTCTCGGCTGCGCCTTGCTCAGGACCTCCTGACTCGACTGCTTCGTGTATGGTTTTGGCACCAAACACCTGTGTTTTTGCCTTGAAGGGCAGGGAATGGCTTGTTGGCCATCCCTACACCCCCTCGGCCCTCCCCTACCATCACCGGCTGCATATGTGTACCACCGGCCATGATTTCTTGAAAACAATGGCCGGTCGGCACTATGTTTAGCCAACCTGCACTTTATTGTGCCGTTGACCTACTTGGTTGGCCGGTGACCCTTCTGCACCCCTTAGGCATGGTGCATGCCAGCTGTGCCAGCTGGAATGCACCCACACCACTCCCCATGCATGGGGATGACTCCTTTGCACCTTTGAACCCCCAAACCTTCTAGAAGGTTGACCCTTTGGCCAAGCTTCTTGGAGAAGCTTGGCCAGCTGTCTTAGCTTCTCCAAGAAGCCAAGACCCCTTTGCACCTCTTGACCCTTTCTCTTTTGCTTAGCCACTAAGCTTCTTGGCTTGTTTTTGCCTATATAAGCATCATATCTCTCCCTTTGTAAGGGGTTGGCCATTCTTGAACAAAAAACCAGAGCTTGTGTATCTATATATCTGCCATATATCTCCTCTCTCTAGATTTCCCTCCTCTCTCTCTCCTCTGTGTGTGTGTTTTTAGGCCTAAAAGTGTAGTTTTACCTTACTTTTGCACTCATACACACACTATCACACCTTAGCTCGAGATTGGGAGGCTTGGAGGGTTGTTTCTTGAGCATTTGGACTGATTTTGATCAATAGAGGGTGGCTGGACCAACTGTTCTTCAAGGTTTCTTCAAGGGTGAGCACTTTACTTTAGATTCCCCATTTTTGCAACAAGTTTTTACCTGTCTTGCTTGCTGATTTAGGTTTTGTGTTTAACATGAAAAAGTCTTATATTTTTATGCTTAAGAACTTTCATTAAGGGTGTTTTGTGGTTGGGGTCGAAATCTCCCTCTTAGGCCTTGTTTGGCCTCTTTTGGTCCCTTTTCCTTAAGTCTTGCTTATGTTGTTGTGTTGATCTTCTCACCACTGAAATCCAGTGGATTTTCAGTGGTGATGAAGGTGGTTTGAAGTCTTGTATAGGGGAGGGACACCCCTCTCCCCTTTGTCCCTCTTTTGCCTTTGTTTTTGGCTCATAAGGGAGCATGCCCACTTGGTTTGTTTTGGCCTCATTTCAGAGCTTATTTGGTGTTCATAAGATGTGTTATATCTCTGTTTTTGGTTGGATTTGTACCCTTTAGCATGCATCTTATACTTGCTTTGAAATGCTCTACTTTGCCTAGAAATGTGCCATGTGTTTAGTCTTGTATATCCTCATGTTTTAGCTTGGATTATTGAAGCTTTTGGTCATGATTTGTCATGCTTTAGGTCTGTTAGTCACTGACTTTACCATGTTTGGCATGCTTGGTATGGTTGCCTTGCATTTTGGCTCATAAGCCTTGGTTGTGTAGATCACTAGCATGCTTAACTTAGCTTCTTCTCATGATTTTGGCATCATTATAGGCTATATTTCAGCCCCTAATCCATGCCTACATGCTTGCATTTGTCATGCCTTTCATGCTTTGAAACATTGGTCTTTGGTGCTTTGAAATGGACATTGTGCATGCTTGCATATTTAAGGCATTTGGGCTGCCATATCAGAGGCTTTGGGGGTTGTTTTACATGCTAAACATATGTGTTTTGGTTGCTTGGTTCATGCCATGGGTGGTCTTGCTAATGGTAGTGGAGTACCCTCTTTTGTGCCTTAGCTTTAGCCCATTAATTTGTGTGCTTTTTGAACATTTTGTCCATGGTTTTAGGCACTTTTGGCCACTGTTTTGGGGTGGATTGAGGTCTGCCCCTTTATGGTTTAAGCCCACTTTTGCATGTTTGTCTCATGTTCTTTGCATACTTGCTTCATTAAGTGTGGTAGCATGATAGTTCTATTACATGATTTGTCCTTGTTTGCATCGCATTTGCATCTCGTATGCTCTAGCATTTTGTATACTTAACATGTGTTGCATAGCATTTGGCATGCCTTGCATTTTGTATCATGTTGCATTGTTAAGCCATGTTTGCATAACATGCATTGCATTACTTGGTTTGGGGTGTCAAACCAAGTGTGAGAGATGAGAGGTGTTTGTACTTTAAGTGACAAAACACGTCTCAATTCTCATGTCACTAAGGCCCTTGACTTGGACATGATAGGATCTTGGTCCTCATTTGTGTGTTGCATGCATCTTTACATTGAATTGCAATCTTGGTCCCTTAGGCCATCATGCATCAAAATGCATAATTGGTGGCCCAAGGACCAAGGGCCATGCTTCCTTGAGTCCCATACATGATAGGGGGCATGGCCATGCTTACATGTGCCCAAAATTCCATACCATACACTGTCTGTCCTTGTTACTGTCAAAAACCAGATTCTGCAGGAATTGTTTGCCGACCGGCAGTACAGAGTGCCGACCGGCAATGTATTGGTGGCCGACAACCTCATAAGCAGCCGACAGATATTTTACATGGCCGGTGGCCATTTCATCCAGCCGATGGTGTGAAGCAGTGTGCATATAAGGTATCCTGGGACTTTGGCAGTCTTTGGAGAGGCAGGACAGTGAAAACAGAGGCGGCAGTGGTATGGTACGGGCTTTCCGGGCAAGACGGATCGAGCATGCATCATTCGCGCATCCCGAGGCAGGGCTGAGGCCCCCTTCTTTTTACATTTGATTTAATTTGATAATTAGAATCTTTGTAATAATTTATTCTGTATTTGGACTGTACTATTTGGGACTGTATATTCTTTTGTCCCTCCGAGTGAGGGCGCAATTGTGTAATAAGTGTGGGTGAGTGTGTGCATGTCTTCCAACCCCACGTCTTTCTTCCCTTTTATTTACCTGCTTATGATGGTAGATTAGGGCATATTAAATTAGCATACCTTATGCAATGCATGCGTGCATCCATGCATTTGTTTACATGCACCGGGCTCGGTACATCATACAAACTGTGTTGTATTTCAATTCCAAATTGAATGCGTGATAGTTGTAGCATTTCACATGCCATGCTTAGGATAGCCGAGCCTGTCTAGATTGCATCTTTGCTTGTGTTGCATTAGCCACTTAACATGAACTAGGATCATGCATATGATTACTAACTGGTTTCTGTTTTGGCTTGGAGTACTAGGTGAGCTGTTATGCTTTAGCATACCGCATGCGTGTGAATGTTGCCATAAAAGCATGATTACCATGAGGCTAGCTGCTTATGTGATATAACTGCTTGAATGCCTGTGGGTGGAGGTTGGATTGTTTGAGTTGGAAAAACTCGTTGAAATCCGTGTTTTAGCCTACTTGCGAGTAGCAAATTCCAAAGCATTTTTCAAAACAAACGGATGCAATGCTTGTTTCCAAATTAGGCGATCTAGTCTATACTTGTTTGCTGTGCGCATAACATAGTAATTCTAGGCTAATAACCGGAATAAGAACGCACAATGTTTTCAAAACAGATATCATGGTTAGTAGAGGCCGGTCTTTGACCGGGCGAGAGGGGGTGCTCATAGCTGACCTTCCCCAATCGTACCCAAGTTCCCGAGCCGAGGCAACTTTGGTGATGACGGACACGTGGCCTTTGGCACCGAGTCAGGGTTTCCTAAATTTCCCAAAAATAAAATATTTAGGTGGCGACTCTGTATCTGGCAAAGCAGTCCATGTTTGGCACTTCTTTTCTAAAAATCTATTTTTCTCAAAATCGATTTGCCGATTTGGACTCTTTGGTTCAAGATTAAGAACCGCGACATTTGAGTCCTTGAACTGTAGTAAGCCCATATGAACAGAACGGGGGGAGTAACCCTCCCGGGGCGTTCGGGACGTCTACAGTTTCTGGCGACTCTGCTGGGGAGTTAGAGAGCTTGACTCGAACTCGTGATATCTGTTTTGACTACATTTTGCATGTCTCTTTGCATTGCATGTGCATTGGTGCGCCTAGGACACCGTGTTTGCCATCTGCCATTCCTGAACGGTTTGCCGGAGGCTTGTCTTGTCAAGGCATGACCATAAGGCTGACTGGTTATGGGCTCTGACAGCATGGGAACACAAACCCCGGTTTTACCGGGGCACCCTTTTTGACCATTCGACCTAGTGCATATTCGGAATCCATAGTGACCATTCCAAACTAGGACAGGTTGCTTACCCGATGATAGGTTGTTTGAAACCGCTGTGTGCGTAGTGAAACCCTAGCTCCTGACAAAATAGGACAGGGAAACCCTACCCCAACATAGGGGTGTATTGGCTCTCATTTACCTGCTATGTGCTTTTAGAATGTATCTCTACAGGAATGCGCATATCAGTTTGCAAAGTTTTGGTATCCGGCCTGAGGGCACCAGTAACAGTATTTTGGGGAATCAGTTATCTGTGGGTACCAGATTCAGACTTGGGGGCAATGATTCAGAAACAGTGATCAGTATTTGAGGAACAGGGTATCCAGTTCACTAGCAGTGTGTTATGATATCCAACCGTGTGTTGTATGTTTATTTTATGCCGTTATGCTGTCCGATTGTCTGTTTATTTATACGCTTTATTTATCTTTTTACTAGGTAGTTGAGCACGATTGCTTCTGACCCAGTAGATACTCCCCAAGCACTCTGGACTAGAGGTCGTCGACTCCATCGATCTGAGGATCTGGTAGACGGACAACCAGTGTACTACTCTCTACCCCCGGTTACTAGACGGAGGACAGCCAGGCAGAGGACATCAGTACAGCAGTCAGTTCAGAGGGCCTTATCTACCCCACCTGTGTTCAGTAGGGATCAGGGTTCCGTGTCACCAACAGAGAGAGAATATATACCGGTAATTCAACCAGAGCAGGATAGTATGGCTAGTTTAGAGGAGATGGTGTGCCACCTCCAAGAGAGCATGAAAACAATGCAACAGGATGCCGTCCGTCAGGCAGAATTCGCCAGGCAACAGGCCACAGTTGTGAAGGAACAGGCAGAGACAATTGCCAAGCTAGAGCAGCAAACCGGAGCATCCGCTTCGCATCAAGCTCCTCCCCCACCAGGAGTTCCAAACCTCGGGGAGACAGCCAATGTTCAGAATGATACAGAACTTCCCACAGGACCACCCCCACCTCCAACCCTACCTCAAATCCAACCTCAGCTATCAAAAACACCCACCAACCTACCGGACTCTCCCTTTGAGTTCGAGACTGATCCCACCGCACTGAAGTTGAGCAAGCTTGAAAAGCTGTTCAAGAGATCCCAAGGGGTCAAGACTATCCCCGATATTGAAGATGGATACACCGATGCAGCTGTGACGCTGCCCGACAGATTCAAAATGCCTCATATTGATCGATTTGATGGGTCCGGGGACCCCATGGTGCACTTAAGACTGTTTTCAGATATCCTAAGGCCAATGGGCCTCAGTAGGCTTCAGAAGTTCTCTTTATTTGGCTGGACCTTGTCAGGTTTGGCGGCCATATGGTATGCCAAGCTAGAAGATGACGTCAAGAGGAATTGGGACGAAATGGCTGAGGCCTTCATCGCGGAGTACTCATACAATACAAAGATTGAGATTACGACTCGTGATCTCGAGATGACTAGGCAAGAGCCTAAGGAGAGTTTCTCAGAATTCGTAACTAGATGGAGGGCCAAGGCTTCGATGATGACCTTGAGGCCTACGGACAAAGACCAAATTCGGATGATTGTGCGCAATCTTCAGCCGAAGTTGATGCAAAAGATGATAGTACTTCCCTTTCCTACTTTTTCTGACCTACACGAAATGGGGGTACAGATTGAGGATGCCTTGAAGCAAGGCTTGATTGATAACGACCGGGAGCAACCCCGACGAACTTTCAATCGTGGTAGCAATGCAGGCCCGAGCGGCACTACAACTACGAGAGCCTCCGAAGTGAGCATGGTCACCGCTAACCCCCCTCCAAGAAATACGGCAGCTGCACCATTCTCCGGTGCGTCCGGAAGTAACCCGCAAACAGCCAAATACCCACCCAAAAACACCAGAACCTTCGCTCCACTTTATATGCCCCTATCCAAAGCTCTGGGGGTTTTTATCAAAAAAGGGCACTTGAAGCCCCTGGAGCCGCGGCCCCTACCAGAAAAACTTCCCCCCCCACAACCCACCCAAATATTGTGCATTTCACCAACAGCACGGTCACGACACCGATCAGTGCTTCCGGTTACGTCATGAAATTCAGGATCTCATCGATAACGGGGTGATTTTGCCTCCCGAGAAGCCCAATGTTACTACAAACCCTCTCCCCACACATAACCAAGCTCCACCACCCAAAAGACTCAATTTCATCCAAACTGGGGTTGTGTCCTACAATCCTAGTATCTATATCACACCTTCCCACCTGCCCAAACCAGAGGTGTTCCTTCCCGACTGCACCGACTTGTGCATGATGGACATCTCCACGACCCAACCTAAGCCAGCGGTGGTGACCACCGAGAACAGGAGAGAGGAGATCCCAAAGGAAAAAGGGTTGTTGAGCCAGAGTTTGCGGATCTGGAATTTGTGTTGAGAAAACGTATAGTCCGGGTGACTACATTTATCGATAGGCCAGGATGCGCCAGCGTGGAACTTCCAACCGGAGGAGAACTGTGTGTAATCCAAGGAGATAGTCTGGGACAGGGAGCAGATAATGTAACAGCTGTGGGGGAGGACCTTCCCGATCTCCAGTTTTACAGTGACCAAGACCCGAAAGATGCGGCAGTAGCGTGGTTCGATTATGAGAATTCAGCAGAATTATTGGGTGGTTGGACGATCAACCCGATGTAGTAGGAGAATTTCAGGCAGAGCAGGCCCAGCAGGGGCGAGAATATCAGTAACGGCCGGGAGGGTCGAAGAACAGAGTACATCGCCGGAGAGCGCCGGTGTCAAGAATTTCGCCCGAGATTGGAGTATTTTGAGTACGGGGATTATTGAACAGTCAGTTATGTCGGAACAAGCAAGTTTTGAAGATTCCGAGAGAATCAGAAAGGCGAAGGCCCATGTGGGAGCTGAAACTGCTGTGTGCACAGGAACCAAGGGCATGTGGATGGAAGGTGCTGCGAGCGCAAAAACAGTCATACCAGAGCCGGACAGGTGTCTGTCGGCCGCTGATGGAATGTGGTGGGAAGATGAGGACTTATGTCTTGCCCACACGGACGAAGATTGGGGAAACACCACCTGATGACACCTGGTACCTTGGAGAGGTCGACCACATGACGCGGAGTGGGCGGTATTTCAAACCCCCACACTTAGATCAACCAGAGGCCTCGGGGAAGGATAGAGAAGCTGAGAAGCAAAAGGAGAAGCAGCTTGAAGAGGAAGCTGTACTCAAACAGCTAAAAAGATACAAGCAGACATCTCCATCTGGGGACTGCTCATGGCCTCACGAGTACATAGGCAGGCTGTCCTGACGGCCATGGATAAGGCCAAACTCTCTATAGAGACTACACCAGAGCAGCTGGTTGGGCTGGTTTTCCCGGGAGGAGGTTCCCCGGCATTAACTTTTTCAGACAAAGAACTTCCGCCCGAGGGCATAAATCACAATAAACCCCTCTACATCTCTGTGGAATGTAGAGATAAGTGGATACCGGTGGTACTTGTTGATACCGGGTCTGCCATCAACGTCTGCCCAGCAAGGACGGCGTATGCGATTGGCTTGAAAACCGCAGATTTCGTACCAACAGCCCAGGTCATCCGGGCGTACGACAATACAAGTAGAGAAGTAATGGGAACAGTTAAAGTTCAGACAAAGGTTGGGCCGGGGCAGCACGAGATAGATTTCCATGTCCTAGAAGTTCCCGCAACTTTCAATTTGCTTTTAGGGCGACCGTGGCTGCATCAGGTGAAGGCAGTGTCATCTACTTTGCATCAAATGGTGAAATACCCCTATGGGAAGGGAGTAGCCATTGTCTTTGGGAATTCATCAATCCACCCACCACCGGAGGTATCCACGCCTGTTCTAGAAATCGAGCATGGCATGGAGGATGTGTTCATATCAGGTTTTACCTTGGCCGAGGCTCAGGTCGTACAGAATATCATGGCTGCTAACGAAGGGATATATGTCAGTGCCCAAGCAGTGTATCTCATGAACAAGCTCCAATACATCCCCGGGATGGGATTAGGAAAGAGCGGCCGTAAGGGCGTCGCAGCATTGGCCGAAGTGCCGCATAACCCCCATACCTTTGGCCTGGGTTATCTGCCCACCAAGGAAGATTGGGTAAGGAAAGGAAAAGAGATGGCTGGAAGAGCCAAAGCAAAACATATGGGAAAACCCTTTGAATTGATGCATCGGCCCATCCGAGGTACCCTGAACGGACGCTTCGTCCGGGAGGGGGAGGATTTTCCATTCTGCGGTTTTCTGGAGCCGTGGTTGAACGCAGAGAAGAAGCGCGTGCCAGGGTTCGAAATTTTCTTTGACCTGCAGTTGCTTGGGGATGATGTTGCTGAAGAGCAGATAGACCCAACAGTTGAGGCTGAGTATAGCAAAGAATTGGAGTCCGCGGGCACAGAGCTTGAAATGGGGGTAGCACTGGCATGTCTACTTTCAGATCCTTTGATCGACCAGTTGTGCTTGGGGGATAACTCCTCGGTGTCCATGATCGGAGATGAAACGGCTGCGGGCCTACCAGCAGCTATTTTGGATGCATCCATCGCACCCTCCCTCACCTGGCAGTACGAGGAGGGGTTTTTGTCGAGCAGCACCGGGTCAGGTAGTGAGCCGGAATCTGATTCCACCGAGTCTTGTGAGTCGGAATCAGGTTCCAGCTCGTCTGAGTCTGAGTCCGGTATTCCTGGGGGTGATAACCCGGATGCCACAGTCCTGTCCAGGTCGTCTTTTTCGTTCTCTTTTGAGTCTGTTGTAACAGAAGAATTGGACGGTTTGGAAGTACTAATGAGAATGAGGTGAATGTGGTTTCCGAGTACTTTTCTGTGCCTTTGATTTATTGCTTAAATCAGGACTTTCAAAATTTTGATGAAAACGACGAGGACGAAATTCCTCCGGTTTTGCAACGACTAATTGAACAAGAGCAGGAGAGGTTTGTTAAACCCTTAATTGATGAAATCACTACCGTGAACATTGGTACTGAGAAGGACCCGCGGCTGGTCCAGATCGGGTCCACGTTGTCTTCGGAGGAACGCGAGCGCTTAGTCGCTTTATTAAAAGATTTCAAAGATGTTTTTGCGTGGTCCTACGAAGACATGCCTGGAATCGATCCTGAGATTGTACAGCACCGGATCCCTCTTGACCCCGAGGCCCGACCTGTCAAACAGAAACTCAGGAGGATCCGCCCTGATTGGGCCATTAAGATCAAGAAGAGGTCACCAAGCAGATTGACGCAGGCTTCCTGCTGGTATCCGAATACCCGACTTGGTTGGCCAACATTGTTCCAGTGCCGAAGAAGGATGGCAGAATCCGGGTATGTGTGGATTTCAGGGATTTGAACAGAGCCAGTCCGAAGGATGACTTTCCCTTACCGCATATCGACGAGTTGGTAGATTTCACAGCGGGGCATGCTTTGCTTTCGTTTATGGATGGCTTCTCAGGTTATAATCAGATAGTAATGGCACCCGAAGACCGGGAAAAGACTGCTTTTACCACCCCGTGGGGTACATATTGCTACAGAGTGATGCCATTTGGGTTGAAGAACGCTGGGGCTACATATCAACGGGCTGCAACACAATATTACATGACATGATCCATAAAGAGGTCGAGGTGTACGTGGACGACATGATTGTCAAGTCCAAAGAAAGAGAGGGCCACTACACCGCCTTGCAAAAGTTTTTCCAAAGGATCAGAGAATTTCGGCTGCGGCTGAATCCTCAGAAGTGTACGTTTGGTGTTACAGCGGGAAAAATGCTGGGATTTCTGATTACACAAAGGGGCATCGAAGTCGACCCTTCCAAAATCAAGGCCATCTTAGAAATGCCACCACCAATGACTGAAAAGGAGGTGCGAGGCTTTCTGGGTAAAGTGCAATTCATAAGGCGGTTTATCTCAAAACTAACCTTAACTTGTGAACCACTTTTTGGTCTCTTGAAGAAAGGAAAGAAGTTCCAATGGGACGGCCGATGCCAAGCAGCTTTTGAACAGATCAAGGAATATTTACAGAACCCGCCCGTGTTGTCACCACCAAAGCCGGGAAAACCGTTGATATTGTACCTGTCAGTAACCGAGACTACAATGGGCTGCATGCTCGCACAAGAGTCGGAAGATAAAGTGGAAAGGGCCATCTACTATCTGAGCAAGAAGATGTTGGATTACGAGACCCGCTACACTCCGCTGGAGAAGGCTTGTTTGGCCTTGGTATGGGCTACCAGGAAGCTGCGGCACTACCTGTTAGCTCACTCTGTAATGTTGGTTTCACGACTCGATCCCATCAAATATCTTTTCGAGAAACCAGCACTTACGGGTAGGCTAGCTCGTTGGCTGCTGTTGCTCTCCGAATTTGATCTCAAGTATGTGACGCGCAAGTCAGTAAAAGGAGAGCGGTAGCAGAGTTCCTTGCCGACCACCCGGTTGAAGGGGATGAAGCGGTTGAGTACCTATTCCCAGATGAAGCCATTTTGCACATCGAAGATGAAACTTGGACGATGTACTTTGATGGGGGCATCAAATCAATACGGGTATGGGATAGGGGTGTTGCTGATAGCGCCTGACGATTCTCGTATCCCTTTAGCATTCAAGCTCCGGTTCAAAGTCTCGAACAATGAGGCAGAATATGAGGCATGTATTGCCGGTCTAGAAGCTGCCCTAGAATTAGGGGCAAGACGGTTGGACGTCATTGGGGATTCGAACCTTGTTGTGTCGCAGGCAAAAGGAGACTGGAAAGTCAAGGAGGAAAAGATGATAATTTACCACCAGACCTTGGATTTGTTAATTCCTCGGTTTGAGAAGCTAAATTTCACTCACCTAGTAAGAGAGAACAACAGGTTCGCAGATTCGTTAGCAACTCTATCTTCCATGATAGACATCCCATCTGGAGTTCGGATGCGTCCAGTCATTATTGACCAGAAATTTGCACCTGCCTACGAGTCAATTTCTGCCATAGATGAAGTGCAGGACAACAACCCTTGGTATTACGACATATGGAACTTCTTGGAGAAGGAGGCGTATCCACCAGGGGCAAATGCCAAGGACAAAAGGGCGATCAGAAGAATGGCTGTTCAGTTTATCATCTGCGGGGGTAAATTGTACAAAAGAGGTCATCTGGGAATGCACAAGCTGTGTGTAGAAGCTGAAGAGTCGAAGCGCCTGATGGAGGCCATCTACGGAGGAGAATGTGGGGCACATATGAATGGGGTGATGCTGGCACGGAAGATCCTCAGACAGGGCTACTACTGGTCTACCATGGAAGAGGATTGTATCAGCCTTGTTCGCGATGCCACAAATGCCAGATTCATGCAAATCGCATGAACATCCCGCCGTCAAAGCTGTACAACATGACGTTGCCATGGCCATTTTCAGTTTGGGGAATTGATGTGATTGGGGCTGTTACTCCGAAGGGGTCGAATGGGCATGAGTTTATCTTGGTAGCAATATTACTTTACGAAGTGGGTCGAGGCCCAATCTTATGCGGTGTTGAAGGCTTCGCATGTCGCAAAGTTCATCAGAAACAACATCATCTGCCGTTATGGAGTCCCGAATGAGATCATTTCAGACAATGGTTCCCACTTCAAGAAGGAGGTGATTGATTTGTTGGAGAAATACAATGTGGCTTTTCATAAGTCGTCCACATATCGGCCGCAGACCAACGGAGCAGTTGAGGCCGCCAACAAGAACATCAAACACATATTGCAGAAGATGGTGGAAACCTACCGGGACTGGCCAGATAAGTTGCCGTTTGCTCTGTGGGGCTACCGAACTTCAATTAGAACTTCATACAACTCTACGGGGCGACTCCGTATTCTTTGGTTTATGGGATGGAGGCCGTTCTACCTATTGAGATTGAGGTCCCGTCATTACGGGTATTGGCCGAGTGTCGGATAGCCGAGGCGGATTGGCAGCAGAGCAGATTCGAGGAACTCATGCTCTTTGACGAGAGAAGATTGAAAGCATTGTACCACATCCAAGGATATCAACGCAGAATCGCCCGGGCTTTCAACAAGAAGGTTAAGTCCAGGAATTTGAAGGAAGGAGATTTGGTGCTCAAAGACAACCGAGCTCCCATCCATGACCCAAGGGGCAAGTTCAGACCCAATTGGACTGGTCCCTATATCATCATCAAGTCCATCTGGTCAGGTGGAGCTGTGGTTCTGATGGACCTAGATGGCCTAGAGTTCTCCCAACCGATCAACATGGACAAGTTGAAGAAATATTACCCCTGAGAGGCTCGCTAGGCCGAAAACCCGAAAGGGCGACCTAGGCAAAATTCAGAGCACAAAAAATTAGAAAGTATAAAAACTGAGCTCGCAAGGTTGAAAACCCGCAAAGGGCGGCCTTGGCAAAAGTTAGAGCGCAAAAGGAGAGTGAAAATACTCGAGTGAACCCAAGCCTGAACTACGTAAGGCTTGATTCCCATCTTTGGGATACGTAGGCAGCTTCATCCTGAAGTTCAGCCATAAACTTTTCCCCGATCAACTTTGTCCATTTGATCATCTCGGTCATCTTTGTCCATCAGCGTCTATCGCAATCTCCGGTACAGTGCTATTTAGACTAGGGGCAACTTTCCGTTGCTGTACAGTGCCGCGGTACCGTTCAGACAAGGGGCAACTTTTCAGTTGCTAGGATCCAGGGTTGTGCATCTCAGTGACAAATTTCGGGCATGTCCAGTTTTGATCCATACCGAAAATAGTTTTGAAAAGTTTTAATAAAGGTGACTTTGTTCAAATAAATCTTTTTACAACTAAGACCATTTTTGGACCAAAGCGGAAAATTTTCAGTACCACAACCTTCAATTTCATTGATTTCAATACAGAGTTCTCTTGCTCTTGCATACAATTGAAGTTGCTTTTTATTACATTCATAAAGAAAACTTGAAAGTACTAATAAAGCAATAAATCCGGGGCATAGTCAAGTCAGGTGTCCCTGCGCCCCCTTCCAGAGCTAATTGAAGCCTCTGATACCAAGCTAGGCCCAATCTGTGCCTCCTCATTGAGCCAGTCCCAGCACTCGTCAGGCAAAGTGTAATTGAAAGCGGGAGCGGGGGCAAGGAGTTCTCTAGTCCTCCACGCGGCGGCCTGTCGGATAAGCTGCGCACCTCGGACCAGAAATGTAGCCGGATACTCCATCCCCTCCGGCGGACAAGTCTGATCATGGCCAAATTGGCGCCGGATACGGAATGGAAAATAGAACACGCAGTGATTCAAGCCAATCAATCGAATTCCGGTCTGCCGAGACATACTGTAACTCATCGCCGGGAGATTGAGCCAAAGGCACCGCCAAGCAATGTGGTCTGCGGACAAGCTGCACATCCATTCGAACCACCAACCCTCATCAAGGGCATCAACTAGGCGTTGCCGAAAGAAGTAGCCGCGAGCTGAATATGCCGGACAAGAGTCCACAACCTACAGTTTATCCATCAACCATACCTGGGGAGGGATGAAAAATAAGAGAATAAAGAATAGAGAGATGTATGATGAGAGAAAAGTGAGAAAAGGGTTTTGTGAGCTTGAGAGCCGAGTGACGTGAGCATATATATGCGAGATCGGGTGGGAAGCATTACCTGTAGTAGTAGCGGACTCCCCGCAAACCTGGTTGTCTCTCGGCGATAAAAGGCGTCCAAGCCCATCAGTGTCTCAGCCAGAGTCATGGCAATGCAGCTCTTGCCCTCCCTCAAGCCTTGGACAACCTCAATCAATCGAACGCTAGATCCTCCAGAGCCTGAAGCAAACAGGAAATGAGATAACACGCACAAGCAGAGGGCATGTCGTCGAAAGCCTTGCCAATGATGGTCACTGCGGTCACCGGCATCAAAAAACCGATAAACCAAGCTAGCAATATCCAACATGCCGTCACGAATCAAGGATCGAGCATCGTATATGGTAAGGCCACACATCCGTCCTAAGGCTTGGGCATGGCCGAAATTGAGTTCGGGCAAAATTTCCTCGTCACGCTCGCACTCCATTAAAGCTTGGAAATCTTCGAAGGTTGGACACACCTCTTGCCCGCTAAAGCTGAAGACGTGTGTCACCGGATTCCAAAACCTTGCCGCGGCTCGAAGAAATGGAAAATGCAGCGGGGTACGGCGCAAAGTGAATAGTGCGTTTATGCCGAAGGCCCGGAAATTCAGCTTTTCCGAGCCATCCAAGTTGTTAATCCAAGTTGCGAGATTCTGGGCAAGAAATTCTTCCATTTGGAGTAAATCAGTGTGGAAATGAGGAAAACTACGAAGTTGGGGTCTTTTGTAGGGGATAAGGTTGAATGGAGGACAGGTGTCAGCATTCTGCTGGTTCCTCCCATTCTTGGCCGACCGGCCAAATAGATTGCCGACCGGCCATCAGTTTTGGCCGGTGGATCAATTTCCCGGCCGGTGGTCATTTGTCACAGCCGATGGACTTTCTATTGGGCCGGTGATTCTCCCCTTTGTCCCCTGAGCTTTCCATGCTAAGGATTGGGGAATCCCCACCCTCCAATACCTCCAGTGATCAATTCTCACGAGGGCGCGCCCATTTGCTTATCGAGTTGTTGTATATTTGCTTATCGAGTTGTATTTCACTCTCTTTAAGTCTTGTGCTGTTTATCGAGTTGTACTCGCACCTGGTTGAAACGAGACCCTTTGCTTTGCTTATCGAGTTGTAATTGGTTCACTACCTGATTATTACGATGTGATGCTTCGTTTTCAAACACACTGTCAATTTGATTCACATTGTTATGTGATGCCTTGCGATGCGATGCATAGAACGTGCAAATGCAACACCTTTGAACAAATAGCTGTTTCATTTCCGTCATGTATTTTTGTAAAAATATGCAATTTCAAAAAGAAGAGGTAGAACCTGCCTGAGGCAATGCAATGTGCTTAAACTCCTAATAAAAAGGAAAGTAAAGCAGGAGAATAACAGGGTAGCAGAGTACCGGTTTGACACCAGTAACCTCCCCTTACGGTCATTGTACCTTCCGCGCCCTGTTCGGTGGGTTAATTGTGAGGTTTGACACCTTCATCATTCAAGGCAATACAAGAAAATGCATTTTCGGGAACGTAAGTGGATCTTAGAGTTGACCTCAAGCCCTGACTTTTGTGAGCGATGCTCGGTACGTACGAAGAACGTCCCTTTCCGTATCCTTTTTATATATCTTGTGATTCCTCGAATCATTTCAATCATACCGTGTTGTAACACATTACATTCCAGCATCATGGGAAATTTGTTTTACCATGTTCAATTTCAATC